>CAWUFW010004407.1:1200000-1551774 GCA_963921515.1 Calotriton arnoldi | reverse complement strand
TGTCAGGATTCTCTGTCCAATTCCTCGGGGTCGTGCTGATGCTCAAAGGGGCCCACCTCTGAACCACCCCAAGTCTGGAATAGCGTTATACACTCAGACTATTGGGGTAATTGAGCGGGGGACGGAAAGGGTAGGAACTGCGTGGAGGGAGATCTGTGAAGGAGTCAAGAAAACAACGTAAGTCTTCTTTGGTCTGCTTTCCCTTACCCCCGTCAATTATCACCTTACCATCTATTCCTTTACACTACAACCCCTACCTGAAACAAAGAAAAGTGAAACGATGACATCAGAAGAGAGCAGAGGGTGATGACATATTGCAGAACACCGTTCTAAATGAAAACATAAAACGAAAGAGAGCGCGTTATGAAGAAAGGTTTCTATTCTCCTCTAAGCCCTCACTGCATTCTATTTTTTTTACGGGAGTGAAAACACACCTACCAAGATCATGTGTCTCGTATTCTGTGATGCCAAGATGTGACCCCTCTATCCGATCTCTCTTCTGAAGGGACTAAAAATATAAAGAAAGAACAACCAAATCACACAAATCAGAGGGTGTACTTTGGACCCTGGACAAACAAAGCTTGACTTCTTAAACCATTAGAGTGGAGCGCCCAGGAGTGTTAGCAGTCACACGATCCTAGCATCTCACCAGCAAGTGTAGGCTTCATAGAAGAAATGTCAAACAATAAGCAAACACGGCTTGATATTAGCCCCTGCAATGTCTCGGAGCGTCTTTAACAAACAATGTCCACAAATCAGGGCTTTCCATAAGTAGACAGTATATGGAAATGTCAATGCCTGGAATATCGCGGGTGCTTACTTTCCCTGCATGAAACCGGAATGTAATTCTCGGTTTCTCCAACAGGGAACGAGCATCCCAAGCGCCTCGTCAGGCACCTAAACTCCCCTGCAAAAGACCGCGGTGAAACAGCGTGTCTCATCCAACAGGGGAGTCCGTGGAGATGAACGGAGAATTAATCTCCGTTCGGATTGTTACAATGGCGGCTCGGAAATGTGTGCGCTAGCACTCTTACCGCCTGGCTTGGCCTGCAGGTTCGTAGAAGGAATCCCAAATGCGCATCCCGGGTAGAGAATAATCGGCGGCGCTTTCAGGCTTCCGCCGTATTTATTCTTTTTTCCGGCGAGGCGTCCGAGTCACGTGATGCGTGACTCGCATTGCATGCCGGTAGGTGTAGTTTTGTGACACGGGTGTCGCACACGGTCCGCGCAAGTGGGGCAGGCAGTGTACCGGCGTTCGTGATCCTGACAGCACATCCCCCCTCCCCGGGAACACTAACTGCCCGAGGGTTTCTCAGGGTGTAAACGATGGAACCTGGCCACTAATCTAGGCGCGTGCACCGCCCCAACCGGTTCCAGGGAATTTTCCTCAGGACCATAGCCTTTCCAGGCCACCAAGTACCACAGCTTCCCCGTATTCTTTTGGCATCAAGAATACTCCGAACCTCATACTCTTGTTCTCCTTGAACCCAAACAGAATCAGGCTTTTTCTTCACCGGGCCATGTGAGGGTTTCAAGAGGGACACGTGAAACACCGGATGTATCCGGAAATGGGTTGGCAGCTTCACTTTCACTGCCACTGGATTTATAAGCTTAACCACTTTGTAAGGGCCAATGAACTTGGGGTTAAATATGCTGTACCTTTTGAATCTTATGTGTCGTGTTGATAAGCAAACCCAATCCCCCCTTTTGTACAAAGGACCAGGTCTCCGATGTTTATCGGCTTGAGCTTTATATCTTTCTTTAGCCTTGAGCAGATTGTTACGCGTGGTCAGCAGTGTTTTGCGCATAAGCTGTAATCTTTTGCGTAAGTCTGGGTGACTGGTGTTAGTGCTAGGGACAATTAAGGGAGTGAACCGAGGGTGAAACCCATATGTGCTGTAGAATGGGGTGAGCTGTGTGGAGGAGTGTTTGGCACTGTTGTATGCAATCTCCGCCACCCACAACCAGTCCACCCACGCATCAGTATTAGTATCAACGTAACACCTAAGGAACTGTTTGAGGGTTTGGTTTAGCCTTTCGGTTTGACCATCGGTCTGCGGGTGGAAGCTCGTAGAAAGTGAAGACGTTATTTGTAGTTCAGAGCACCACGTTCTCCAGAAACCCGCAGTGAATTGGGTCCCTCTGTCCGAAACGATGACTTTAGGAAGGCCATGAAGCCGAACGATGTTGACTAGCAGCAGCTTGGCCAACTGGCTTGCTGAGGGTGCTTGTTTGCATGCTATGAAATGGCCCATTTTGGACAAATAGTCAATGACCACAATAATGGCAGTGTTCCCTTGATCTTTGGGTAGTCCCACGATGAAATCCACCGAGAACCTTTCCCACGGTGTTTCAGGTGTGGGCATGATTTGCAGGAGCCCCTGCGACTGTTGATGGTCGGATTTCATTTGAGCACACGTTGGGCATTCCAGTACCCACGTCAATATGTCCGGACGGACTGTTGGCCACCAAAACTGGCGTAGCACTTTCTCCAGGGTTTTTGTGCCTCCCAGGTGTCCTGCACATGGGAGATCGTGACACCATGAAAACACGGTTCTGCGTAGATTACTGGTGGGGACCAGTACTTGTTGGCCTTTTATGGGGAGACCTTGCCGCATCTGCCAATCTGGTCGTCTCTGGAGCCAGCTTCTCCACGCAAACGTGCGTATCCCTTTTCGCACCTTTTGTAGGAAGTCATCGGTTTGTACGGCACACACCACTTTACCAGGTTCAATGATGGAACCCTCTGGTGTGCCGGTATGAAGTGGGAAGGAGTCTTGCCTTGTGAGGGCGTCTGCCTTCTTGTTGTCCACGCCAGGGCGGAAAGTCACCACAAAATGGTATTCCGCAAAGAATAACATCCACCGGAGCTGACGGGGGGTGAGATGGCGAGCGGCCCGCATGAACTGGAGATTACGGTGGTCTGAGTAGACTGTTACCCGATGCACCGCCCCCATCAACCAATGCCTCCACTCCAGGAAGGCGTCCCTGATCGCTAAGAGTTCTTTTTCTGCGATTGTGTAGTTCTGTTCTGCAGCGTTCAACTTCCGGGACATGAATGCAATGGGGTGAAGGCACCCAGTGGTTTCATGCCGTTGAGAAAGCACTGCTCCCACTGCTACATTGGAAGCGTTGGCCTCCACGATAAATGGTAGATCCGGGTTGGCATGAGTAAGAATCGGAGCCGACGTGAATGACTGTTTTAGAAGATCGAACGCCTTTTGTGTTTCTTCAGTCCACAGGAACGGGGTCTTTTTCCGGGTCAATCTGGTGAGGGGCGCAACCATGTCTGAGAATCGTCGAATAAATCTTCGGTAGAAGTTTGCGAACCCCAGCAGACTCTGGATTTCCGTTACGTTGTGAGGACAGGGCCAGTCAACGATGGCCTTCACCTTTCTCTCTGCCATGACCTGCCCAGAGGGAGTGAGCATAACCCCTAAGAATTCCACTGTGGTCACGTGAAACTCACATTTTGTGATTTTTCAGAACAGACGGTGGTGCCGCAGTGCTTGCAATACCAGGCATACATGTACCACATGTTCTTCCTCTGTCGTGGAATATATGAGGATGTCATCTATATAGACCACGACAAAGAGGTCCAGATATTTTCTGAGGACCTCATTTAGAAAAAACTGAAACGCTGCAGGGGCATTACAGAGCCCAAAAGGCATAACCAAGTATTCGAACAGTCCATACCTTGTTTTGAATGCGGTCTTCTATTCATAGCCCTGATGCATTCGGACCAAATGATATGCCCCTCTCAAGTCTAGCTTCGTGTAGATGACCGCAGCCCGCACTTGTTCCAGGAGCACAGGGATCAACGGAAGCGGGTATTGGTTCCTTATGGTTATGGCGTTCAATGCTCTATAATCGATGCAGCATCTTAGATCTCCATTTGCCTTCGGAATGAAAAAGAGGGGAGAGGCTGCTGGAGATCTGTATGGACGTATGAATCCCAGTTCTAGGTGTTTGTCCAAATATTCCCGTAGGTACTTATTCTCTGGTACCGTAAGAGCATATATCCTCCCACACGGGATCCCTGACCCTGGGACCAGGTCAATACGACAGTTGTAGTCTCTGTGAGGAGGTAATACCTCTGCTTCTGTATCGCTGAAAACGTCATCGTATTCCGCATAACACTTAGGCAAGACCACGTTCTTTTCGGCAGCTGTTGCGATGTGGTGTCTGGTTGCTAAGATTTTCGATGGTCGCATCACCCCTTGGTTGCAGTGGTTCTGGCAATAGGCGGAATCCATTTGTAACGTCTTGTTGGTCCATTGAATGGCAGGTTCGTGTCTCTGTAACCAGGGAAGACCCAGTATAACTCCGTACTGTGGAGCCCGTATGATGTTGAAAGACAACCACTCCTTATGGTATTCATCGTAAATTAGCTCATACTCAGGGGTGCTATGCCGGATGGGTCCAGACTCTAGTACCTTCCCGTCCATGGCGTACACCAGTTCTGGGGTAGGCTTAGGGATCAGGTGCACGCCTAGACGTAGCGCCTCTTCTTGGTCCATAAAACATCCGGTGGCTCCCGAGTCGACCATAGCTCGAATGTGTTTGGGTTCTTGGTTAATTACTATGACTAGCATTATATAGAAATGATCCGCTTCTATAACGGCGGATGAGTTCACCGAAGGGATCGCACAACCGCTTGAAGACATCCCTTCCTGAGTCTTCAAGCGTGGCAGTTTTCCTCCTTCTTTTCAGTTGTCACTGCGGCTGCTTGTCCCAATCGAGGTCGACCGTATTTCGGCTTGACCGGACATTCACGCAGGAAATGTCCCTTTTTTCCACAGTACAAGCATAGACCTTGTTTGCGACGATGGTCTCTTTAGCTGAGAGTTAAGGATGCTCTCACGGTTCCAATCTCCATGTGTTCGGGTTTTGGGGTGGTTTTCTCGATGCCAGAAGCGCGCTCACCGTAGGGTACGTATTTCTCTTTCCTTTTGTGATCTCCTCTGCGTTCTCGCATCCTGTGATCTAATCGGAGGGTGAGGTCTATGAGAGCCGCACAGGTGCGAGGTTGGGGATCAATCTGGGCTAGAACATCTTTTAGCTCATCCGTGAGCCCTTGGTAGAATATAGCCGACTGCTTAGCTTCCGGCCAGTCGGTTGTTGCCACCAGTCTCTGAAAGCTGTTCAGGTAGCTAATCAAATCGGAGTTTCCTTGACGTAGCTCCAGTAGATCCCTATCCGCAGAGAAGGTTTCGGCTCGTCGATCAAAGGTTTTTTCAAAGCTCTCCTTGAATTCGTCCCAGTCGTAGAGTAGGGGATCGTCTCTCCACACAATGGGAACTGCCCACTGTGCGGCCTCCCCACCCAGATAAGAAATCAGGAAAGCCACTCTGGCTTGGTTAGTGGCGAACATCTTTGGTTTGCAGGAAAAGTGGAGTAACACTTGGGTAATGAAAACTTGTACTTTCTTATTGTCCCCATAAAACCTCTCCGGAGGAATCAACGGTATCTGGGCAGGCATCTCCACAACTACCGACGTTGGGTGGGGGCTTCCCCTACATTAAATGGGTTACGTTGTAGCCTATCTACTCTGACCTGTAGGGCCGCTGTTTCCTGACGTGAGGCAGCTAGTTCTGCTTGAACAAGCACCAGCGCCGTCATCACATCCTCTAAGGTGGCCATCTATGAACCCAGCACGACCAGGAGGAAACCAATTCTTGGGCCGATTATTCTGTCAGGATTCTCTGTCCAATTCCTCGGGGTCGTGCTGATGCTCAAAGGGGGCCCACCTCTGAACCACCCCAAGTCTGGAATAGCGTTATACACTCAGACTATTGGGGTAATTGAGCGGGGGAAGGAAAGGGTAGGAACTGCGTGGAGGGAGATCTGTGAAGGAGACAAGAAAACAACGTAAGTCTTCTTTGGTCTGCTTTCCCTTACCCCCCGTCAATTATCACCTTACCATCTATTCCTTTACACTACAACCCCTACCTGAAACAAAGAAAAGTGAAACGATGACATCAGAAGAGAGCAGAGAGTGATGACATATTGCAGAACACCGTTCTAAATGAAAACATAAAACGAAAGAGAGCGCGTTATGAAGAAAGGTTTCTATTCTCCTCTAAGCCCTCACTGCATTCTATTTTTCTTACGGGAGTGAAAACACACCTACCAAGATCATGTGTCTCGTATTCTGTGATGCCAAGATGTGACCCCTCTATCCGATCTCTCTTCTGAAGGGACTAAAAATATAAAGAAAGAACAACCAAATCACACAAATCAGAGGGTGTACTTTGGACCCTGGACAAACAAAGCTTGACTTCTTAAACCATTAGAGTGGAGCGCCCAGGAGTGTTAGCAGTCACATGATCCTAGCATCTCACCAGCAGGTGTAGGCTTCATAGAAGAAATGTCAAACAATAAGCAAACACGGCTTGATATTAGCCCCTGCAATGTCTCGGAGCGTCTTTAACAAACAATGTCCACAAATCAGGGCTTTCCATAAGTAGACAGTATATGGAAATGTCAATGCCTGGAATATCGCGGGTGCTTACTTTCCCTGCATGAAACCGGAATGTACCACCTGATGGGCCAACTTGCATCGCGGCCTTAGCCAATCGGTGCTTAGCGGTTGTGGTGAGGGGATAGCCCCTCCCACTTCCGGTGAACCATCGGTCCACCCTATTACTCACGCCCCCCGCCCCCTACGAGGGCGGAGCGTTCAAGCGACCCCCGGTTGTACAGGTTTCCAACCGCCAGTAGGACAGACGGGGCGCCGTCGCACCCCAGGGTCCACCGCACAGACTTCCTGGGGATATTAGGCCTCAGCACCCTTTGTGCTCCTGAAGAGAGTACCCCTGAGTACCTTTCCGCCTCTGGATCGCCCTGTAACTCCGCCTGCAACACAAATAAAGAGGATTAGAAGAACCTTCCCCCCACCCTGATAACGCCGGGTAAGCGGTAGGGAGGGAAACGGCGTCAGGGTGAAATCCAGCTTTTTCCGCTCGGCGCTGGACAGCGCAAAAAATCGACCCAAGGAGCTCTATAACATCATCAGGCAACAAACCTCCAAGCCCGCGACCTCCTCTTTACAGGCATCCAAAGAACTCTGCGATAACTTCGCCAACTTCTTCAATGTTAAGATCACTAAGATTGAACTCTCACTGGACGTCAGCATTACGCACCCCACTAAGGTCATCACATCCGGGACGCCTGATTTCTATCCCTGTACCTCTTCCAATTCCTGGCTAAGCTTCCGCCCCATTCAAGAATCTGAGATAGTCACGCTGATCTCCACCTCCAAACCCTCAGCTCATGTCCTAGACCCCATTCCTCCCCTACTGACCAACAAACTGAAGCACGCCCTAGCTCCACTTTGGTGCGAGATCATAAATAGCTCCTTGAAAAATGGAGTCGTTCCAGACTGCCTTAAAATGGGACAAGTCACACCGTTACTGAAAAAACCCGGCCTCGACATTACGGAGCTGAATAACTTTAGACCTATATCGAACCTCCCCTTCTGTCCAAAACCCTAGAAAGATGCGTACTCCAACAACTAACCCAACACCTGGACAACATCAACCTCCTGGACCCCCACCAATCTGGCTTCAGAAAAGGCTGTAGCACAGAAACCGCGATCCTCAACATCATTGACGATATCCACAGATCACTAGACTCTGACCAATGCTGCCTCCTCATTCTCCTTGACCTCTCGGCAGCATTTGACACGGTAGACCACAAACTTCTCCTTAGGGCTCTCCAAGAAAGAGCCGGTCTTGGCGAGATGGTCCTCCAATGGTTCTCCTCCTTCCTGCACAACCGCAAGCAAAAAATAAAAATCAGAAACTTCACTTCCGACCTCCACCAAGTCAACAAGGGCGTCCCTCAAGGCTCGGTGCTATCCCCGCAACTTTTTAACATTTACATGGAACCTTTCTCCAAACTACTCAAAAAAGCCAACATCCGCTTTCACCTCTACGCTGATGATACTCAGATCTATTTGGAAACTACCTCCCTCAAAGACATTCAAAGACTCAATGACGTATTGAGAGATGTCCAACATTGGCTGTCATGCAACAACCTTAAACTAAACCCTGACAAGACTGAGACACTCCTCATCTCGAACAAGGAAGAGAACCCCCAAATTGCCGAATGGTTAAAAGCCATTGATGCGCTCAACGGGAATCTCACTCTAGCAGACTCTGTCAAATCACTAGAGCATCACTCTAGACCCGAAACTGAACATGACCAGACACATCAAGAATTCGGCCAAGAGCGCTTTCCTTAACCTTAGACTACTGAACAAAATAAAACCCTTCATCCCGCCCAGTGATCTCAAACAAGCCACCCAAACTCTGGTACTGTCAAGACTGGACTATGGGAACGCATGATCCTCTCAGGAATCCCAAAATCACATCTGGCTCCCATCAAAACAACGCTGCATGCGGCAGCCAGAATGATCACCGGTATCAAGAAATTCGACCACATTTCTCCTGCTCTCAGGGAACTTAAGTGGCTTCCAGTAGAAATGCGGATTAGCTTCAGAACAGCCTGCCTCACGCATAAAGCCCTACACACCGGCAAACCCGAATATCTGGTGAAAAAACTCAAAAAAGCTGGCCAGGCCAGGCACCTCAGAAGCTCAAACTCCCTCCTACTCATCCCACCAAAGACTCAAAAACAAAAAAACTGCGGATCGATCCTTCGCCGGCAGCGCCCCAAAAATCTGGAACTCTATTCCCCCTCACATCAGAACCATTCCCTCCTTTGTAAAATTCAAAAGTCAACTCAAAATCCTGTTCCTCAACCGCTCCCTAGGGGTTGGATAGGATCAATCGGAGCAGCTAGCTGACACCGCGCACTGCTCTAACTCCAAGGTTTCGAAGGACTCCGAAGACTGAGACTGTTCCGACTCTATTAATGTGTTGCTCTTCTGTTTTGTGTTTTATGACTCTATTCAATGTATCTGCTGTAAAGCGCTCCGATACCCTAGGGTCAGGCCAGTGCTATATAAAACTCCCTAAATAAAAAATAAATAAATAAGTAATTCTCGGTTTCTCCAACAGGGAACGAGCATCCCAAGCGCCTCGTCAGGCACCTAAACTCCCCTGCAAAAGACTGCGGTGAAACAGCGTGTCTCATCCAACAGGGGAGTCCGTGGAGATGAACGGAGAATTAATCTCCGTTCGGATTGTTACAATGGCGGCTCGGAAATGTGTACGCTAGCACTCTTACTGCCTGGCTTGGCCTGCAGGTTCGTAGAAGGAATCCCAAATACGCATCCCGGGTAGAGAATAATCGGCGGCGCTTTCAGGCTTCCGCCGTATTTATTCTTTTTTCCGGCGAGGCGTCCGAGTCACGTGATGCGCAACTCGCATTGCATGCCGGTAGGTGTAGTTTTGTGACGCGGGTGTCGCACACGGTCCGCGCAAGGGGGGCTGGCAGTGTACCGGCGTTCGTGATCCTGACAGCCTGTGAGTGCAAGTTAATGTGGATGCATCCTCATTTTTGATACACCATGCTCCATACATGGCCTAGTAAATATTACACTTGAGTATTTGGGGAGGATGGCAACATGGACATTTCTACAGCCCTTCTTCAGCAATAACAATACAAACGTTGGTCTGAGACTGGGTAATGTAATTGTGTGATACACTGCCTAGCATGCTGACTTCAGGTAAATGGGGTGTGTCACCTTATTTCCACAGATCCATGGCTGCATTTAAGGATGGGAGGGACATGCAGTGTTTTTGCAGCCATACAGTAACACTACTGGTTTGGACAGTGGAAGTCTGAACAAACATTGCCTGTGCTAATGGATGTCATAGTCCATGAGGTTTTCACATGCTCATTTGTGACATTACAAATGTGTTTCGTCCAGAGGGTACTGAAGGATGTGTGTACAATTTTCATATTGCCCCCATGGATATGTATGCATTATGCACAAGATTGAAATGCCTCAGTGTAACACTCTTGGTGGAAATTCACCTATGACACAGCAGATTAATGTACTTCGGCGATACCATCCTTCCATTGTTTTCATTATGTGTTCTGACTCGCATGTGAAGGCACTGTTTGCCCTCTCATATTGTACATGCATGTGAATGTTCTGATGGCCCATGTTTAACCTCAGTGTGAGTCCCCCTGGCCTGCACAGATACTGCCCAATTTGACCAGGACCCATCAGTAAATGGACAGAGTGAAACATATGTGTTGTCTGCCACCCTATTTCTCAACGAGCTATCTTAGGCCTGAGGATTACACAAGACAGACCTTGTGAGAAGAGTGTGAGAATGTAAGATCATGTCCCTAAATGTGATCTCCATGACACAGGTAGCCATTCACAGGCAAAGGACATTGAGGGGTGTGTAGTGTTGGACACAGTGAGTCTGCCCCAACACATCATTTCCAATGTATTGTATGTCTTGCTCACTCACATACTGCATCACAGATGAGGGCCTTCTTCACATTGCTTTCTGTGCTGGCATTCTACATGTGTATGAGATGGCCATGTACTGTGTCCATCATCATACCTGCATACATTTCTATGAGATTATCTGATGCAAATGTACTACGTGTCATGCTATATGGCCTCTGCTCAACATTTCTGTATTGGTGTGCTATGTTTTTGCATGCTCCTGTACTGACACACAGTGGTACATAACACAGTGTCACTGAAACTTCCTCTTCTTGTCTCCCATGCCTGCAGCTTAAAGTCTGCCAGTGTAAGGCCTTATGGAGGGCCATTGCATGCAAGGTGCGGGCTCTGGGTGTCTCCAACCGACGGCACACACACTGTCACAAGAGGCGGGATGACATCTGCCGGCTGAGCAAAAACATGGCAGAGATGACGCTGGGGATGCTCCCTCGGACTGGAAGGTTGGCGCGCAGGAGCATGACACCACTAATGGCCCGCATCTTGGCAGTGACACAGCCAGAGCTGGATGGACATTTGAGGGCACATCAGCAGCAAGTTGGGGGTGAGTATTGTGCAAAGGGTGACTTTGGGTGTGAGTGACTGCATGTATCCTAACCCTGAGCCAGTGCGGAGCTCTGTGATGTTTCTAGTGTGATGCAATGGCTTCTAAGTGGCCTCTGTGTTGAGTGCAGCTGTCATGCATTTTCGCTACATGTACTTTCTCATGTGTTTAATACAATGGCCCTTGACATTGCAAGATGAGATGTGGCCTTATGACATCTGCTGCATTATGGGTTTCATAGACATCACCGGGCAGTGAACAGCAGTGTGCATCATCTTAGTGTGCTTTCGTAGATGTGTGCAGTGCTGACTTGGAAATTGTGAGAACTACACATCTGACACCAATGTGCAACGGTCGTTGTGCTTCAAAGCACAACATGGTGGATATCAGTAGCTCATTGCCATTGTAAAAGGACATTTTGGAGTCTGTGTTGTTCCCTTAAAGTGACTCCATATGTGACTGAGACAACATGTTGAGATGCATATCTATCTCACCTACAGGCACGTAGGTATGCTTACAGAGATCAGTATGTTAGGTTACAAGGAGGCACGGGCCAGCTATTTGGCTGTGTCAATGTCACATGGGTCATTAATGTCAACTATGCATGTTTCCATGCATCTTCTGAGTTTTGCATTAAGGTTGCACATACAGACTGCACAGGGTGGTGGGCAACATGGGGGTATCATATTCTAGTTTTGTGCTTTGCTTGCATATGATGTTTGTGAGTATGGCACTATACTGAACCTACGTCTCTGTCTATTGCAGCATCTACCGAGGGCACGGAAGGACAAGGGTGGACACCAGTGGTGAAGCTTCTGGCACGACTGCTACACATGAGCTCACTGACACTGATGTGACCAGCGCCTCGGAGGGGGACAGGAGTGCCCTGGAAGTATCACGCCCAGAAACACCAACCTCAACATCATCTGACTCCAGCGGTGACTCCTTGATGTTGGCGGGCACAGGGAGTTCAAAATCTGCCACTTCTTCCACCACACATCGTCCAGTGCCCACCGTCCCGGCTACTACCACTAGTGCTGTCCGTGCCCGCAGCCCTAGGAAGGGTAGAGTGTCTTTCCCCCCAGGCACTGCTGCCCCTGTCTCCCCTGCTGCCCTCAGTGTGGAGGCGGTGGACCTTTTGTGCCAGCTGTGTGTGGGTCAGACTACTCTCCTGAATGCCTTCCAGGATCATGACAAGAAGCTGGCACAGGTAGTTGCCTTCATGGAGGCCATTCATTCTGACGTGGGTGGGCTGCACAGAACTATCCAGTCTTTGTCCTCCACAGTGACGGCAGCCATTCAGCTGTCACAGGCTCCCAGTCCAGCTCCAGTCCCTTCAGCAACCACCCTGCCAGTGGCACCACCTGACGAGAGTGCCCACACACCACAGCCCTCAGGCGCCAAGTACTCCACACGCAGCACACAACAGCAGCACTCCAAGCGGCCAAGAGCACAGACACCATCCCCAAAACAAAAAAAGACACACAGGAGCGCAAAAGCCCTTCACATGACACTCAGGGGCATCAGGCCAAGAAGCAGACCTCAAGCTCACATTCATCCAAATCACCCCCATCCAAGGACACTCTCATCCCCACAACTGCTCCCAAAGACAAACAAAAAGTTGCCCTGTCTGCTGTGAAGCTGGTGCCTGCAAAGAGTCAGCACAAACAGCTCTCTAAGGCAGATTCACCCACAACGTCAACTCCCACCCACACCCCTGTGAAGCTGGGACAGGAGAGCAAAGTGGGGGGTTTACCTGGACAACAGGGGATGGAGGGGAAAAGGCAAAGCCACCCCAAGCGTACCACGAGATCCAGCAAATCCCCACAGGGAGGGCCACCTGCACCTGATACACCTTTGGAGGAGAGTGAGGCTGTTGTGCCCACCCCACTTCCCACTCCTGCCAAGACAATTCTTGCCTATCGAATTCCCAAGAAGTGGAGACCCAGCCCTCCACATTCACCCTCACACACTGTGTCTCATGGCAGCATGTCTCCGCCTCCCCATTCCACCATGCCACCCGGTCCAAGCAGCCATCAGGCTCCCACAGCCACTGATGCCTCTACCTCAGCTAGTCCTCTCTCTCCCAGGTCCAGTCCTCCAACTGGCCCCGACAATCAGCCACCTCCCAGTTCAACTGACAGCAAAGCCTTTGAACTATGGACTGGCCAATGGCCTTGCTGTTTGTCACTTTGGATGCCCATTCCCTGTGCAGTTTCTCATGCACACATGTACATACTTTGAACTATGGACTGGCCAATGGCCTTGTTGTTTGTCACTTTGGATGCCCATTCCCTGTGCAGTTTCTCATGCACACATGTACATACTTTTATTTTGTACTGGCCAATGGCCTTGCTGTTTTCTACTTTTGATGCGTATCTGTGTATTATGTAATAAAGACAGTTACTCCTGTTTCTGCTTTGTCAATGTCCTTGCTAAATAAAGGTTTTATGTATGGGTATGGTTTCATGTGACACATGCTCTGTACGCCACTTTAACATTGCCAATTGCTTGTTTTACTTTTTCAGAGTTTGCCAGAGGTGACAGGCACTTTAGTTCTTCTTAACTCTGAGACTGTTATCCTAATCATTCTATGGTCAGGTTTGCTAAATTACAAGAAAAAAGAACACAACAGCTGACCAAGGTTAAGCACTAAAATCCAAATGCATCGTTGTCGAGATTTGGTGCTACTACTCCCAGCACCCGCTGTTGATAGGTGCCACTGGTACAAAGAAGTTCAAAGAGAAAGGGAGGTGCACTCAATAATTGTTCAGCAGAGCCAGTTCAGTCCATAAATCTTCTTTATTCAAAATTAATATATAAATAACTTGAAGCACAGCCAACGCGTTTCGTTCCTGTGTGCCAAGGGAACTTCATCAGGGCTGAAACAATCAAACAAGGACATAATATAAATATACATATAACAGATATACTGACACAATGTTGACATATAAAAAGATACATACTCAAGTCGCTAGACGGCCCACATGACTTTAAATATACAATTTAAACAGTAACGAAATATTACAAATCGAACATTCGAAAATCTTATTCTCTCTTCAGTTCTTCTATTTCATATTTCTCTACCTTGTTATTCTTTATTACTCTTTTTCATGGACCTTGTATATTCATTCTTTATTTTATTTTTTCTTCTCTTTTTTCTATCACATTTATTCTTTCAATTGTATAAATACTCTCTTATACTGTTTTTTGTCTTCCTTTTCTTTTCATTTTTCCCACCTATTGATATATTTTCATCATTCCGTCTTTCATATAGGTCCTTCCAATTTTAAATATTACTTTAGATAAATGTTTTCCTCTGGGGAATTTTTCGAATGTTCGATTTGTAATATTTCGTTACTGTTTAAATTGTATATTTAAAGTCATGTGGGCTGTCTAGCGACTTGAGTATGTATCTTTTTATATGTCAACATTGTGTCAGTATATATGTTATATGTATATTTATATTATGTCCTTGTGTGATTGTTTCAGCCCTGATGAAGTTCCCATGGCACACAGGAACGAAACGCGTTGGCTGTGCTTCAAGTTATTTATATATTAATTTTGAATAAAGAAGATTTATGGACTTAATTGGCTCTGCTGAACAATTATTGAGTGCACCTCCCTTTCTCTTTGAACAGGTTTGCTAAATTGTACACATGTCATGTTATGATGCAATACCACAACAGAGGTGAATTCTATCCACAGGATTACTTGCGGGCTGGCCAGGGTCCATCATATCTGTGTGATCTTTCTTGATGTGTGAACAGCAGTGTTGATGTGTGGTCATCTTGTGTAGGCCTGTCTTCCTAGTCACATGGGTACATTTGAATATGTGAACTTGAGTGGTCATACAGTGTGAATGGGCTGTCATTGTCAGTAGTGTTGATGTGTGTGTGCCCCTGCAATGCCAACTGCACACATATATGATCCAGGTAATGAGTGCCTGTTTGTTTCAATTGTCAGCCATGTGCTTCAGATTGTGGGCACATGTAGGAGTTGTAGGTTGGGCACTGTGCAGTGTGTTGTTGTGTCCTTGCACTCCTGGGGGACACCTACTTGTTGTCGCTGCCAGTTATGAGTATGCAGAATGTGTGACTGCCAAGTCTGTGTTGTGTTTTGTTGATCAGCCATGTGTCTTGTTACTGTTTGTGCTCACTGTGCAGACCTGCTCAGCCACACTGACATTATTTGTGAGTTTTCTCATGCATTGCTGTCACTTGACCCATTTTTGGCTCCAGTATGGTATGTGGTATGTGGAGTCATGCCATCCCCTATATGTGCTTCTGATGCCTACACATTGTGAGTAACTCCTCTATGTGTTTGTGTACTGTACACTCCTCACCTGTCCACTACTGAAGTACACACCACTTCAATCTCATGTCTTCCACCCCATGGCTTGCCAGTGTGTGAGCCTCCCCACCACTTCATAGTGTCACACTATACTGTGGGAGGATGATCTGTGTACAGGACCAATGTGCCACTCAGGACAGTTTCACAATTATTTATGTGTTATTTTCTTCTACTATTTTGCAGTCATAGGTTGCTCATGTGCAGTGCATATGTTTGAGCAGCACAGTTCTCTAGTCATGTTGTTTGCATCTGGGTTTTCCTGAGTTGTGCATCTGTGTGTGATGGGTAAGCTGTATGTGTGTTTGCTGAGGTACTGCTACCCTTCCTGGGTGTGGTGTTATGTTTGTGCTGTGATGATTTGTGTTGTGGGAGTTCATGGTGTGGCACTCAGATATGTGTGCTACTGGTTTGGTTGGTGTGCATACACTGCTTGGTGTGCATGCAGTGCTGTCAGTGTATGTTGCCTTGTACTT
Organism: Calotriton arnoldi; assembly: GCA_963921515.1. Taxonomy (NCBI): domain Eukaryota; kingdom Metazoa; phylum Chordata; class Amphibia; order Caudata; family Salamandridae; genus Calotriton; species Calotriton arnoldi. The sequence goes on along the minus strand of CAWUFW010004407.1, from coordinate 1,536,008 downwards.
GCCTGGTGTGCATCCCCCTGATGTCCAGCTGAGTTTGCTATGTGATGGATTGGTATGTGCATCTGTTGTGTTTTTGTTGTAGATGTATGCAGTGTTTGGCCTGTGTTGGCTCTTTCTACTGACAGGTGCAATGTGTGTGTGATGTTCTATTTGCATGACATTGTGTGTGAGTAGTTTGTGCATTGTGATACATTCAGATGTGTGTTGCATGTGTAGTGTGCATTACTTGTGTGTCTGTCACATGCAGCAATGTGGATTCTTGTTCATGAGCTTGTTTTGAGTGCACAATGGTGGTTTGTCCTCCTATTTTTGACCTGTCACTTGTCAGGATTGTGCATGTGCATGCTTGTGGTACACTATGACACCATGTTCACTTGATGACTGGTGTGGTGTGTATGTGTGTGTTAGCTGATTTGTCACATTGATCCCAGTTAGTGTTCATGATTGGCTTTTGATGATGCAATTCTTGTTTGTGTTGGGGTATGGTGTCTGTGCATTGGTCCAGAGTGACAATGTTGTGTATTCCTGTTCTGTCTAGGGTCACATTGCCTTTCCACTGTTTGGCTGCACATGTCTGGGCTTGTTGGACTTCTGTGGATGTTGTTTGTGAGATTTGTGTTTGGCTATTGTTTTTGTGTCAGCATTGGTTCAGGCATCCCTGAGTGTGAGTCTGATATTTGTGGATGCACCACAGGGTGTGTGATTGGTTGTCAGTGACCTCACAGGACATCATTTGCACCATTCTGTGTGTTTCTCACAGGTGTTGAGTGTTGCAGGTGTGAGATGGGTAGATGAGGGGCATGTGTGAAGGTCCTACTTGTGTTTGACAGTCAGGGAGTGTGACAATGAGCCATGTGTGTTGTGCTGATGGCATACACATGTCAAGTAAGTTGACACAGATGTGTGGCTGGTCACTGTATGACTTCAGACACTTCCTATCATTCCTGTGCCTATGCATGGCTTGCCTTGATGTATCCCTGAGTTGTTGCACAGAGGTCACTTTGGTTTAATTTCACTCACTGTGCCACCCATGTCTGATTTGATGGCCTAAGGGTGGTGTGATATGTTCCTTCTCTTGCATGTGATGTACACATGCTATGTGGCTTGCTCCATGGTTTTCCAGCACTGTCCACTTCACTTTTGGCTGGCCCATTTATTGTCCTCCATTGCTGCTGACCTATGGTATGAGTATGTGGCTGGGTGTCAGTGTGGGGTGTTTCTGAGTGACTTGACAGGCAGTGTGAACAGTTCAGTGGATGTTCATATGCAGTGTGAGTCTTCATTTTGTAATTATACTCAGTTTGATTCACATGAGTGGAAGGTAGGTGTGAGGAGGAGGGTTGTCCAGCCCTGAGCTTCTGTGCAGGGTGTTCCTCTTCACCCCCACCTTCCCAGTCAATCTCCCTTGTCCTTTGATGTGTGAGGTGCGAGGTCTGGCTACACCTGGCTGATTAATTGTGCAGGGGGCACAGGAGGGGCACACAGCATGTGCCCAAATGGGTGTGTGATGCGTACTGTGGGAAGGGTGAAGGTGGAGCCCTGTGAATCTGGCCGGACTGCCCATGCCTGGTGCCGGCCCTGCCTACTACATTGTGCGCAGGTTTTCCCGCGTCTTCACTGCTGCGGTGACTTTCCCGGGACATTGCAGTGATTTCGTGGTTGATGGGTGACCCGGATGCGGAGGTGTGGGTTTCTAACAGGTAGGACATGTGTGGGTACACTGGGGGATATGTTCCTGTCCCCACCAGAGTGTCTGATGTGGACAGGAACCGTATGTCAGCACAGGAGTTGTGTGTTGTGGTTGTATGCGGAGTTGTGTATTTGCGTACCTGCGGCGTTGTCCGCGACGGTGTATTATTTGCTGGTAGTGGATGAGGTACAGCAGCGGTAAGGCTTGAAGAGCTGGATCCATAGCGCTCAGGACCGCGTGGAGGGGACTGGGAGTCGAGTTTTGCTCTCCGCTGTAGTTCTTCTGCCGTCTCCGGGTGGGTGGATTCTCCGCTGCGGTGAGATGGGCTGTTTGCGGCATCGTGATTTGGACGGGACACCATTCCACACGGCGGTGTGTCTCTATTGGCTCCCTCCACCGTGGTTGCGGGCGGAAATTTCTGGCGGTTCACGTAACTCCGCAGCGGACAGAAAATGGGCTATGTTTGTCCATCGTATAATGGCGGACGCGAGGACCGCTGCTGGAGTGCGGAAAAGGACATTTTCCGCCAGCACCGCGGATGTGCCTCCGTCCGCCATCCTAATGAGCCCCTAAGTATTAAAATTAATACTCGTGTACTAAAATTAATACTCATGTACCTTTTTTAATAATAAATGTTATACTAACCACTGGGACGGGATGCAGGGAAAATAGGGGTTTTGGGTGGGGAAGTGTATTAATACATGGGTATTTAAAATTAATACTTGAGCATTAAAATTAATACACGTGTTTTTAAAAAAATCTTGTGCAATAAAAAAAGAATGACAAAATATTAATATTAATATCCCTCAAAAAAATAATTATTGTAATTTATAAAAGAAACATATATTTTTCTCACAAAATACATTATAATACTACTAAATACATTACAATATAATTTTTAAACGAATAATTTGATAAAATACACATCATATACATCTTTGAAACATATTTTAAAAAAGACGAACACCACAAAAAACGAACATTAACACAATGTATTTTACCAAAATATCTACCAATATAAAAAGAAAATATAAAACATAATTAAACGCCAATAAAACAAAACTAATCGGAAACAAAACAAATAATCCACCATTTTAAACTACACAAAAACGAAAGTCCTACAACACTTTCTATGAATTCACCTTGACCCACAGGTCGCCAAAATGGCGGACAATACATATGTTGAAAAAAATAACGAACATTTATAAATCTAAGAAAATATTTATACTTTTTCACAGCATTAAAAAGACGACAAAAAATATGCCCAAACCATATTTTCTTTTCAATTATCCAACACCACAAAAAAACGTATAAAAGCAGCCATTCACCATTTTAAAAACAGTGGTTAACTGACTACCAAGCACACCACACGCGTTTTGCCTGCCATGAAAAACTCGACATCAAACAGTGCCATCTATAGTACCAAGTAAGTTTACCCATATTAAATGTAATAAATTAACAAACTAAATCAAAGCATGATTTTAACCACATATACCATATAAAATATTTTACAGCATATTTGTGAAAAAAAGAAAACTTGCTTAAAACACAGTGAATGAAAAATTATTCTATGTGAGTAAAACAAACTTTTTGTTTTTTACTATTTAACAATTTTATCCAGTCTAAGGGGCCGATTCCGATTCGGGCAGGAAATCTCTCCGACCGAGCCGGACCCGGAGAGATTTCCGACTGAATCGGACCCTAGCAGCCCGACCGAACGAGTACGATGCGTACGTATGCTATCGGACTCGATTCGGTCGGGACTCCCATTGAAGTCAATGGGAGCCGGTCGTCACAACGCGTACACGGGCTCCCATTGACTCAATAAGTGCAGCCTTGAACAAGGGCGCCCCCTACAGCGGGTTCGAGTCGATGCGGGTCGCGCCGTACATGCACGTGTAGGGGAACCCATGGGTCCCCCTGCGTGCGACTCGCGCGGCAACGCATGCAGGGGGTCCGACACGGACCCCGAAGTCCGGCTCCGACTGCTCTTTGGAGCCGGACGGCGCGAGTCGGTCCGGACTGCTCGAGGCGCGCATTGTACTGGCTTGAGTCGGGGAGCGTCTCCATTACGCGGTGCGAGTCGTATCCCGTGCGAGTCGGTCGGAGCGGTTCGGACCCGCGAACAGAGTCGGTCGGCGATTTCAGCGTACGCTCGCATCGTACTCGCTCGCCCGGACGCATGCCACGAATCGGTCGGTAAGAGGGCTCCGAATCGGATCCGGTAAAGCCGAATCCGATTCGGTGCCCTACCGGCCGAGATCGGAATCGGCCCCTAAATGTACGAATGCTCAAAAATATACATAAATTAAACCAAAACTGCAAACTATTTTTTTAACAAATAACATTAAATAAATAAAATGCAGAATGGGCGAGGGGACCTATTAACTATAATTAAACAAACATTTATTAACATTAAAACAGAGTAGAATATTTGCAAATTTAAAATTAATGTTTGCTGTGAGTAAAATGCAGAATGGTGTTAGAGGTAAAACTACTACTCTTATTTATTTTTATTTATTTTATTTTATTTATTGAGTTTTATATAGCGCTGGCTAGAACCGGAGGTATCAGAGCGCTTTACATGAGGAAGAAACATTGTTTCAGAACATGGTTACAAAGTTACATCAGTTACTGGAGCGTAGTTACAGGAATTACATGAGTACAAAAGCATAGCATAAACATGAGGAAAAAAAATAGGCAAGGGGAGAGAAGAATAGGGGAGAGAGGGAAGGAATAGGGGAGGTAGAGGATAATAATGGAGGGAGGAGGAGGGGGAGGGTAAAGGAGGCACAACGGGGAGACGAGGAAAACAGTGTCCGGCGTCCGCCTGGGTAGGTGACGGCCGAGGGTGAACCAGAGCCAAACTCCTCTATAGCTGCGTGGGACAGCTCCACCGGTCATCGGCCAGAGGTTGCTCGGGCACCATAGTACATACAGAAACTGGTTATAGTTTCCGCCTAGGGGGGCATAGTCCAAAAAGTTCCATCGAGCGCACCGGTCACGGTGTACGGTGCTGTGCTCCCAGCGGTAATGGGGTAAAAACCCAGGCCTCCGCTGTGTGAGACTCCCTTTTCGCTGTGGACTCTCTCAGAGGGGTCTCTGAGACTCCAGGACATAAATGCTGGATCCCTCCCCAACAAGGGGAGAAGGAGTGCTTTGGAAAGGGGCCCACTCATGGAGGCCATTATTGGAAAATTGGTGTGTCATATTAATGCTTGCAAGGCAGGGGAGCATCGTCCATCGCAGCGCTGTAATCGCAGGCATCCAAAAAGTAGGTCGATAGAGACATTTTGGAGCAGTCGATGGGCCGCCATTTTGAGGAGGACAGAGCGGAGGACAAGATGCCGGCGGTAGCAACAGGGCACGGCAATCAAAGCAATCAAGGCCTCATAATTTTAAAGCTTACAAGGCAGAAGAAAGTCGGCCATCGCAGTGCGGTGATTGTAGGGACAGATAATGGTGCGTGGAGGCACGACATCTGAACGGCAATTAAAAGTATCAGGATGTGCGGGGGCGTGCGGGCAAACAGAAGGCGCCAGGGGGTTGGGCACTCCTGTCTCGTGGCGCTGCTCGCCTCCCGCCAGAATTCTCCAGAGCCATGCTTAGCATTCTGAGTGCGCCTCGCGGATTCCCCTCTCAGTGTCGTGCTCCTTGTGAGTATGGAGCTGCTGGCAGCGAGTTAACGCTCTGGCAATGGGGGGCAACTCAATTCGCAGCATAGCGATGCTTCTCTTCCCCCACTGGTATCGGGTGACTCGCAATGTGCCCCTCACTTCTGCAACCTCCGCCTCCCGCACCGTGATGTTGATTGGCGCTGAGGCTCCAATATGTACAATCCTCCGGGAAAATGCTGTATAATGTTGGTCAACACTACTAATACAACTCCAGCATATGTTTGTCTCTGTGAAAACACAATATAATACTGGAAGCAAATTGCTAAACTTACACGGAAATAAACATTAAAAAAAAGAAAATTCATAGTTCTGAGGGCCAATTAACTATTCCTACTGCAACAATTGCATACCTATAAGTAAAAGCAGGATAGTGGTGGGGGCAAAATTACTATTCCTACTCCGACATGTGCTTGCATCAGGGAAAGTGCGGGAAAGCAGTGGGGGCAAAATTACTATTCCTACTCAGACAGGTGCTTGCATCAGGGAAAGTGCAGGATAGTGGTGGGGGTAAAATTACTATTCCTACTCCGAGATGTGCTTGCATCAGGGAAAGTGCGGGAAAGCAGTGGGGGCAAAATTACTATTCCTACTCAGACATGTGCTTGCATCAGGGAAAGTGCAGGATAGTGGTGGGGGCAGAAATTACTATTCCTACTCCAACATGTGCGTGCCTCAGGAAAGCTTGCCTCATAGAAAGTGCTGGATAGTGATGGGGGCAAATTTACTATTCCTATTCCGACATGTGCTTGCCTCAGGGAAAGTGCAGGATACTGGTGGGGGCAAAATTACTATTCCTACTCCTACATGTGCTTGCCTCAGGGAAAGTGCTGGATGGTGGTGGGGGCCAAATTACTATTCCTACTCCGACAAGTGCTTGCCTCAGAGAAAGTGCTGGATAGTGATGGGGGCAAATTTACTATTCCTACTCCAACATGTTCTCGCCTCAGGGAAAGTGCAGAATAGTGGTGGGCACAAAATTACTATTCCTACTCCCACATGTGCTTGCCTCAGGGAAAGTGCTGGATAGTGATGGGGGCAAATTTACTATTCCTACTCCGACAAGTGCTTGCCTCAGAGAAACAGCTGGATAGTGATAGGGGAAAATTTACTTTTCCTACTCCGACATGTGCTTGCCTCAGGGAAAGTGCAGGATAGTGGTGGGGGCAAAATTACTATTCCTACTCCGACATGTGCTTGCCTCAGGGAAAGAGCTGGATGGTGGTGAGGGCAAAATTACTATTCCTTCTCCGACATGTGCGTGCCTCAGGAAAGCTTGCCTCATAGAAAGTGCTGGATAGTGATGGGGGCAAATTTACTATTCCTATTCCGACATGTGCTTGCCTCAGGGAAAGTGCAGGATACTGGTGGGGGCAAAATTACTATTCCTACTCCTACATGTGCTTGCCTCAGGGAAAGTGCTGGATGGTGGTGGGGGCCAAATTACTATTCCTACTCCGACAAGTGCTTGCCTCAGAGAAAGTGCTGGATAGTGATGGGGGCAAATTTACTATTCCTACTCCAACATGTTCTCGCCTCAGGAAAGTGCAGAATAGTGGTGGGCACAAAATTACTATTCCTACTCCCACATGTGCTTGCCTCAGGGAAAGTGCTGGATAGTGATGGGGGCAAATTTACTATTCCTACTCCGACAAAGTGCTTGCCTCAGAGAAACAGCTGGATAGTGATAGGGGAAAATTTACTTTTCCTACTCCGACATGTGCTTGCCTCAGGGAAAGTGCAGGATAGTGGTGGGGGCAAAATTACTATTCCTACTCCGACATGTGCTTGCCTCAGGGAAAGAGCTGGATGGTGGTGAGGGCAAAATTACTATTCCTTCTCCGACATGTGCTTGCCTCAGGGAAAGTGTTGGATGGTGGTGGGGGCAAATTTACTATTCCTACTCCAACAGGTGCTTGCCTCAGGGAAAGTGCTGGATAGTGTGGGTGCAAAATTACTATTCCTACTCCGACATGTGCTTGTCTCAGGGAAAGTGCTGGATGGTGTTTGTTGTTTAAAACATTTTTAATAAATATGTAATTATTTAGTATACATTTTTTATGTCAACAGATAACAACAGCAACAATAAACAGCTGAAAAAAAACATAGATTTTCTAAGAAAATAAGCAACTGAAGACCATCAGAAATTTATAAAAAGATAAATTATATTTAAAATTAAACATGAAAAACCACAAAAACAATGATATTGTAAGTTAAAAACAGGTTGCTAAATAGAATTAAATGACATTTACATTTTTAAAACAATGTTAATATATTTTTTTTCCAGATTGGACAACTACAAACGTCTCTACATTTCTTAAAGTCGAGCAACAAAACAAGAAACATAACAAGGTCATTTTTTCAGCAAATACAAATGTCAATAAAGTTTTTGCACAGAAAAACAAATTAATCCTATTCCAATCCAACAAAATGCTCTTCAACAAAAAAATACCAATTCAACTGTAATAATACTTTTTGAATGAAAATAAAAATCTCATTCTTCTCATAAATTATATAGCAAAATCATCACAAATGAATTTTTTCTCTGAAAAGACAATGACTATTGTAAAAAGCTAAACTTTCACCTGTTGTTCCATAACCAAAAATTATTTAATTCTATTTCAGGTTAAATATTTCCTAATATCACCAACACCTAAACAAATTTTTTTTTTAAACTATTTCAGACCACAATAAAATTCGAACTGGTCTACAAAGCCCAAAACCTCAAGAAAAAGCTTAAAAAAAAGGGGGTAAGCTTCAAAAAAGAATAAACAATAAAATAACTTAACCATATTTCTCTTCCTAAAAAACTTTATTAAAATAACATAACAGTGATAAAACGCATAATATCTTTTCTCTTTCAGACACAACTAAAAAACAAAACCGTCTTCCAAACTAAAAGCATCAAGAAACATCTTTAAAAAGGTAAGAATGTAGAAATATTTAACAATAAAACAATTGAACCATTTTTCTCTCCCATTAGAGCATTTTTTTAAAGAACATATCAGCAAAATTAGAAATGCAACATGGTTAAAACATTAAAAATAACTTCAAACAGCATTAACTTTAAACAGTATAAAAAAAATCGTGATATTGTACTGTATATTTTTTCTTCAAAACAGATAAACACAATAAATTAAAAATAAACTAACACATTTTTTTTTCTATTTCAATCCATAACAGAAAAAGTCATCTAATCAAGATGCCAAATACGTCACCTCCAGCCAGGGCAACCGTCTGCTAAAACATAGTGGGCATGTTTATTGTAAGGAGAAACTAACTGAGCCCAGGTGTCATTGGAGGTGTGTGCAATACTACTCATCCCATTGCACAGGCCCAGCGGTTACTCTTGGTGACTCTGTTTTAAGAACCACAGAACATAACCACTCTGCCTCTGCAATGGAGATTGAGGTTAGAGAAACAATTAATGAAATTAAAGATATTGCATCCACCTCCAATGAACCCTGTGATGCAGTTTTGAGGGAGGTAGCCCAACACATTCCACAACATGTTGCAAGTAGTATGCCCACAATTCCTAATTTGAGAAGAATTATTCAACGTAAAAACAGGCAAGTAACCCACAAAGAGTAACACCCCAAACCTTTTCTGACATAAACATTCCACCTGAACTCTCTGTAAGAGTTACTAATGAACCATTTCTTTTGCATGACAACAAAAACCCTCAAAAAAGAATACTAATCTTTAGCACACCCCATAATCTTGCAAGGTTGGAGAACAGTGATATTTGGATGATGGATGGGACGTTTAAATCCGCGCCCCATCCATTCACCCAAATATACACTATTCACGCATATATTAATAATACAGTAGTTCCCTTAGTTTACAGTTTACTCCCTGATAAACAATCCTCAACATACACTGAATTATTGTCAGTGATAAAAGCTAAAACATCAAGCAAAAGTCCAAGAAAAGTACTAATTGGGGGGGCGTGGCCAACTGCCGAGCATGGCGGCCGTGAGCTGAAAGAGCTCCGTGCCAAATCCCGACACTTTGCCAAAATATCCTGAAGAATGGGGGCTGTCGGAGCCAAAAATAAGTGACTAATGCGTCGGAAAACCTGAAGAATCGAAAGCTTTGATAAGGAGAGCCCGGACACCGCGAATTGAAGGTACCGAGCCACCGCCCCTGCGAGGGACGGCCTGGAGGGGAAGGACTGCGTGGGGCGCTGATTACTGCCGTGAGCGCTGGCGTGATGATGGAGGTAGACCCCCCCCCCCGGTCTGTGAGTACCACCAGGCGCCAGCAACAAACATTTCCTACCGGCGCGCTCCCTGAAACTTGGCGGATTGAGAGGACCAGCCGAAGGGAGGCGAGGTGGCAATATGGCGCTCGGCCGAAAACGAAAGTGAAGGAAGCGAGCAGTCGAAGACTACGGGGACGATGCGGGGGCGACCCGGAGACCAGTAAACACAGGTTGGAGCGGTCTAATATTACTGGTAGTGGAGATCTCAGTTGGACACAATGGTGGTGAGACGAGCCAGCATCACACTGCGCCACGTCGTGCAGATCGCGATCTACTCACTGCAGTGGCGGCGGTGCCCTATGGCCGTAACTGCCGAGAACCGGTGACGGGAGCGGCTTGAGGCAAGTCCAGTTGCTCTACAGCGCAGCACCATATTATCGGGTGTGCAGCGGGGATGGGGCACTGATACCTAGCAGGCTGATCACGCTTTGCCGGAGACCGAGAGGCTAACTAGGGAATGACAACGCAGAGGGCCATATAAGCAAACTGGGAAGTCGTGATTAATTCCACACCGCCATTGCGACGTGACTACTTGCTGACCTTTCGCTCCGAAGTAGATGTGAAGACAATCGACAGCTGGTACTGGAACCTGGGCGCCTCAGTGTGTGGCGTCATATCCATACTGTGCAACTGGCAGTTCCTGATAAGTTGAGTGCCGCTGCAGGAAATTGGAGTGACTCGTGGGGGTACAGCTGGGGATTGACCAGGGCCTCCACAAGGCGGTATCACTGGATGTAACGGGGGTAATGACCCCCCCTCTCCTTAAGGTGACATGGACTTACCGTGCAGTGACAAGCCGGGGGTTCAGGCTCCAGACTCCCGTGAGTGCGCCGATAGTGGCTTCACCCCGACTGTGGACCTGACGAGAACCGGTATACGAGACCATAGTCCCTCTGTGTCATGGGACGCACCAGAGCCAAACAACTTGACCCTCATGCTGCCGATGCCACGAATGCTGCGATGAGCGGAGACCAGACGCAGGGCACAGCAACTGAAGTGATACCCCCACCGGGAGCGGAACAAACCACAGATAAGCTGGATTTAATACTAAAAGAGATCAGAGACTCACGGACGGCGCTCGAAACACAACTGGGGTCACTCTCCACTAGCCTCAATCTTTTACAAGCGGACCACAAGAAGCTGGCGGAAAGGGTGAAATCCAACAAGCTTGCTTTGGATGACCTGATACCTCAACAAGCTGTGCATACTTCTCAACTGGAACAGATACAGCGCCAGTTGCGGGGACTCCAAGACAGGGTAGATGATGCCGAGGGGAGGTCCCGCAGGAACAACGTCCGAATACTGGGAATACCGGAGAGGAGTGAAGGACGTAACCATACCCAATTTGTGGAGACCTGGCTGAGGGAACATGTGGCGAAGGAGGGACTGACAGAACTCTACAGTGTGGAGAGAGCCCATAGGGTGCCGCCCAGGCCTCCCCCCCCGGGAGCGCCTCCCAGACCATTGATAGCACGCATTTTGAATTACAAAGACCGGGACACAATACTATGAGCTGCACGAGAGAATGCCCCTATCCGTTTTGAGAATAAAACAATTTCCCTATACCCGGATTTTACACTGGCGGTGCAGAAAGCTAGGGCTACTTTCCAGGATGTCAAAAAGAAGCTGAGGGCACACAATCTGAAGTACGCCTTACTCTTTCCGGCCCGGCTAAAAGTCATCACTGGCCAAAAGACTCTATTCTTTGATAACCCAGAGGAGGTAGCGGATTGGCTGGAAATCACTTTTACCCCCTCTGCTTCCCAGAACTCGTTTCTACCGAGTGGCTCTGCGCGACCTATGCCACAGCGGGAAGACACAGGCACTATGGAGGACAGCGGACGGCATGACGCGGGGACTGGTGCGAGCCCATCTATGGACCAGATCTCAGTTAGCCAGAGAGATGCTCTCCTGACGGCAGCGGCGCTGGTGGAACACGATGCCCGGTCCGTGATGTGTCTGTCCACTCCTCAGATGAGGCCACGGCTCACTCAGACTCTGAGTCCAGTCTAACGTTGTTCCCGTTGGTTACTCCACAGACTGTGGACAATTATTGAAATGGTGGGAAGGGCTCTCCGGAAATTGGTATTGTATAACGTATTGCTTAACAGATTGTAATGTTTATAATGTCAAGTGCTACCCCGTTCTTTATATCTCTATGTTTATGGATGATGGGGTTTGTGCTGGAGCGATGAGGATAAGGTAACCAAATAAGGGATAATGACCGTTACAACCACGGTAGTTGCCTCCCCCCCCTTGGCGACTGCACTATGGTAATGTTTATATAGAGTTCCAGTTGAACTTTCAGTTATGGTTTGGTCCTCTGCTGTTCACGGGGGGAACCTAGTATTGGGGTGTTTTATGGTTTTTGTAGACTCAGCCTTAGTTCTTGTGGCGATGATCTGACCACTTGGTTGCTTTGCTCCCAGTAGACCACCTTACACTGGACCTGATGGCACACCCTAGTAGCTATAAGTACAGCTCTTGGAATGTAAGAGGGCTTGGCTCAGTCCATAAAAGGCATAGATTGTTAGCCCAGTTTAATAGACGGAAAGTTAATGTTGCGTTCCTCCAAGAAACCCATCTAAGCCATGATGAAGCAGTTAAACTGCATAAGAAATGGCGAGGACAACTGTTCTTTACGTCATATTCGGCCTTTGCTCGTGGAGCTGCGATATGGCTCAGGAATGTTACTCCCTTTAAGCTACTGGAACAAAAGATAGATACGAATGGTAGATATGTCCTCATACACGGGTTACTTGACGGAGAGCACATAGTGATGGGAGCATATATACTCCAAATACTGACCAGGACAAATTCCTAGAGGTTCTAAGTACCGCATTGATAGGTTGGGAGGACTACCCCTGGAGACTTTAATGCGGTGCTTGATATCGAACTAGATAGGTCTCACCCTCCATTGCACAACACGGGTTGTAGGAAATTAGCGGATGCGCTGAAGAGATGGGCAGTGGGGTGGGGGATTATGGATGCATGGCGTGCGACACACCCTAGGGATAGGGAATACTCCTTTTACTCCCCGCCACACAAGTTGCATACTAGAATAGACAGAATATTTTGTTCCTTATCCCTGTTGGGCACAATCAGTGACTCGACACATTTGGGTAAAACATTATCGGATCATAATCCGGTAGAACTTACCAATGGGGCAACATACCTACCCTAGTGCTGACCTGGAAATTGCAACCACAGCTACTGGAAGACCCGGTCTTCCGAGCAGCAATATCCACAGCCATAGAACATTACGTCACTGAAAATGCGAACACAGCATCCACGCGCCAAATAGAATGGGATGCCTTCAAGACTGTAATGAGAGGGGTGGCAATCAGTACGAGGGCAGGGGCAAGACATACCATTATTGCCCAGCTTACTGACATAGAAAATAGTCTGGGTCGACTGGAACAAGTAGCTGCACTGGACGATACGCACCAAACGCAACTACAAGAAGCGCACATTAAACACGCAGAACTATTGGAAGATCTGCGCCTTCTAGATTAACGACTTTACACACAGAAACAACATGCCATGGCGGACAGGGCGGGTCCACTCCTCGCTAAAATTATCAAGGACGCCCCGCCGGTCTCTCCTATTTTAGAAATCCGGACTATGAAAGGGGATATGGTGTGCATGCAGCTTGACATAAATAAGGCCTTTAAAGGCTATTATGAGAATTTGTATACACACCCAGCTGTCACTGCTGACACAGAACTTGACGAGTTCTTTGACGGCCTACAGCTCCCACAATTGTTGCAAAACCACAAAGAGGCATTGGGTCTTCCAGTGACTGGTATGGAAATTAAACAGGCGATTAATAGCTTGCCCCGTAATAAGGCACCGGGAGGAGCTGGTCTACCCATTGAATTTTATGCAACGTTTTCTGATTTGTTGGTACCCCACCTGAAGCGGTTATATCAGAACTCTTTGGAGAGTGGCACCCTTCCCCTTACCACACTTCAGGCGACCGTGGTCTCGTTATTAAAGACGGGTAGAGATAGTGCAGACATGGCAGGATATAGGCCTCTTTCTTTATTAAATGTGGACTATAAGATATTGAGTAAATTGTTGGCTATTAGACTATGTCAGTTCATGCCACAACTGATACACATTGACCAATCCGGTTTTTTCCCAGGCAGGAGCACAGCCCTTAATATTAGGCGTCTACATCAAATAATGACACACACACTACCAACAGCAGATGCGGTGGGATGCATCTCGCTGGATTTGCGTCAGGCCTTTGATTCCCTACATTGGGAGTATATGTTCTATGCCCTTTCCAAGTTTGACATACCGGAGGAATACATAAAGTGGGCGAGATTATTATATTTGAACCCCACGGCACGGGCACGCACGGGAAAGCATATTTCACAGCAATATAAGGTTGCGCGGGGCACCAGACAGGGCTGCCCACTCTAGCCTTTACTGTTCATTTTAGCTTAAGAACCTCTTTTACACAAATTACGCTCTGGAGCAGGACATAAGGGGATTGTACTGGGACCCAGCACACATATTGTCTCCTCATATGCAGACGACTTAATATTGTATTTCAGGAACCTAGACGAGGATTATGAACCCATACCCTCCACGTTTGCCTTGTTCCAGGCACTTTCCAGGCTCTCGGTTAATGAGAACAAATCCTATGTTTATTTCTTTACTGATGCAACACGCACTGGGATACTAAGCTTTGGGAACTGGTCATTCCATATAGCACCTATTACTTTCAAATATCTAGGAATTAATATATATAGAGACGCACCGGATCTTCTAGATGGAAACTTACATCGTGCTATAACTACCCTCAGGTCCCAAATAAAGTTCTGGACCTCCTTGCCTGTATCGGTGGCAGGCAAGGTGGCAATAGCCAAAATGGTGATGTTACCAAGATTGTTGTATTATTTCACCAATTTACCCATTATGGTACCGGCACAGATATTTAAACTATTGACTTCCCTACTGATTGAATTAATATGGGGCAAGGGTCGGAGACGTATAGGGATCGCGAAGCTACAATTAGATGTTAAACAGGGTGGACTGGGGGTCCCTGACCTGAAAGCTTACTGCTATGCGAGTCAGTTACAGTGGCTAGCGTATTGGTAGGCGAGGAGGAACCTGCATGAGATAGGTATGTCCAAATTGGCCTGGCAGAGAGGTGACGTGCATACACTCTTGTTGCCCAAAAGTAAAATTCCCCAACGGCGCCCTATTTACTAAGAGTTGCGTTATTGTATTGGAGGAATGCTATGAGGTACACCAAAACAATGACTTCATACGCCCCTACTATCCCTCTGCTGGGGATCCCCAAACACCTAGGCAGAGTTACACATAGGAGAGTGTTCGCATGGGAGGATGCAGGAGTACACACAGTGGGCGCATTCTTTAAGGACAGTACCCTAATGCCGCACGATGTATTTGTTCAAGAACACGGAGTGTCAAACACGCTGTTTCTTCTACACGCCAGTATCTCTCGATACATACGTACCACCTGGGCCCCGGGGGGGATAGAACCGACAACGCACGCACTACTCACTATGCAATATTTGATGGGAAATGGGCGACATCTAACGAAATGGCTATACAAAGGGATCCGTACAATAGCAGCAATACCACTACAACCCCTTCGTAACAAATGGGATATTGATGTGGGCCGAGCACTCAGTGACAAAGAATGGAGCGCTATACTAGAATATCCTAGAAAGGTATCGAGGAACCCTAAATTTAAGTTTATACAGCTCATGCTAATACATAGGGCCTACCTGACCCCGCGTAAACTGAGTGTCATGTTTCAGGACGCATTGGATGTATGCCCACGCTGTCAGTCGCAGGAAGCGGGTCTCCTACATATGTTGTGGAGCTGCCCACGACTGCGACACTACTGGGCAACAGTTTGTGAGATATTAACAGATGTAGCTCTGGTGCAAAATAATGATCGGCTGGAATACTGTTTGTTAGGCCTAGGTCCAAAAGGAAGAAAGGTTAGCCCAGTCACCAAATTCAACAATCTTGCATTTATATTAGCGAAACGTAACATTACCATGAGATGGAAACTACCAGGCCGCCATCACTGCAGGATTGGCATGCTGAGATGGTGAGGTGGGAAGGGCAGAGAGTGCGGAACTAAAAGGGAGGAACAACGGGGCTGCGCAGGAAACCCATCTCTATGGAATGGAATGTATTATTAGAAGAATTTATTGCTATAGACATACAAGCGTATTGATGGAGTTTTTGTGTGTCCCCTCTTCCCTCCCCCATATTGCGTGTTCTTTCTGGGCAGTTGAGATAAATAATTTGAACTATAGTACAACTTTATGATGTAATGAAGGATGGTGTACAGGTATACACTGTTGAACTTTTGTGCCTCTGATATACTGGGTTGGACTGACTAAATGGTTGAATTTTTGCTGAGTCTACGGGTGTGGGGAGGTGGGTGGCTATGTTATTGGGTTTAGGTTAACTTTTTTTACTTCCACAACATGTAACTAGTAGAAATGTGATTTTCAAGTATTGTTCATCTGATCAAGATATCCATACGGATTGGGCAAATAGAGACCGTGCTGAACAGCACTCAGAGAGCAGTGAGAAGATGTGATCACTATTGTGTGATATAAACAGGCTATTGTAAGGTTAACACTATAAAGTATCATCTGAAGATAGGCTAAAAATGTTGCTTCTTAAATAATATGTAATGTTGTAATATGACTGTAATGACTAATACTCCTGAACTGTGGTCTGATGACTATCTTTAATAAAAATATGTAAAAAAAAAAAGTACTAATTGATTAATACTATTACCAATTTGTACACGGATACCCAAATTCAAGGATGTTTTTTGCACTTTTCTCAGGCTTATTGGTGAAAAATTCAAAAAACATCCTTAATTGAGGATTATATATCAGATAGCAAACTACAGTTTGAACTAAAAAAACTATCAGCCCTTTGCTTTGTTCCTCCCGACAGTGTAGACGAGTACTACACTTCAATTACGGAATCAGAATACTTTACCTCAAACGAAGATAAATTGGCACCTATTCTAAATTACTTTGAAGACACATGGATTGGCCATCTAAGCAGGTCAGGTCGCAGGAGTAAACCACGTTTCCATGTGAAGTGGTGGAACTGCTACTCGACCTGCTTAGAGGGAGGAGCAAAACAAACAATGCCATAGAGGGATGGCACAACTCCTTCAATAAATCAATTGGCAAACCTCATCCTAATTTCTATCATTTCTTGGAAATTTTGAGGAAGGAGCAAAGCTTCCAAGAAATGAGAATGTTGCAATCATTAACAGGTAGTCTTAACCCACGTATATCAAAAAGAACAAAGGAAATGTCGGAGAGACTATTGGGTGCAATTCAACAGTTTACGTTGATGGTGGTTTCAGACTACCTTGAAAATCTTGCACCCATTCTCCATTTCTAACCTACACTATCTTCTTACTAGCCTGTTTTGCCCTAAAACCCCTAATTTTTTTATTTTTTTATTAACAATTAAAAATATCTTTAAAAGTCGGGTCTCCTTACCTTCAGATGTCTTCTTTTTTCAACTCTTGGACTTACGTAGTATCCAATTTTTCACCAAGAGTCCTTTGTCTTTTTTGAATCCATTGCAAATAATCCACATTTCTTTTGGAAACTCCACGTCCCGAATTAGGGGTCGATTCCGATCTCGGCCGGTAGGGCTCCGAATCGGATTCGGCTTTACCGGATCCGATTCGGACGCCCTGTTTCCGACTCGAGTCCGGCGAACGACAGTACGGTGCGAACGCACGCAAAATCACCGACCGACTCGCTCGCGGGAGCCAACCGCTCCGACCGACTTCGCACGGACACGACTCGCACCGCGCAATGGAGAGCGTTCCCGGCCGGGGTAAGTACGATGCGCGCACGCAAACAGTCCGACCGACTCGCGCCCGTCCGGCTCAAAGTGCAGTCGGAGCCGCACTTTGGGGTCCTTGTCGGACCCCCTGTACGCCTAGCCGCGACAAGTCGCACACAGGGGACCCATGGGTCCCCCTTACCTGTGCGTGTATGGCGCGACTCAGCTCGACGCGCACTCCGCTATAGGGGCGCACTTGTTCGCTGCTCCATTGAGTCAATGGGAGCCCGCGTACGCGTTGTCGACCGGCTCCCATTGACTTCAATGGGAGTCTGACTGAATCGAGTCCGATAGCATGCGACCGCATCGTACTCGTTCGGTCGGACTGCTAGGGTCCGATTCGGTCGGAAATCTCTCCGGGTCCGGCTCGGTCGGAGAGATTTCCTGCCCAAATCGGAATCGGACCCTTAATCTTTTTAAATGTGCACATTACTTTAAAAAATAATATCTGTGCATACCTAAAAAAAACGCACCCAAAACAAAAATACCGAAACAAGTGTTAATTTTCTGCAAAAAACGCAACAAAATCCAACGAAGCAATCCATTCTATTTCAAAAACAATTCCAAATCCATTCCAAGTACCAAAGTACTTCCCCGAAAGTCCATCTCGAAAAAATTAAAGTGGCACTTCCAAAATCCAAAAACCAATAAGCAATGGATGTAAAAATATCCAATCTTCTAATTTCCTAAAAAGAAGATCTTTTTTTTAATCATATTAAAAATACATCTAACCGCGAAGACGACAAAATCTTTTTTTTTTTAAAAACCCGTTGCAAAAAGAAAAATAGATACCTTTCGAATCACTTTTCTTTATTAAAGTTTTTAATGTATATATTTTTATTAACTTTATTAAACAAAAAGTGTTACAAAAAATGAGACCCGACATGGGCCTACTACTACAACCTGTTATGGAGTGAATTAGTTGGTTAACACACATTAAAAGTACAAAAACACATTTACTACATCTATCTACCTCCCTCCTCTCTCCTTACAGTAAACATTACCACTAATCTATGTCTTTTAATAATTTCAATTTGTCTTACCTTGACGGAGCTCTCCCTTGTATCTGATCCGTAGCGACGATCCTCGTAATGACGAAAGTTACGTTCTACGCGCGACAACGTCATGTCTTTCTGTAAAAATGAAAAAGGACATTTTCTCCCATTGACTTCAATGGAAAAGCGTGGAAAAATTTGTAATTTTTTTTAATGTACATAAAAATATCTATGTTTAGTTTGGAATACATAATATTTATATAAATGTTAATAAAATTCTTTAACTAATAATTTACGTCTGGTCTTTCTTTCTTGTTTTTTAAATTTAATAAATTATTATATACTGTTTACATTATATTAAAAAAGTACACAATTATTACTGTTTTTAAAATTATTAATATTTATATTTTTAACTATAATATTTCAATACCTATTTAACATTTTATTTACTCTTTTTATTTTAAATTCTGAATATTAATTTGTAACCCATGTAAAAATAATTTCCTATTTAATTATAATTTTTCTAACATCTGTTTCTTTTTTAACTTTTAATTAATCAGATAAACGATATTCTTAATTTTTTGGCCATTAATATAACTTTTTAAATACACTTAATTGTTTTCCCCTTTAACACTACTGTTATCGCAAAGTTTTAATTCAAATTTTTATTTTATATATACTCAGTATTAATTTTAATACATGAGTATTAAAATAAATTACTACAACCTTATTTTTAAATTTTTTAATTTAAAATAATATAAATCTCCCCTTTCATTATCACTATTATCCAAAACATTTAATTCTAATATTTTTTTAAACACACTCTAGTATTAATTTTAATACATGAGTATTAAATTAAATTGCCACAATCTTTTTTTATTTTAATTAATTTTTATATAATAGACATCTCCTTATAATGTTAATATATCACAAACCTTTAAATCTAATAATTTTTCTTAACATACTCTAGTATTAATTTTAATACCTTAAAGGCCCATTACGATACCAAGGCGTGAAAAAAATCGCCACCCATGAAGCGGCAAAAATCCGCCCGCCTACACCTTCTGGAATACCGACCCAGAAATCATAATGCTCGAACCAGAAACATCCAAGCGGCGAAAAAAAAAGCAAAATACCGCCTCGCCTTGCCCGAGTCGGAGTCAAACCACCCGCCACGGACGGAAAGACGCACGACAACACAAAACCGCCCGCTCTCACGGTCGAGACACCGCACGTGAAATTACGAGTCGCACCGACATGAGCGCGGAAAAACAACAAATACACCGCCCGCCAGCCGAAACAACACTGAAGAAAATGGACACGGCAGAAGCCATGGCGGCCACGCCCCTGCACAGAAACAGCCGCGGACTCAAACAAACACACACATACATGGCAAACAAGTCCACACAGCAACCCACGCACAAATACACAGACAAAGTACACATCCCGAAACACACACCACCCTGGACAAACAAATAAACTACAAAGCCCAGAACACCAGCCACAACACACCTGAAAACAACAGACCATCAGGACACACCCAAACAGGTAGGTACAAAAGCAGCCCCTCCACAGACCACAACCCTTGCAACATTGCAAAGCAGAGAGGAGAGGAGAGGACACAGTGACACAGCAAGGACAGCAGCACACCACAGATACGCACACATCACACCCACCACCACCACCACCACCAAACACCGGCACCACAAACCCCTGCACATCACACACATCACACACCGCACCAGCACCACAAACACCATGGCATCACACAGAATGCCCAAGTTCACTCTCCACTGAGCTGGCGGTCATGGTCGACGAGATCGTCAAGGTGCACACACAAATCTATGACAACCAGGTCCAGCACACACCACTAGCCACCAGAAACAGAATGTGGAACAGAATTGTAGACCAGGTCAATGCAGTCGGGACCGTACCCAGAAACAGAGGAGAGATAAACAAACGGTGGAACGACATCAAAAGCCTGGTCAAGAAGAAGGAGAGCAAAAATCGAGAGCTGGCTGCCACGACTGGCGGAGGGAATCCCGTGCATTACAAGACCTTCAAAGCGTGGGAGGAGAAGGTGCGAGTCATCATCCATCCGGAGATCGTCACCGGATTACCAGGGGAGTGGAGGCTGGTGAGTACAAACAAATGTATACCAAAGCACACCGCTATGTACTCACATGCACTACCACCATGCCATAGCTCGCGAGGACAAACACCCCCATGTCCAGTACACAATACACAACACATCACACACACATGCAACAGGCACCACCACACACACAGCCCAAACATATCAACTAACAAATCCATGGGGGCATGTGTACACCCAGCCAGCCACGTAACTACCAACAGGTCCCTAGTACTCCAGAAGCGCCACAACGAGCACCCGCCACACCCATGTGGCAGCCGTAGCTGCACCAACCGACAAGTAACAGGTAATTAGTCGTAACACAAAGCGCAGTGGGTGGGAGGGGGACAGCTGAAGTACAACACCCACCAGGCCCCTAGTCCTACAGCACAGCAAGGCGGAGCACTCCCACAGCCCACACCCACGTAGCAGCCACTGCAGTGCACACAGCAGCCGACAGGTAGACATCCCGCCCCAGGACAAACGGTGTCAGTGGGTGTCCAGCCATCACCACGACCCATAACACCGCCCCACCCCCACAGACCTGCAACATGGAGCACTCCCGCCCATAACCATGTTGCATCCAGTCCAGTGCACGCTCAAAAACAACCTGCAGGTGGGAAACTGGACAGGGTGGAGTGACTGGAGGCATGAGGACTGAATTACGACTAACACATGGGACATGTCAAGTAGCAGAGGAACACGCAGCACTGCTCCCTGCCACAACCATGTGAACAATGTGCGCACGGACATGAACCACAGAGTCACACCCCATGACCCATCACAGACACAGCAACACCCAAGGAGCCACGCCTGCATGCACAAGTCACACTGATCACAGAACCACCACGGCAGGCACAGTGCAACCCATCACACACAACTGCAACACCATCGAAGTCCTGTCCATGTAGCCCCTACTGCCTGTCAGCCACACATCCCACAACTACGCCCATGCTAAGACATACCACACTAGACGCAACAGCGCGGAACAACATAAATGCACACGAACACCACTGGACCCATCAAACACACAGACACACAATGCACACGTGCAACATACCATCCATCTCATCCGTCAGCCCCAGTCACATGAAAGGTATGTCATCCGAACAGCTGAGTCCACATACAGTAGTCACAATGAAAGAAACATGCCCATGACAAATCATGTTGCCAGAAGTGAATGAAGCGCACGTCACACTGTGAGCAACAACACACATAACATGGGCCACACACCCCGAGCACTGGCATTGATGCACATGGCACAGGGCAGCACCGCACACCAAGGAATTGGACCATCTGCACATCGTCGTGTGGCACACAACCATCACTCACTCATAACAATGCGTCCAATTACATGGCTGGAAATCACAACAGACAGCAAATATGCAGGAGTATGTCAGACATCACACACACCTCAGACCATGCACTGTCATGTTGCCACAACACATGTCACGTTCTGCACCCATGGCACACAGTATGTACCCCAAAAGCATAGTTCATCTCAAATGCGTTTCAGGGGCTGACCCCCATTATGCCATCTGCGTTTCTAAGCGTCCATATGAACCCCAAAGCATAGTTCATCTCAATTGTGCGTTTCAGGGCTGACCCCCATTATGCCATCTGCGTTTCTAAGCGTTCCATATGAACCCCCAAAGCATAGTTCATCTCAAATGCGTTTCAGGGCTGACTCCCATTATGCCATCTGCGTTTCTAAGCGTTCCATCATGAACCCCCAAAGCATAGTTCATCTCCAAATGCGTTTCAGGGGCTGACCCCCATTTTGCCATCTCATGCGTTTGAGCCGTTACATTTGAACCCCAAGAGCATAGTACAAACCAATCCTCCACGATGGGTCTGGAGTCCGCATACACCAGAGCCACAAAAGCAGGAGCACAGCAACACACCCATCGGCATTGCCAATCCAGTCCCATGCCACATGTCCACAGCACACAGTTCCATTGGCATGCCCACACAGCAACAAATAGCACAGCCACACACACGGCTCCGGGAAACCTGTGCACGACTGTGCAATAGACTGTGGATGTCAGACAACCTATACATACTTTGTCATGTGCAACACAATAACATATCTCATTCCCCACACAGGTGACGAACTGCTGGATGCTGGAGATGGAGACAGCAGCCAGCACAGCCAGCCCTGCAAGCCCCCAACAAGGACTCACGGATGTGGAGGATCTGTCCTCCGATTCGGACACGGACCACCCAGCAGGCCCATCTGGTGTGCAGGACCCAACCGCACCCCAGGCACCCTCCCACCCACCAACCCATCATCCAGGGCTGATGACCACTCACAGCCCCCTGCTGCCACTGTCGTAGCGGCCACTACCACTGTTGTGGCTGGCCACTCCACGGTTGTTGCGGCCACTCCCACTGCCGCAACCACCACCACGTCATCACTGGCCCCAGCCCCAGCGCAAAGTGGTGGTCCGGCCGACTGGGTCCACCCTGGGAGCCACAGCGAGGACCGTGGTGAGCAATGTGGCTAGTGGGCAGGTCGGTGGCAGCAGTACTGGTAGGAGGAGCAGGGCCAGGCCAACGCCAACTGTGCCTGGGAGCCAAGCCCTGCCGCCAATCGACAGAGTCCTTGGGGCCTATGAGGAGGCCACAAGGCGGAATGGGCCAGGTCGGCAAGCGTACACGCGGGAGGTCCTTGCGGTGTTGAGGTCCATGGACGCCCACATGGCCCAAATCGCGGACCTCATGGGCCAGCTGGTGGTGGGAGGAGGGCAAGCAAGGCCAGCAACACCACCTCCGCCACCACCTGCTGTGGTGCAGGTTCGTGCAGCATCGCGTTCCCCTGCGTCCACAGCGAGTGAGCACTCCTCAACCACCACCAGCGGAACATCAACACCCCCCCCTCCCAAACGTGGAAGGGGCCGTCCGAAGTGGAAACAGGTGTCCAGAAGAGGACTTCGCCCACACTGAACGCCAGTGAGTCAGCCAGCCACCTTGACCACCTACTGCATTGACTTTGAATACGATCCTAGCCCACACTGCCATGTGAATGGCATGTGTCTGTTGGACTGTGGACATAGGAACTCCATGGGTACACCTTGACCATCACGCAGCCATGACCGTCAACTCATTGTCACAGCATGCACCACATTTGTCATCACCTTGCACACAATCACATGTCACCGCTGTTAATAAATACACCTTGATCACAATCGGCTTAATGTGTCCTGGGTTTATTCCACGATGTGCAATCGCCACCATGAGCAGAATAGCATCTGCTGGGTGGCATGTCGATGGGACAGGAGCGGCTGCAGGGACCTAGGGGTGAAAAACAGAACAAGAGTACATTCAATGAGTGTGTCACACACTCATCACACAGTACTTGTCACCAACTACAAGCAATGCACACACATCTCTGAGAGCAACAGGGCACAATGCTACAGCCACTGACAGTGGCATACCAACCTGGACATGGACCATTGACACACAGCACTCAGTGAACAAAAGGCCCCAGTGACAGAGCACACATACACCTGCACAACTACAGCCACATCAGCCGTCGTACATGGTCACTCACCGTCAGTGAAGTAGCGGGCGATGAGCTGCTGGCGCACATTCACAGCTTCATCCTCTCCACTGTCCTCTTCACTGGAGCTGTCCTGGTGTGCAGGCTGGGGCCCTGGTTGATCTCCGTCATCCACAATTAGGGGATCTGCTTTCGAATGGCCAGATTGTGCAGCATGCAGCAAGCCACCACTATCTGGCACACCTTCTGTGGGGAGTACGCCAGCGCACTCTCGGTTGCGGTCCAGGCATCTGAACCTCGAGACTTGAGGAGGCCAAAGGTACGCTCGACCACACGTCTGGTCCTCCCATGTGCCTCATTGTAGCGGTCATCTGCTGGCGGGTCCGAGGATTTCGTAATGGACTGAGCAGCCAGGGCCCATTCGGGTAAGCCGAGTCACCTGGGCGTGGGGGACACAGAGAACCGTTGCAATTCAAACAGGACAGTAGACAGCATCCTTAAGCCAGCACGCTATACAACTCCACATACTCACCGACAATCCAGCCACGGTCCTGTTGCAGATTGGTCATCAGTCGTGGTAATATGCTGTTCGCATGATGTGCGCGTCATGGGCCGAGCCTGGGAACTTTGCACACACGTGAGGAGATGACCATGTCCACCAAGGCACACCACTTGCACATTCAGGAGTGCATGTGCTTCCAGGCTGCGGAAGAGCTGCTCAGTGGCCTGTGGTGGGACCAAGGCCAACATGGGTGCAGTCAATGGCACCAACGACGTGTGGGATCCGTCCCAAGGGCATAGAATGCACCCTTCACTGCCGCCAACTCACGTGCCCTGGGGAATCGGATGTACCTGTTCCTGCACAGCATCATGGCTGCCAGTACATCCCTCAGCACCATGCTGAACATGGGCTGGGACATCCCACTCCACTGCCCACTGTGTGCTGGAATGACCCAGTGGCGAAAAATGCAGTGCAGCCATCACCTTGGCAGTGGGGGTGAATGCTGTCGGATACACCCTGCGAGGACTGGAGGTGGGGTTCCAACATGGCACATAGTCGATGCAGGGTTGGTCGATCCAGGCGAAATTTCCGGATGACCTCAGAATCCTCCATGTCCGCCAACAATTGGTAAGGGCGGTAAATGTTTGGTCTCCGCCTAGGAAAGATGGAAGTGGACACATGTCAAAGCAACACGCCACATGGCATTTTCACATACACATAACTGATATGACAGAGCAAGAACATGAGTCACAGAACAGCTGTCATGCAGGGACAGCACAGCCACAATACACTTACACAGGTCTCCCACCAATAGCAATGGGCAGTGACACAAACCATTGCTATGTGCATGCACATGGGGATCCAGGCCTCAATGACCTGTGAGGCGTGCTGATGGGGACTGACTGCATATTCGGCAAGCGGCAACACCACGGCAACATGACTGGCTGCTGTGCATCACACTGCTTCAGAGGCTGGATGAGTATGGCACACACCAACGACAATGTGGGCACAGGCTGAGCGGCCAAGACAAGTGGGACCTGTGGCACGAGGGGATATGAGACGGTCATTGGTGTCACCACTGCACCCTATGTGCAGCACTGTACGGATCACACCTCCAGAAGCATTGTCAGGTGTACACATTGACAGCCCCCATGCCAAGCACAGCTGTGTGCTTGCAAATACACATCACATGTGACACGTAACCTTGCACGTGCCAAGTGGCAGATGTACATAGTGAGAGATGACATGCGTGTGCATATGCGTATACCATGCACCCATGCCAATGTGCAGATGATGACATGCTAACAGACATGTGGGTGCCGGCCACTGGCCGTCCCTGCCTATGCACATGGCATGTTGTGGCCCCGTCCATTGTGCACCTGCACCCACACGCACATCATGGCCACACCTGCAGATGCAGTGCGCACATCATACTGTGTGGTGCACATGGCATCAGCGGACTGTCACCAACATGGGCCAGGCCATTACGGCCAACTCCGATGACCCTCGCGGTTGCACCCTGCATGTTCCACTATGGAGGTAAGCGTCCCGCGCCAGCTGGGTGCAGGCCAACGTCTGCAATTGCCAATGCAGGTCTCAGTGCACTTGTTGCTCGTGTGAATGTCAGGCTGGGCCATGCTGCCCCTCTCAGTCCCAGCAAGCCTGGCCTGCACATTGACTGCACAATTCCAGTAGGTGACAGCACCGACTGCCTAGTGGGTTGCATGTGTCTCCTGTTCAGGACCCTCCAGATGGGCGCTAACTCAGTACTGACTATTGGACACACCATGTCTCGTGATAGGGATGTGTGTGTGGGATGGTGGCACTGAATGTGACCTCTCATTTGCGTGGTGGGCCATGCACAGGGCGAAGTACGCCGATGATTGCGCAGTGTTGGTCACAGTGGGTGCACCCACACAGATGTGTTGCCCTATGTTCATTTTCTATGTCCGCATGATAATGGACTGTAGGTGTGGGCAGACTACACATTGGTCGATGTGCTGTCAATTTGAATGTGCCTTCACACCAGGCACAGCTGCCCCTGCACATGTGACCCCTGCTGCACTCGCTGCTGGGTCTGTGGAGCTGATGCACCATCTGTGCGTGGGGCTGACAGCTCTCCTCACTTCCGTCATTGCGCATGTCATCACCTTGCCGCAGGTGACATGGATCATGGAGGGCCCACATGTATGCGTGGGTGGCCTCAAAAAGTGTGTCCAATGGTTGTCACCCCCAGTCAGTGCTTCGAATGTGAATGATGTTGTGCTGGTGCTAATTTCAATGTGGTGGGTGGGCGGGGCTAGGTGCGGGCTTACATGCAGGACATGGGAGGGTGATCGGATTGGCGACTAGTTGCAACACACACGGGGCACGTCTTTTCCTGTCCACATCAGGGTCATTCCTTGAACTCACTGACAGTAATACAGTCGTCTTTGTCCCTGTCCTCATGGCCTCCCCTCGCTCCCCCAATATGCATTTGCACCTGTGGGGCTAGCGCATGCAGATGCAGCCCCAAGCTCGCCCCGGAGAGGCCAAGGAGTGTATGTGTGGGTCCAGTTGAGCGAGTGGTCTGTCTCACGGCATGATGTGTGGCGGGAAGCCGTCCACCTGCGTGGTGCCCCGACTCGAGACCCGGGCAACATAGACAATGCATAGCAGTCTCCGCGAGTCCGGATACACCACCTGCGACACACAGTGGCTGTGGCTGCCCTAGCGGCCCATGCCGCGTCCATCTGGGGGCTGATGGACCCACACATTCACTCTTTTGCCTCACTGGGGCGGGCTCGGAGGTGCTTGCGCACGCGCTGGCTTCTCTGTTGCAACGGCATGTGACGTGTGTGGAGATGTAGGCAATGGGTGGGATGGTGCGAGCCACCTTCCGTGACGTCACTCCTGCTCGTGATGTGTCGTCCCCCAATACTTCCATATGACTTGTGCCATGCTACACATTGAGGATGTTTTGCCTGCGTGATGTGTCCCGGAGGAGCGCGCCCGAGTCCTCTACCCCACCATGCTCCACTGCCATCCCGTGCCCTGGATTGCCTGTGCAGGTTGACATTGTTGGGGATACACCTGGTCGGCAGGGGCTGTGTGTGCCTTGTCAAGGGCCTGGCGGGCGCACAACAGGATCCAGCTTGTCCACAGAGGGTGGGCTGACGTGTACGCCTGATACCGCATTGTTCGTGTGCCCGGCTGCTGTGCACACACGTGTTCACATCCCCCCCGACAGGTGGCCTTTAACATTGCCCAGGGAAGCGGTAATGTGCAGTTCCGGACCCCTCCCGACACAGCGTGTTTCAACTTTGCATGTGCGCATCTACCCGTCACACCCACCCACCTGAGCGAGCGTCACTCCGCTTCACACGACACATGTGTGTCTTCCACAGTTGTGCTACTCATTTGCGTTAACATCCAATGACAGTGGACTACATAGTCATGTCACGACTGCCGTGTACATCACACACTCTCATCATCTCACATTCGTACTTGTGAAAGGAATCAGCAGAGACAGTTTCTTTCTTCAAACCATGTATTGTGACTTATGTCCTCTGTGATGCAGTATAGTGGACACTACTGGCAGCGGAATGCATGTGGAGGATATACTGAGCATGATTACACATAGCTAAGGGTGTAGGGGTACATGTGATTAGCTGTTGCATGTGGGATGTGGGCTTCAGAGTTACATCTGCTTGGCCGTTGCTGTGCTAATGTTCATTTGCAAATAGCTGCGGTGCTGCGGACTTTGACACAGACGGTATACATTTAGCCTACCAGACCGCTTGGCATCATGGGCACAGTCCATCTCAGTTCCATGTGACAGGTGTGCTGCTGTTGTTACTCATGCACGCGTGCGTGGAGTTGACATCAGGGCATGGGCTTACGTGCATGCAACGGCGTCCCATTTGTTGTTGCCATATGGTGGCTACTGGACATGTCACAGTCACTGGGGTCGTGTTGTTGTTGTATGCACTTGTCGTCCATGCAAAGGTCCTGTTACGGGATTTCCGGGGAGAGGGAGAAGGGGTGCAGCTCTCACATACTCCAGCCGAGCGATTCCTGTCCTGCCGGTGCATATGTCCTTGGGCGCAGGATCCATGTCATGGCATAGTTGTACGTGCAGTTCTGTCCATGTGGGTGCGATACACATATCCCATGCCACTGCCTCCCCCGATACATGCAGAGTTCCTGGATGTGATGGGGAACAGAGTGCATGTCCCGGACACATCCGATGTCATGGCAGTGTCGTTGATGGTGTGGTATTAGTTGCAGGTCGTTTGGTATGGCTGTTGTAGTGGTTACTGGCCAGTCCGTGCGGAAGCTAAGCATGGGTACAGTGTCGGACATCATGGCTCAATTGGGGGATTGCGTCGGGGTCCTACGAATTGACAGGTTGACAGGTATGTGATGGCTTCCTGCAGGGCTTCCATTTCATTGGTGGTATACATGTTTGCCAGCCAATGTAGCGGATGGTGGCTGTCACGGTGTTGTTCGTAGAGTTGTCCCTTGTAGGAGCTTGATGGGGCATGCTGGGTGACATTCGATGTAGCTGTGATCCATGATCCGTCGTGTGGAGGCACAGTGGTCCCATTGCAGTGTGGGTCCGATGTTACGCCACATACGCCATGCCCCATAGGCTGAACAGACCCTGTCGTGTGCGTCCAGAGGGTGGAATAGTGGTAGCAGGTCCGCCCTGGGACATGCCCGGTTGGAGAGGCACAACTCCACAGGATGGTGGAAGGGACACCTCCGACAGTAGAAGACGGGTATGACCACAGCTGAACAATGCGATGCAGGTAAGTCAGTCGGTAACTTACGTTCAGCAGGGATAGGGGTTCGCATCCCATTATCTGTATCAGGTTGTGTTTGTACAGCTTGACCTGTCTGGCGTAGTTGGGTAGGTGTGTTGTAGGTGCCATTTTGCTGCGGGGGCGATGTGGTGGCGTGCTCCGGCTGTGTGTGCAGTCTGCAGTGTGCAAGCTCCGAGGTTGCTGTAGAGGTCTGTGATGGTCGTAGGGGGCAGGACTTGTGTTCTGTTAGCTTGTGCGGAGGACACGGGCCCTCATCCCACGTGCTTCTCTGAATGTTCAAGGTCAGTGGTCGTGTGACTCCTTCCAGATAACTTGCATGGGAACGGCATGGGGAGTTTTTATATTTTTCTTTCCCATTCGGTATGTTCTTAGGTGATATGCGCTATCTGCCCTGTGGTCGGTTTCCTCTGCATGCCTGTGTTGGTCTTTTTGGGACAATGGCTGTATTCTCCGGCTTGTTTAGTCGGGTTGTGGTTTTGGAGTTGGAATGGAAGGTCATTCAGTGCTGTCTGCTCTCCCGTGTGTGGGCGGCAGGCTGTGTTTCCGCTATGCGTTGGGCCTTGTGTGTGGGTGTCATTCTTGGGTCCACCTGTTGTCGGTCCCCGGGCTCTTTGGTGTTCCGTTGTGTATGTCTGGTTCATGGGTGCAGGGTGGTATGGGTGTTTCTGTGTGGTACTGGCGTACCTCTTCCCGACGGGGCCCATGTTCTACTGGGTGGTGTTGCCGCCGCTGTGTGCTTCGCCATGTTTGTCACACAGGGGTGTGTCCTGATGTTGCGTGACTTCACTGACATGTGGGCGTCGGTTGTGTGACGTTAGGTGTTGTCCGTGAATTGGGCGTTGGGGACATGACTGTGGCAGGCCTGTCACGTGTCATGTGCGTTCTGGGTGTGGCTGGTGTGTGTGGTGCTTGGTTGTGTCCCTGTGTTGTTTGTGTGCGACGCATACATGGCGTTATGGTTGGGCGCTGAGTTGTGCGCATGTGTGGCTGCGTCATCGCCGCTGTGCTGCGGTGCCGTGACGGGAGTCGTTAGTTCCTGGTCCCAGGTGGTGTGCCCATGATAGTTGCGAGATGTTGCAATTTGTCCTGTGTTACATTTGTGGGTGCAGTGGTGGATGTGTCTTGTCCACGCAGGGGTGTTGGGGGGTGCCATGTCCTCCTTTTCCGCACTTGCACTGTGTGCGCTGTTTGCGTGCCCTTGTTGTGTGTGTGCCTACCTGCGTCTCCGCGGTACGTTGCCTCCTTGGTGGTGCATCAGGTATAGCATGGGGAGGGCCTGCAGTGCTGGATTCATGCTCAGGGGTCGCCTCTTCGGTGTCTGTGCTCGGCGTTCGGGTTTCCGCCTCACTTTCACGTGCGGTGTCTCTTAGCCGTGGGAGCTGTTTGTTTGCGGCATCGTAATTTGTACGCCGGGCGGTACGTGATTTCGTCTGGCGGTGTGTCTCCATTGGGCTGCGCCGCTACGTGAGCGGGCGCACTTTGATGGCGGACGGCGTCGCTGGCTTGCCGGCAGTGTTTGGCTGCCTTTTCACATCGTAATTTGGCGGGCGTGTGGGCTGCAGCATGCGGGCGGTAACTGGTGGTTTTTGCATCCGCCAGCACGGCGGTGGTGCTTCCGCCCGCCATCCTAATGGGCCCCTTAGTATTTAAAAAATTACAACAGCCATTTTTTAAATTATTTAATTTTTATATAATATAAACCACTCTTTTAATTTTTTTTTCTTAAAAAAAAGTTCTTATATATTTTAAATATATACTCTTTTATAAATTTTAATGCCTGAGTATTAAAATAAACTACCACAACCTTTTTTAATATTATTTACTATTTATATAATATAAATCTCCCTTTAAATAAATATAAACTATAATTAATTATAATACCTGGAGTATTAATTAAAATAGACTACCACAACCTAACAAATACTTACCATACTATACTTACCAATGCGTTGTAATGGCATGCGTTGTAGTAGCATGCGTTGTAAAGGTATGTGCGTTGTAATGGCATGCGATGTAATGGTGTCTGCGTTGTAATGGATGCGTTGTAAAGGCATTGCATTGTAATGAATGTCTCCTGTGAAATGGATACTTACATATAAATGAAAAGTTAGTAAATTAAGGTTTTCTAAGACAGTAGTATGTGGAGAAGTAGTGTGTTGCTGAAAATCTATACTAGTATTATTAAAAATAGGTTTTTTAACTCCCGTGTGGATTCGCGGCTCCACCGCGGTGGAGTCGCGACTTCAGAAAATTACAGAAGCAGTTTGGGCACCATTTGAAGACAGTTAGAAAGGGCTAATATGTCTAACCAATAGAAATGTGTTTTACAATTTGAAATAATGATGGAAGCAATGTGATTTGATACTTACATTTATTTGAGTGCAAAAAGAGAGGGAAAGCTTGCCATTTCTGGTTTCACCTTTCTGAGAGAGGTGCATTATATTTCTTGTGTGGAAAAGAAAATCTGTTAAGAGTTTCTGATATTTGGTATTCTGCAATACTATCTCAAACGTGAGTAACCAATTTGTAAGGTGTATTATATACTATTCAGCACTGTTTTATTGTTTCTAGTGATATTTTTACTTAAATAAATAAAAATATCCAAGTGTTGAAATTGTAAGACAAATGTGATGTATGGAATATGTTATGAAATGTACGCTCTCTATTGTACTTTTGTATTATTGTAATGAAAAGAGTTTTGAAATAGTTTGTAGATAGTAACATGGTAAAAGGATTAGTGTTGGCTTTCTGAAATTATCCAGGCAGTACTCTTGTACTGAACTTTTCACTGAGGCACTACTCATCTAGTCATGCGTTCTCTCAGGCACTACTCACTACCCATCTATTTGTATGTTTTTTTGATATATGATGCCACTTTTAAAAGTTACAGACACTTGCAAGCGTGCTTTCTGGAATATTGTGAGACTTTTAACAGATAAATTGAAAAGGTTGCTGCTTTGTATTTGCTTAGGTCCAACACTCTGAGTAGCTAATGAATAGTGAAGCTGCAGTCCAAAACTGAGGTTTAAGACGTCTTGGCAGAGGGATTAGTGATTAGATTAGCTTGTATTGGTCTGTGGAGATGTATACTTCAAATATGCTGCATAATTTTAGGTGTCTTTTTAAAATGGGAAGTGCACTCTTAAGTTTAATGAAGTTTTTAGTCTTATGACTGAAGTATGTGTCTGTTTGCACATGAAGGGGCCGATTCCGATCTCGGCCGGTAGGGCCTCGAATCGGATTCGGCTTTACCGGATCCGATTCGGAGCCCTATTTCCTCGACCGATCCCGTACGCGCGTCCGGGCGAGCGAGTAGCGATGCGTATTCGCCGACCGACTCGTCCGGGCGTCCCGACCGCTCCGACCGACTCGATCCCGGGTCGAACCTCACCGACTGACTCGCACGGACACGACTCGCACCGCGCAATGGAGACGTTCCCCGGCCGGGTAAGTACGATGCGCGCCGCGAGCAATCCGACCGAGCCGCGCACTCCGGCTCGAAAGAGCTGTCGGAGCCGTACTTTGGGGGTCCCTGTCGGTGGGTCCACCCTACCTGTGCGTGTACGGTGCGAATCGCTTCGCCGCGTACACGCTGTAGGGGGCGCACTTGATCACGCATCGCACCCATTGAGTCAATGGGAGCCCGCGTACGCGTTGTACGGCAGGCTCCCATTCGACTTCAATGGGAGTCCGACCGACTCGAGTCCGATGGCATACGTGCGCATCGTACTCGTTCGGTCGGACTGCACGGGTCCGATTCGGTTGGAAATCTCTCCGGGTCCGGCTCGGTCGGGGGAGATTTCCGGCCCGAATCGGAATCGGCCCCGTAGTCTCTCATGTGTTATGACTAAATATATGATAGAGGTATAAAACTCTGGTATACATGTATCTGTATGTTTCTTTTATATACGATGCCACTAAGAAAAGGCACAGACACATGCATACCAAGTAATTCCTCAGACATTAACCATAGATTTGTGCATTCATCCAGGCACTACTATCCCACTCAAACATTCAGTCAAGCGCTACCCATGCTCTTATCTACTTACTCAGGTACTACTGATGCACTCATGGAATGGCCCAAGCATTACTCTTACACTCATATTTTCTCTCAGGTACTTCCCATACACACATACAATCATCCAGTTACTACCACTGCTGTCATAGAATCACTCAGGCAGTACCTATGCTGTTTTTTATTCTTTCAAGCAATACTCATACACTCATGTCTTCAACCATGTGTTAGCCTTGCACTCATGGTTTGTCACCGTCGTATTCAATATGCTCAGCGGGGCAGGGGCTCAACAGATGGGCCTTGTATACCCCATCGAACTATTTGCTGAAAATGACTAGGCACACCTAACTGCACTTAACTAAAACAGTCCCTTGAGCATTGCTATTCCAAGGGCGCCCGCTTTGAGGATCACTCTGCTGCAACTAATGGTCATTCTTATATTGCACCAGCACTTTATCAGACTTTCGGCAATGATGAACAACATGCTGCTATTCAGGACCAAGCCAACCAGATGGGAAATATTTAAAGGCCTTTAAATCTTATTTAATTATTGTGTTGCTACCAACTAGCTTCTATTTTTATCTAGCTAAACTTATTGTTGAAACCAACTAGTCACTCGAACTATATCCAACAATACTAGACTCATATCTGGGGACAATCCGAGTTGCCAACTTGGATGATCATGCTGTACAACTCATAGTTGTTTTCAAATTGCAGCAGCACTTTATTAGATTACTACTCTGCTGGCAATAAGGACAAAATTACAGTCCATTATTTTCTATAAAAACGGCTGTTTAACTGCATCTGCATTTTATCTAATCCTTAGGCTGCTATACACGATGAATAACTATTTATTATTTTTATTTAACCGATTAGCATGGTAACCCCAGTATGTTCCTTATTGCTGAATTTACCGTTTTAATACGTATGAACTTGACCACTGTTTTATTAATTGTATCCTTCGTTTCAAATTGTAAAGGTTTTAAATAACCATGAACAATAAAGCATTATCTTATCTTATCTCATGGTTTGTCTAAGGTATTTCCCCTGTACTGATCTAATAACCCATTTAGTACTGCTGCTCTCATGCAATCACCCAGGCAGTACTCTTGCACTGAACTATTTAGTCAGGCGCTACCCATCTAGTCATCTATTTTCTCAAGCACTGCCCACTACCCATCTATTTGCATGTTTCTTTGATATATAATGGCACTTTTAAAAGGTACAGATACATGCATGTATGCTCTCTGGAATATTGTGGGTCTTTTATCAGAGACATTGAAAGACTTGCTGCTTTGGGGCCGATTCCGATTCGGGCCGGAAATCCCTCCGACCGAGTCGGATTCGGAGAGATATCCGACCGAAACGGACTCTAGCAGTCCGACCGAATGAGTACGATGAGCACGCATGCTATCGGACTCGATTCGGTCAGACTCCCATTGAAGTCAATGGGAGCCGGTCGTACGACGCGTACACGGGCTCCCATTGACTCAATGGGTGCGTTGCGAACAAGGGCGCCCCCTACAGCGGGTACGCGTCGGTGCGACTCGCGCCGTACATGCATGTGTAGGGGGGACCCATGGGTCCCCCCTGTGTGCGACTCGCGTGGCTACGCGTACAGGGGGGTCCGACACGGACCCCCGAAGTCCGGCTCCGACTGCTCTTTCGAGCCGGACGGCGTGAGTCGGTCGGACTGTTCGAGGCGCGCATCGTACTTGCCCGGTCGGGGAACATCTCCATTGCGTGGTGCGAGTCGAGTCCGTACGAGTCGGTCGGAGCAGTTCGGAGCCGGGAACGAGTCGGTCGGGATTTCGCATGCGCTCGCATCGTACTTGCTCGCGCGGACGGGTGTTCGAATCGGTCGGAAACAGGGCGTCCGAATCGGATCCGGTAAAGCCGAATCCGATTCGGTGCCCTACCGGCCGAGATCGGAATCGGCCCCTTTGTATTTGGTAGGCTCAACACTCTGAGTAGTTGTTGAATAGTGAAGCTGCAGCCCAAAAGTGAGGTTTAAAACCTGTTGATAGAAGGATTAGTGATTAGGTTAGTTCGTATTGGTCTATGGAAATGCATACTTCAAACATGCTGCATAATTTTAAGTGTCTCTTTAAAATGGAAAGTGGACTCTGTCAAGGTTAAGGGACTTTGTAGTCTTATGACTCAAGTATGTGTCAGCTTGCACATATTTTCTCACATGTATTATTTCTATAGAGATGGTAGAGGTATAAAACACACATATATATGTATTTGTATGTTTCTTTTACATATGATGCCATTAGGAAAAGGTACATACATATGCATGCTAGTTTTTAGGAATATATTGAGAATTACATCTGTATACTCAAGCACTAGGTGTGCACTTATGAAAAGAGGTTCATAGCTCTCTTTGACTCATGAA
The DNA here is from genome assembly GCA_963921515.1 of Calotriton arnoldi. Lineage (NCBI taxonomy): Eukaryota > Metazoa > Chordata > Amphibia > Caudata > Salamandridae > Calotriton > Calotriton arnoldi. The sequence goes on along the minus strand of CAWUFW010004407.1, from coordinate 1,500,139 downwards.
TTCACTTAGGCATTCTTATTCAGTTATGCAATAAAGGAGGCACTACTTATACACAGTTTTAATCCCTTAGACATTAACCATACATGCATATAATCACCTAGACACTACTAATCCACTCAAACATTCACTCAGCCAGTACCTATGCACTCATGTATTCACTGAGACACTACTGATGCACTTATGCAATGGTCCAAGCATTACCTTAATACTCATACTTTCTCAGAGGTATTTCCCATACATTCATACATTCATCCAGGTACTACCTCTGCAGTGATAGAATCACACAGGCAGTATGCGTGCATTCATGCATTATCTCAAGCTCTACCCATACAGTCATGCAATAAACCATGCTTGTAGTCATAGTTTCTCTCAGGTATTTTTCATGCATTGATGCAATCACCCAGGCAGTATTTGTGCACTCATTCAATTATTGAAGCACTACTCTAGCACTGAACTATTGACTTAGGCAGTAGCCATTAAGTGATACATTTTGTTAGGCACTACATATGAACTCATCCAATGATCCTACCATTACTCTTACATTCATCCTTACAGTTAAGGAGAAACTACCCACATGCATACTACTCCTCTTCCCTCTTTCAGTATCTCTCTAGCCTCTTTGTGCACTTCTCTTGCTTGTTTTGCACCTCTCTTGCTCTTTCTGCACCTCTGTTGCCTCTTTCTGCACCTCACCTGTTTCTTTCTGCACTCCTCTTGGGTCTTTCTACACCCCTCTTCCCTCTTTCTGTACTTCTGTTGCCTCTTTCTGCAGTTCTCTTGCCTCTTTTTCCATTTCTATTGTTTCTTTCTGCACTTCTCGTGCCTCTTTCTGTACCCTTGTTCACTTTCTCTGCACCTCTCTTGCTTCTTTCTGCACCATGTTCCCTCTTTCTGCACCTCTTTTGCCTGTTTCTGCAACTCTCTTGCATCTTTCTGTAGTTTTCTTGCCTCTTTCTGCACCTTTGTTGCTTTCTTCAGTACTTCTCTTGCTTCTTTCTGCACCTCTCTTGCTTCTTTCTGCACCCTTGTTGACTCTTTCTGCAGCACAGTTGTATCATTGTGCATGTTTGTTGCTTCTTTCTGCACTTCTCTTGCATCTTTCTGCACCTCACGTGCCTCTTTCTGTACCCCTCTTGTCTCTTTTGCACCCATCTTGCTTGTTTCTGTACCCCTCTTCCCTGTTTCTGCACCTCTCTTCCCTCTTTCTATATCCCTGTTCCCTCTTTCTGCACTTCTCTTGCCTCTTTCTGCACATGTCTTGCCTTTTTCTGCACATCTGTTGCTTCTTTCTGCACTTCTCTTGTTTCTTTGTGCACTCCTCTTGCCTTTTTCTGCACTTCTCTTGCCTGTTTCTTCATTTCTCTTGCTTGTTTCTGGACTTCCCTTGCCTCTTCCTGCAAGCATGTTGCCTCTTTCTGTATCTCTGTTGCTTCTTTCTGCACTTCTCTTGCTTTCTGCTCCTCTCTTGCTTCTTTCTGTACCCCTGTTGCCTCTTTCGGCACTCGTCTTCCCTATTTGTGCATCTCTCTTGTCTCTTTGTGCACCTCTGGTGTCTTTTTCTGTATCTCTTAGCTTCTTTGTGGACTTCTTTTGTCTTTTTCTGCACCTCTGTTGCTTTTTTCTGGACTTCTCTTTCTTCTTTCTGCACATTTCTTATTTCTTTTTCAACTCATTTTGCCTCTTTCTGCACCCCTTTCATTTGTTTCTGTACCTTACTTGCATTTTTCTACAACTGTTTCCTCTTTCTGCACTTCTTTTGCCTCTTTCTGCACTTGTCTTGGCTCTTTTTGTATATCTGTTGCTTCTTTCTGCACTTCTTACATTTTTCAGTAGCTGTGTTGTCTGAGTATTTCATTTTGCTGTTTGTAAACCTTTTGTTTTTTTCCCTTTCTCCTTTTGGCTGTGTGATCACCTATTCTTGTGTTTTTGCAGATGTTTTGCTCATTTTTATACTTTCTCTTCTTATGAGTTATAAATGCAATTGAAATGTAATTGTAATTTTGCACTTAGTTGTTATATTCAAAATTGAAATGTTATTAATTTAGAAATTTTAATTAATGTACTAAAATAATTCAACTATTTTTTTTTTGGTAGGAAGATATTTTATTTGGATTAGAAATAAAAGATGGCAAGAAAACATGAAAAGAGAAGAGAACAAAGGAAACAGAAGTACTTAATGAAAACTAAAACGAGAAGAGTAGAAAAACACCAAAAGTATGCTGAGGATAAAGTGTCTTCTGTTAAGAGAACTAAACAATTTATTAAAAAAGTTGTGGAGAGATAGAACAATCAAAATACTAACCAAAGGAGGAAAGACATTTTTCGAACAAAGGAGAAGCAAATGAAGAAACACAATGGAAAAGAAGCACATGTGACAAAAAGACAGAAACAATTTAAGGACATACGTGTACGTATGTTTCGTAATAGAGTAATTCAAAATTTATTAAAAGATTGTAAAAAGTATAAAAAAAGATCTGCAGCATATAAGAAGAAGCAACAGTTTGAAAGTGTAGTAGATACTGCTTTTGAATTGAAACAGAAATTATTAATATTGGTATTGAAGAGAATGAAAACATTGAATAAATCAATGCACTTTATGAAGGAGAAAAGCAAAACAAAAAGACTGGTTAATAGAAGTAACTTTACAAAGCTTTTTCTGGTGAATGGAAGCATACTTCTAGTACTGAGCCTTTTTTTAATGAAGAAAGTTATTTTCAACAAAATACATTAGATTCACGCAGTTGATACCAGTGGTCATTGTTACGAGATAAAGGACGGTTGTCCAATTGAAAAAGAAAAGATGGTTCCTAGAAATGTGGAAGAAGTAATAGCTGAAGAAGTTCAAGGGAGACGTGCACATGCTCCGGTGTATAAGTGGAATTGTAGTAGTATTTGTAGTATTCAACAGGAATCTATTGATATATTACGAGTTTTCTTGTGACAATATGCTAAAAAAAAGTGTTAAACAGAAGATTAAGATGTTGCAAGGACTAGATCCATGTAAAGTAAGAAAATATACTAAGTTGCAGGGTCGTTCTAGAAAAGTGTGTAAAAGTACTTTTCATCATTTAAGAATGTTAGCAGGACATCATTCAGAAATGCGGAAGTTAGTAAGGAGATTGTTCTACGTAAAAAGTCCTGCATTATAGTGAAATGAACACAGCTCTTTTGCATGGTTCAGTATCGGATGTAAAAAAAGTTTTTGATGATATACAGTTTCATTTCTTTGATTCACAAGGCGAGTGTAGAGAAAGTGAGAGCTTGATAAGTGTAGGTGTTGAACAACAGTTGAAAGATATTAGTACTGAGAAGTTTGAAGAAGAAATTACAAAGTTTAAGATACTTTCATGTGAAAACCAAACTATGGAGGACATTATGAGGGCGGTTCCACCGCCACCGGCAGCCTGCCGGTGGCGGTTTCATCGCCATCGTGAAGCACTTCTCCGCCTGTCAAATTACAATGGTGTGCGGTGTGCTGGCGGACGCAAAGTCCGTCTGCCACGGGTCCGCCACAGGCAATCATTACGATTGCCTGGTGGACCCACCCTGCATCAACAATATGGTGGCCATGCCTAGCAGGTACCCTCCGCCATATTACGATGATGCCTCCCCACCAGCCGGTGTATGGCGGTGTAACCTCCATTCACAGGCTGGTGGGGATTGCATTTGGGGCCCGTAGGGGGCCCCCCTTGTGTTGGGGGAGGTGGGTGTGCACTGGGGGGGTACCATCAGTTCCCTGCACCAGGTGGCAGGCACCGTGTGGTGCCTGCCATGTAGTGCAGGGAAATGCAAACAGTGCATTTTGGACATTACGGCGGGTGCTGCAGCCAGCAGCACCCTCTGCAATGTCAGAGATACGCGATGCGACCGCCACGGAGGCGGTCGCATCATAATCTCATGTGGACGGTCCCAAGCCCCGGCACGATGGCGGACGGACGGAAGTCCGTCCGCCATCGTAATGACCCCCTATGTTTGTATTTGTTGCGACGTACTCACTATAGAAGTCAAACTAGGAATGTTGATGTGTATTTAAAAAGTGAAAAGGAAAATAATGATAAGTGGGAGCAATTTGGTGCTTATTTGTTGGTGGAAGGTCGTTTTGAGTTTTGTACTGATCAACGTATTAGTAAATATTGTTACAACAAATTAGAAGAGAACAAAATTCCAGCTAGAGCACTACATAACAACTTAGGGGCCGATTCCGATTCGGGCCGGAAATCTCTCCGACCGAGCCGGACCCGGAGAGATTCCCGACCGAATCGGACCCTAGCAGTCCGACCGAATGAGTACGATGTGCACTTATGCCATCGGACTCGATTCGGTCGGACTCCCATTGAAGTCAATGGGAGCCAGTCGTACGACGCGTACACGGGCTCCCATTGACTCAATGGGCACGACGCGAACAAGGGCGCCCCCTACAGCGTGTTCGCGTCGATGCGGGTCGCGCCGTACATGCACGTGTAGGGGGGACCCATGTGTCCCCCCTGTGTGCGACTCGCGTGCCTACGCTTCCAGGGTGGTCCGACACGGACCCCCAAAGTGCGGCTCCGACAGCTCCTTGGAGCCGGACTGCGCGAGTCGGTCGGAGCGGTCGCGATGCGCATCGTACTTACCCGGCTGGGGAACGTCTCCATTGCGCGGGTGCGAGTCGTCCCCCGTGCGAGTCGGTCGAGCGGTCGGGTCCTGCGGACGAAGTCGGTCGGAGATTTCGCGAGCGCACGCATCGTACTCGCTCGCCCGGACGCACGTACGATTCGGTCGGGAAACAAGGCTCCGAATCGGATCCGGTAAAGCCGAATCCGATTCGGAGCCCTACCGGCCAAGATCGGAATCGGCCCCTTAGAGTTGGTAGCTATTCCTCCAGAACTGGCAGATTTAAATACATATGAGTCCATTCTTATTCAATCTGTGCACCTGTTTCAGGCTATTGTTCATATGGAGCCTAAAACAGGTAAGCTGCCTCCAACAGATTTACAAACAGGTCTGAAAGGAAGATTTGTGTACTTACCTTTAGATTGTAAAAAAAATATTGAAACTGTTGGTATAGAGAGAGAGGAAAGTGAGTCTGTAGTTATTCTAGTTAATGGTGTACCAACAAATGTATTTATTTATTTTTTAAATTTATATCAGGTGCAACAGCTACCCAAAAAGGGTTTCCCGGCGCCAGCCAGAGAAGGAGCAGGAAAATAAATTACTGATTGAACAGCCAGGTTTTGAGTGATTTACGAAAGTGCGTGTAAATGGTTTCAATCCGGAGTGATAGAGGAAGAGCATTCCACAAAGAGGGACCTAGGTAGGCAAAGGAACGACCACCCATGCGGGTCAGTCTAATCCTAGGCACCATGAATTTTGTCTGAGTGGTGGAGAGAAGAGTACGTGAAGGCAGATAGGGTTTGGCTAGTTTTTGCAGATACTGAGGAGCCGTACCCTGCTTGACCCTGAACATTTAGCTCAGAGCTTTAAACTTGATCCGGCTCTCAACTCTAAGCCAGTGGAGGTCACTCAAAGAACCCGAGATGGAGGCCGCTCTAGGAACTTGACAAAGCAATCTTGCAGCAGAATTCTGCACCAGCTGCAGCTTGCATGTCACGTCTTTATTGGCTCCTAAGTAGAGAATGTTACCGTAGTCCAGTCTAGATGTTACCAGTGCCTGGACTACGGTTCTCTCAAAGAGTCAGAAAATATGGCAAGAGTTAGTAGATGTCACCAAACTTCAAAAGCTACATTATATCTTGTACAGAACAATATTTATCATTAAACTGTAAATGTGGAAGACCAGGAAATATGTTTAGAAGAAGATACAGAAATTTCAGCTGGCCAAATAGAAAAAGTGGACAAGACCAGAAGTGAAGAGATTTACGAATATTACAGTATACATCCTCTACATTAAAAAAAAGTGATTGGAAACACTATTGAATTATTTCAAATGAAGAAAGCAAAGGGAACTCCCATGAGTGTATGGGAAAACGCTTAGAAACTTGTTGTTTTCCACAGCTGTTCCCCACTGGAGAAGGTGAACGATATGATGAACGAGCAGTACAGATTCCAGCTTCAGAATACAGGACGACAAGATTGTACTCAGAAGATTCAAGATTTCAACAGTGCATTCCATATATATTTCATCTTCTATTTGAAAGTGACTTGTCTAGACTTTCATATGCAGTGAATCACATATTAAAAACAGGAGTTCATCTTACACATGTTTCTACAAAGGAATTTATGGACAAAGTTCAACAAAGAGACAATCATTTGGAATCTCAGTTAATTAATTTGATGGCGTGTCAACGTGGTACCAAGGAGTATTGGTATCGTTGCCACGGCGAACTTAAATGTATGTTAAGAAACGTAGGTACTCCTACGTGGTTTCTAACACTTAGCTGTGCTGAATTGGGATGATTTACTTGAATTTCTTCGACAAGCAAATTCAAATGTCAAGACTATTGAATTGAAGACAGCTGGAGAATTGTGTTCTTTGGATCCTGTGAATGTGTGCAGATATTTTAATCATAGGTTTCAAGCTATGATGTCTTTTATCTGCAATAAAAATAATCCATCTCTTGGGGAAGTTACTGATTTCTTTTGGAGAAAGGAGTACCAAGCCAGAGGTGCTCCTCATAAACACATGTTATTATGGATCAAGGATGCACCCAAATTTGGAACCGATTCTAATGAAACTGTTTTGTCTTTTATCGAAGAGTATGTTACCTGTGCCATTCCCAAAAAAAAGAAGGAGAAGAGAGCTTAAGAGAACAAGTTTTACGTTTTCAAAGTCCTCGATGTGGAAAATATTGTCGACGAAAATACAAGTCAAAGGGAAAACTTTATACAAAATGTTGTTTTGGATTCCCACGTCCAGTAATTTCAAAAGGAAGAGTCAATAGTTTTATGTCAGCAGTAAGACATACTATAACACGGAAATCTCCGAAGAATACATACAACATAAAAAGAACTGAAGATTCAAAGTATATTAATGACTACAATCCAGAGATTTTGACAATGTGGAATGCAAACATGGATATCCAGTATGTTGCAGATAATTCAATTGTTGTTGCTCGCTACGTTATGTCGTATATAGCGAAATCTGAAAAGACAGAGTTGAAGGAAATGTGGGAAGAAATTTCACAAGAGAAGAGTCTTAGTAACAAATTGTACAGCTTTAGTTTGAAAATGCTTTCCCATTGAGAGATTGGATCCTATGAATGTTCGGTTCGGTTGAGCTCAGCGAGTTTATATTCAAAGTCAAGAGGAATCATTTGGGTAAGTCTAGGTCTTGCGGCTACACGAAATTGAGTTTTGAAATCTCTACAAGAAATTGAATACTTAGCATTGAATTAACCAGAAAGTACAGATATTGTTAAAACTAATATGTTGGATACCTACTATCCCAAAAGGAGTCCACATCTGGAAAACTTATGTCTCTATGAAGTACTGCAACATTACAGCTTTAAGAGAAATGTTACTGAAAATATAAATGAAGAAAAATATGCAATAATTGGATGTGATGGATGTTTGCAAAACATGCCAAAGGAAATCTTATTAACCACAGAAAACTGAGTTGTGAAACTCCAGAAAAAATTGTTCTATTTAGCACTACTGCAACTCTTCAAGCCTTGGCGTAGTGAAGCGGAATTACTTGGAGATTTCGACTGCTATGAAGATTCTTTTAAAGCGTGTAAAGATAACATTCAATGCACAATTTTCCCTACTTATCTACAAATGTTAAATGAAGAGATTGAACAAGAAACTATTATTGCAGCTGAAATAGCTAGAGACAGTTCTCAAGATAGTCAGAGTTCTGCTCCACTAAGTCAAGATCCACTAGGACAACCAATTATTGAAAATGAAGCAGCAATAGCCATGAGTGAAGTAGAAACGGCAATGCAACAAGCACAACAGGATATTATTGATTTGAGAAAGTTGGAAGAACAACTAAATATTGAACAAAAAGAAATATATGAGCGAGTGACACTTCAGATACAGCATGGTTTGCTACATGAAAAAAAAGAATGCCAATGCAGATCATTTAAACCTATTCGAATGTACATCAGTGGTCAATCTGGAACAGGAAAAAGTTTTGTAATTAAAGTTTTCACCAGTTATCTACACAAAACTACTGGATGCCATTTATCTTGTGTTGTAACAGCTCCAACTGGATTAGCAGCACACAACATTAAAGGGATTACTTTACATCGATTACCAGATGAACATGAAAATAAATTGGAATATTACAAGCTATCTGGAGAAGCTTGTTATGAAGTATCAAGAGTACTGAAAAAAATGAAACTTCTAATCATTGATGAGGTGAGCATGGTCTCAAACTTAATGCTTGCCTTTGTACATTTAAGAATGCAACAGATTTTAAAAACAGATTATGATGTTCTATTTGGAGGAAAACATGTAATTGTATTTGGCGACCTACTACAACTTACTCTTGTGAAAGGGCAGCCTGTTTTTAAAACAATTGTCCATGAAGACACTAGGAAATCTTTGGGAAGTATTGAAAATGTCAACATTTGGTCTGGTTTTGAATATAAAGAACTTATTAAGAATATGTGACAAGCAAGTGATGAACATTATGGAAAAATTCTTCAAGATATAAGAATTGGTGTTTTGACAAAACATGGCAAAGAAGCTTTACAAAGTCGGCTTTTAACTAACTTGTTTGCAAACGAAAACATAGCACCTGAAATAATATACAAGAAAATTGGAGAAAAGAAGTTTATAGTTTGCCTAATGCCTACACTGCAAGAGTGTTCTACATTCAATCAAGAACTTTTGAAATTGGAAAAACAACCAATAGTGAAAATGGAAGCTATTGATAAAATGGAACATGAAGGAGTTACTATTCTTGGGGGCGTGGCTAGCCAGCCATCATGACGCTCCGGCATATATCCCCTGATTATCCGCCACACTTCTCCTGAAGAGCGCCATCCTCGAGGATAATTTAAGAGTCCGAGGCGGCGAGGAGACGCTGCGATGGAGGGAACCCGAGAATAGCCGTGGTTGAGCCTGCGACCTCCATAACGGCCGAGGAGCGAGGTGCGGCCCACCTACTGCCGCGCTGCATTCAAGCGGAGCCCAGGCCAGATTGAGCGGCGGAGAAAGCGCGCACACGGAGAAGCCTGCGGGGCGGGATTGCGACAGTGCCAGTGGACCGAGGTGAAGATCGGGCCCCCTGTTGCCATACCCCCAGGTACAGTTGCGAGCGGGGGCCGCTGAAAGGGAACCGCGCGGCGTCCGCCACCTGCTAGGCCCTGCCCGATGCGACTGGTAGTGGGATGAGACAAGCGTAGGCGGGAGGAGGCCTCCTATTGATGTGACGGCGGTGCTGACCGGACGGCTGAAAACGGATACGACAATTCAGCTAACTGAGAGACTGCCCTGCCTACGGTGAGGCCGCGCTGCGACCCGGCGGGGGGCGGCGGCGCGGACCGTGCTGCGGCCTGCTCGGAGGCCTCCCGGGTGACAGCGGAGGCTGGACCTAACTGAGCTCTGATCGTGCTGGACCGGGGAAGAGCGCACGGAAGGTGAGCCTGTCGCGGCGAGGTCGGGATAGGGCGCGAGCCACCCGCTGCTGTCCGGACTAGTGTTGGGCCTGTGAAGGGGAGCCGCGGAGAGAGGCCCGCCAGGCGCCCTGCCGCCCACTGACCCCTGTTAATACTGCGAGGCGGCCAAGTTGAAGAGCGGCTCTTGGGCCGACGTGAGCGCTGAGGGGCCCGGGCGCTGGTTAATGCCCGCTGCGCTTGGGTGGCGCTGCGCAGACTGCCACGTCGCTGATGAGGAGTGGGTAGTGAGGATCATCGTGACTCTGAGGACAGTTTCCCCCCCCTCTTGCGCCACGGGGCGAGGACAGTGTGGCAGGGGCCTGGATACCGACAATGCGAGAGACAGTGCAGCACACAGTGAAAATACACTGGATGAAAGAGGACGAATCACCTCACTGAGACAGTGCAACGGGCGCCCGATGAGGGGAAGACCTGCAGACCAGCTTTCCGTCGAGCATTGACAGCGGGGGAACTAGTGAGCATCTGACGGCACCCGAAGTGACCTAGAGAATACACAGCCAGCCAGTCCCAGGAACTGATACAGGATGCCACTTCTGGGTTGAAGTACTGAAACTGGGCGTCTGCACGGGGCTGCAAAAGAGAGGAAACTCAACGCAACTAGCTGCATGGTGGTCACCTGAAGAGCAGCGACCGCAGCCTGGTGACGATGCTGGGTATGCCTCTGCAGGCCGGGTGGTGATACACCGATTGGGGCTCACAGAATAGCGGTCCCGCCCGGAAGAAGATCTGACAACATCGACCCAAAGGCGAATGCTAACGGCGCAGCAACTTGTGATGGGCCGAACTCGGGCGAAAATCCAGCAGGGGCCGCTACGAACGGGGGGGATGGAATCCGACCGGATACGCGAAGACGGTGCGACAGAGCCGACGACCGCGGCGATGGCCGCCAAGCTAGACACGGTGCTTGCCGCAGTAGAAAGAATCGGGACAGCGCTCGACAACACCAGGACATCCCTGGAATCCCGAATAGATAAAGTGACATCCGACTTCACGCTTCTGCATGCGGACCACCGGAAACTGACGGAAACGGTGGCCACTCACGAACAGACAATCAGAGAACTCCAACCCGTCACCCAAAGTCATGCTGCGGCGCTGCAAGACATGATGGATCGCATGCACGCCTTGGAAGACAGAATCGAAGATGCGGAGGGACGCTCCCGCCGCAACAATATCCGCGTGGTGGGCCTGCCGGAGGGGGAGGAAGGGAGGAACCCGGAGCAGCATGTTGAGACCTGGCTGAGAGGACTGATGCCCCCAGGAACACTGTCACATCAGTTTGTTGTGGAGAGGGCACATCGCGTGCCAACACAGAGACCACAACCGGGCGCCAGGCCTCGCCCACTCCTCTTTAGACTCCTCAACTACCGAGACCGAGATGTGGTGCTACGCGAAACCAGAAAGTTGGAAGATCTCAAAGTGAATGGCAGCAGAGTCATGATGTTCCCCGATTACACAATCCAGGTACAACGCCGCAGAAGCAACTACATGGCAGTAAAACGCCAACTACGAGCACTGGAGCTGCCATACTCCCTCCTCTTCCCGGCTCGTCTGAGAGTGGTTGCATGAGGGGAGACCCGATTCTTTGACACCCCCGCAGAGGCATGGGATTGGCTCGAAGGGTCAGGCCTATGGACGGGAAAACGACCATCGGGATCAGACGGCGAAGGAGTCACAAATAGAAGGCTGCGGCGACGGGGCGGATGCGGAGCGCCACGCTACGCTAAGCCGGGGGCGGCGGCCCCAAGCCCTGAGAGAAGCAGAATGGAGAGACGAGAGGTATTGGAAGCGGTTGCGACACTCGGAACACCGCATGGTAAAGAGCGTCTAGGAGCAAGCAGACGAGATTCTTCGGTGGCCAGTGGGGCGTCATCGCCCTCCACCGTGATATCAGACGATGTTGGCCTGCCAATGGTGACCCCCCAGACCGCTGATGGGATCATCTGACAAGAAGCTGAGATGCTGGAAAACGCTGAGGGGTGCCCACGCAAGTACAATGATGCTTATGAACTAAACTGTCTCTATGGGACGTTGGGGATGGAGGGGGGCCACTGAGCGCTGGAGGTTGACATGCGTCCATAGATGGCTACCCAGAAGGTAACAAATAATATGTGAGACCGCGCTGTGGGTGCTCCTGTAGCGGCACAATAGAAACATGGAGGAGGATGCCCAGGCCCACGCCTGGGGCGGACTCAACACGTTACCCCGAGCAATTAACTGGATGGCGTTCTCACTACACGCAGCAAAGGGGGGTAATTAGACTGTTGCACTGTTTAGATACACGACCCCACCAGGCAGTATACAGTAATAGTTCATACTTGTTAAGTAGTGCTAAGTTTGGACGGACTTCCTGGTGAAGTTCGCCCCACGAGTTAAAATGTTTAAAGTTGACCCACAGGTCTGGTTGCAGCAGGCTGACACACTCTTACACACCCCTGTCCGAGGCACGCTGACAAATATCACACGCTGGTTGATGCGACGTCCCTACCACCCTAGCGATGACAACAGCTAACGTAGTTACGTGGAACATACGGGGTATGCACATGCCCTCGAGGCGATACTCCATATTTGCATATCTCCAAAGACACTCCTCCCACATAGCCCTCTTGCAAGAAACACATATGACGCAGACAGAACTCGAGAGGCTTCGTAGACGCTGGAGGGGGCAGATATATGGCACAACTTATTCTGCACATGCGAGAGGCACACTGGTCTGGGTGAAGGCAGGGGTCCCTTTTGTCAGTGAAGACTCAGTAATCGACCAGGAAGGAAGGTACACTCTGGTTCGGGGGACACTAAATGGCCAACCAATACTGATAGGATCGATATATGCCCCGAACGTCGATCAGACATCCTTCTTGACGAGATTGTCATTGGCCCTGACTCCTTATGCTGGGATCCCATGGCTATTAGGAGGCGACTTTAATTCGGTACTCAACATGCACCTAGACAGGTCCTACCCTCCCCTTCACAAGACGCCTGCTACCTCCAATGCGCAAGCACTCGCAGACTGGCTTACACACTGGGCACTGTTGGATGTATGGCGCGTCTTACACCCTCGACACGCGCATATACTCTCACTACACGGTGGTACATGACCTTCATGTGCGGTTGGACAGGGTGGTGGGGTCCCGTCCTTACTCCCACTAGTCACGCAGGCTGAATACATGGGGCGGACACACTCAGACCACAACCCATTACGGATCCAACTAGGTTGGAAAGCCGACCGGCCCCCTATACACACATGGCGGCTTCAAGTAGCCGCACTGGAAGACCCAGAATTTCGCGCCTCACTAGGGACAGCTATACTCACATATTTAGAACTCAACGAAGATACGGCGAGCAGCCCCCTCGTGGAGTGGGATGCCCTTAAGGTAATTGTTCGTGGACACTGCTTAGGGGCCACATGGAATATACGCAGACAGCTGTCGCTCTCCCTTGCCCGTCTAGAAACACAGCTGCTGCAGTGCGAGGGCGGGACGATGGAAAGGGGTGAGTGCTCACCTCAACTGGCGGAGATACGCACCCAGCATGCGGAACTGTTGGAACGGCTGCGATGTCACAATTATACGGCTCACACGGCACGCACCCATGCCTCGGCGGACCGGGCTGGCCGCTTGCTTGCTTGGCTGTTGGCTCAGGAGGAGAAGCGGTCACCAATTAGCGCCATACGACTGCCAGATGACACCTTAGTACACACACAGAGTGAAATACACAAGGCAATGACGGCCCACTATACGCGACTGTACCGCTCCCGAGGACAATGCTCTGCTACCGACCTGGAGAGATTCCTAGAATCGGTCCAGTTACCCGCGGTCTCAGCTACCCAACAGGGCGCACTCAATGATCCTCTTACACTAGAGGAGATCGGAGACGCGATAGGAAAGATGGCATCCGGGAAAACGCCAGGCCCGGATGGACTACCGGCCGAATACTACAAAGCCTACCGAGAGTCTCTGGTGCAGCCCCTGCATAAATTGTACACCCAGGCGTTGGAGGAGCGCGCGCTGCCTCCCTCAATGCGCGAAGCGTATCTGGTGTCCCTGTTAAAACCGGGCCGTGATCCCACATCCCTCGGATCGTATAGACCCCTGGCACTGCTCAACGTGGATTGTAAAATCCTCGCCAAAATCCTGGCGGAACGCTTGGCACCGGTGGTCCCGACATTGGTGCACCCAGATCAAAATGGTTTTGTCCCCAACCGGTCCACATCGCTAAACCTAAGACGGTTTTTCAGGGTGGCCACAGATAGCGCGCGGAACTGGCCCAGTGCAGGATGCCTCGTGCTGGACCTGGAAAAGGCATTTGATAGCCTAGAATGGGGCTACCTAGCGGGGGTTCTCCTGCAATACGAACTGGGCCCCGACTTCCTCCGGATGGTCGACCTGCTTTACAGATCCCCTGTGGTCCGTGTACAACTGGGGCCGCATGTCTCCGGCGCTGTGCCAGTATGCAGGGGCACCAGACAGGGTTGCCCCTGTCGCCCTTACTGTTTGCGCTGGCCATGGAACCGTTGGCGATGAGGCTGCGAGCCATGGTAGGGGAGGGCATACCTCTGGGAGATGCGGTGCACCATGTATCCTCTACGCAGACGACCTACTGGTTTATGTACGTGACGTGTATAACATACCACCGCAACTGGCGAACATTCTGCAGGATTTTGCAGATATTTCGGGGCTCCGAGTCAATGTAGATAAATCCTGTCTCTATGCGCTCCGGGAGGGACTACACGACCCGGACTGCGAGCTGGGCGGTGTGCGGGTAAAGTGGCAAGAGAGCACCTTCCGCTACCTAGGGATCCAGGTGTATCGCCAACCACAATACGTGCTGGATGGCAACATGGGGAGAGCAGTGACGGCGATCCGGTCGCAAATGAAGTTCTGGGGGACGCTCCCATTGACGGTAACAGGCAGAGTAGCCCTGACCAAGATGGTGATCCTTCCCAGGCTCTTGTACTATTTTGTAAACCTGCCCCTCTACGTACCGGCTGCCTTCTTCACTGCGTTCACTAAAACGCTTAGAGATTTTATATGGGGGACTGCACGACACAGAGTGGCACTGGCAAAGTTATACCTACCGACTGACAAGGGAGGCCTGGCGGTGCCCTGCTTTGAGCACTACTATCTCGCTGCCCAACTACAATGGATTGCCAGATGGCTCGCTGACAGGGACAGAGATGACACGGCAACCACGCTGCCGCCACACACATTGGAGCAAATAATTAACCTCTTCCACCCTGCTACCCGACAAAAGAGGCCGAAGCCGCTGCTATTGGTAGTGGCATACAGGTGCTATCGTAGGTGCTTATATCTCACTAGGCACATTATCCCTTATGCACCTGCAATACCTTTGAGGGCTCTCTAGCGGGCCAGGGGTGCTCTCCGCCATTGCCCTCGCAGAGTGGAGGGCAGCGGAGGTACAGACCTTGGGGGACCTGTACAGAGACGGGGCGCTAATACCATATGAATCTTTGGTGACGGAGGATGGGTTGCCACCAGGGCAGTTCCTCATGCACCGCTCATTATTGGCGATGTTAACAACTAGTTGGGGGGACATAACCTAGGAACCGAACCAGCACCTCACAATGCAATATCTTCATGTTATGGGACGGGGAAGACACCTGGTTCGCTGGTTTGCATCGTC
Source organism: Calotriton arnoldi (assembly GCA_963921515.1). Classification (NCBI taxonomy): domain Eukaryota; kingdom Metazoa; phylum Chordata; class Amphibia; order Caudata; family Salamandridae; genus Calotriton; species Calotriton arnoldi. Next base: position 1,484,933 of record CAWUFW010004407.1, on the reverse strand, counting down.
ACTCCGAATACACGTAGCGATCAGCCTAGATCCGCTCCGCCGAAAGTGGGAGCTAGATCTGGGGCGACAGCTAGCAGATAAAGAATGGGAGAAGATCCTCAGAAGCCCAGTGTGCATACCCAGGAATATGAGATTCAGACAAATACAACTATTTATTGTCCATAGAGCGTACCTCACACCTGAGTTGATAAATAAATATTTTAACCGAAATGATGCAGCGTGCCCTAGATGCAATACACTGGGGGCAGGATTGATACACATGCTGTGGAGCTGTCCCAACATACACACATATTGGCGCAAAATCAGGGAAACCCTACAGCGATGCACAGGCCGCGACTTACCCCCTGAATGGACTGTAGCCCTACTCCACCATTTCAGAAGAACCCCAGCCACAAAAGTTACATCCCGGTTCCTCGATCTGGGGCTCGTGGTAGCTAAGCGGCTCTTGACCAAGCGCTGGAAAGCAAGGGACTCACCACACATACAGGCCTGGCGATACTCCCTGCTAGCATGGGCCAAGGCAGAGGGAATTGCAATCCGGAGAGAAGAAACACTGGGCCTACGAAGGGAACCCATAGCAGATAGATGGGAGGGACTATACCGCAGTTTACAAAATGGGGATGGGGACAACACAGAGAGTCAACCTGAGCAGGAGAGGCATGAATAATGGCCGGAGGTTGATACCCTATGCCAACCATACCGTATAGTTCCACACATACACACGTAACATGGGACTAAGATGAGATGGCTAAAAACGAGAAGGAATACAAATGAGGGGACATTTCCAACTGAGGTGCTCGGGAGGAGGAAACATTTAACGGAAGTGAGGAGATTGTGTCGGACCATAATATGGCTGCTGTTAGTGTTGTATTACTGTTTTAACGTTGTACCAACTTTAACAACTGTTTCACGGCTCACACGGTATGAACTGTAAGAACTCTACACAACGATACGTCGGCAAACATACCTGAACCAATGCACGACCTCTGGTCAGACAGGTGGAACTGAGTACATGGATCTACTGGGTCGATGGGCTAAGAACGACATACACATTGATATTGTGAAATGTTTTAAGCTAACATATACCAGTGACCTATATGCAAACGCACAACAGAGAAATGTGTACACAATAGAAAACCGACTGTATGTTGTCTGTCATACCTATGTTACTCATGTCAAACAAATAAAAAATAGATTTAAAAAAAAAAATGAAGGAGTTACTATTCTCTCAGAGAAATTACAGTCAAAATTAGATTTTTGGGAAAAGTCGGTGTCTAAGACTCCAGGTTTAGAAAAGACTTTGGGGCCGATTCCGATCTCGGCCGGTAGGGCACCGAATCGGATTCGGCTTAACCGGATCCGATTCAGAGCCCTATTTCCCGACCGAATCGTACGCGCGTCCGGGCGAGCGAGTACGATGCGTGCGCTCGAGAAATCTCCGACCGACTCGTTCGCAGGACCCGATTGCTCCGACCGACTCGCACGGGGACGACTCGCACCGCGCAATGGAGACGTTCCCCGGCCGGGTAAGTACGATGCGCATCGCGACCGCTCCGACCAACTCGCGCAGTCCGGCTCCAAGGAGCTGTCGGAGCCGCACTTTGGGGGTCCGTGTCGGACCCCCCTGGAAGCGTAGGCACGCGAGTCGCACACAGGGGGGAGCCATGGGTCCCCCTACACGTGCGTGTACGGTAGCGAGCCCGCATCGACGCGAACACGCTGTAGGGGGCGCCCTTGTTCGCGCCGTGCCCATTGAGTCAATGGGAGCCCGTGTACGCGCTGCACAACTGGCTCCCATTGACTTCAATGGGAGTCCGACCGACCGAGTCCGATGCCATACGTGCGCATCGTACTCGTTCGGTCGGACTGCCAGGGTCCGATTCGGTCGGAAATCTCTCCGGGTCCGGCTCGGTCGGAGTGATTTCCGGCCTGAATCGGAATCGGCCCCTTTATATGTATTTGTAAACTGTCGGGTAATTTTACGGCGTAATTTATATGTAGAAGAAGGTTTAGTAAATGGAGCAATGGGAAAAGTTGTTGATTTTGTAAATTTTCAGAACAGAGATGGAATTGAATTTTTGAAGATTAAATTTGATCAGATTGAAGAGGTAAAACAGATTGGACGTTGTGCTGTTTGTTTTTTGCTTGTAAAAGACTTGTATGTTCAGTAGAAAACAGTTTCCTCTTTCTTTAGCATATGCAGTAACCATTCATAAATCTCAAGGTTTAAGTGTCAACAGTGCTTTGGTAAATATTGGAACTACAGTGTTTAAAGAGGCTATGGCATACGTTGCATTGTCTCGAGTAAGAACATTATCTGGTTTGTATTTGATTGATTTTGATGAGAAAAAGATTAATGCTGATGTAAATTGTGTAAAAGAATACAATCGGTTAAGAAGACTTTATGCTCCTAACTTAGGTGAATATCCCGTGTATGAGAAACGTGTAGTGTGTCCAAAATGAAAATATGACAAATATTCTACTGAGATTCAAAAAAAGAAAACAATTCAAGAGAATGATGAAACTGCAAAGAAAATGAAAATGGACACTGTTGATGATATTGTAGGATACCAGTTAGAAAATAGTTCAGGTATCAACTGCTATGCTAATGTAATTGTAAATGTTGTCTTTTATCTAGAGGATCTTCATAATGAAATTATGGAAAATCGAGAAAAAAGATTCTGTTATTTACTGCATTATATTTTTCAAAAGTTGGTAACTGATAGAACTAAAATCCATACTGCTTCTGGCATTCGGCATCTTTTGGATATATGTACTGCTTCATTGAAATTTACATTGAATATACAACAAGATGCACAAGAATTTTTATGTTTATGCTTGGAGTATTGGATGACGAAGGAATAGAAATTAAACATTTATTTGGACTAAGTTTCAGATGGGATCATAAATGTGAAGAGTGTTCGTTTTCTTCTACTACTGAAATAGACACTGAACGATTCATATACTTGACGATACCAGATTGCAAATCAGTGTCTTTTAACAAATTAGTAAAAACAGATAATCAAGATATGAAATGTTCTCATTTTAAATCAGAAATGTTGTCAACATTATATATAGAAAGATATGGAAAATATGTCATTTTAATGCTACAACGTTGTAGAACAAATGGAACAAAATTGGAAACAAAAATAAAAAATTTTGTAGCAAGTCAAGTATCAATTTCAGGAAGAACTTTTAAAGCAGTGGCTATTATTTTCCATGATGGACCTACTACAACATCTCAACACTATACTGTGTATTTAAAGTGCAATAAAGGATAGACACACTGTAATGATGCTCTTTTGGAATTCAAATGTAGGTTGCCTTACGAATTACCAAATTCATATCTCATATTTTTGATGTCAAAGTTTTGAAAACATCATTCGGCCAATTGGGAAGATGTGAGCAACTGAAATAATGAGTTTATTTTGGATATTTTCAATGCAAATGGATTTGGAAACATTATTCGGCCTATTGGGAAGATGTGAACAATTAGTGTTTGGATTATTGTTTGTGCTAATTCATATTGCATTTGGAAAATTGTGTTTGAAAGAAGTAGTTTATATATTTGATCTTTATATTATACGCGATGTAAATGAGAGTGTATATTTTACAAAATGTACTTGAGAGAAATAAAAGACTTAGGGGCCGATTCCGATCTTGCTCGGACAGCCCTCTGAGGGCTGTCCGTAGCGTTACCTTACGACCTACTCGTTCCGGGAGCCGGTCCGTCCGAACGATGAAGTACGATGCGCAAATGGGTCCAAATCCCGAGCGACACGTACGCTCCGATTCCAGCTACATTTCCCGTATGAGCCGGATCCGCAAATGCTGAATAGAGTCGCCCGGAAGCAATTTCCACAGCACGTCACAGCATCCGGAAGAGCAGTATATCAGGAACGATTCGTGCCTCAACACGATCTACGCCTACGAGACGAACCACCGATCTACGCCTACGAGGCGAACCAACCATGAATCCGCTCGAGCAGGTTATCCCTGTACTGTACATCTATGACCGGATCAACAACAGGAACCGACGCGTACGTCGCAGACGGTAAGTAAGACACCCACCACACAAACAAACGTCACGAACCAGCGCAATGCAAAACACACATAGGGGGTGGATATCCCTCTCCACCAGCATTGCACAACCCATAGGGGGGTGGATGGCTATCACTACCAGCATTGTCAAGCCCATAGGGGGGTGGATGGCTATCACTACCAGTAGTCCCCACCAATAGGGGGTGGATGGCTACCACCACCAGCATTGTCTAGCCCATAGGGTGGGGGATAGCTATCACTACCAGCAGTCCCTACTCATAGGGTGGGGGAGGGCTATCACTACCAGCATTGTCTAGCCCATAGGGGGGTGGATGGCTATCACTACCAGCAGTTCCTACTCATTGGGGGTGGGGGATGGCTATCACTACCAGCAGTCCCTACTCATAGGGTGGGGGATGGCTATCACTACCAGCAGTCCCTACTCATAGGTGGGGGGGATGGCTATCACTATCAGCAGTCCCTACTCATAGGGTGGGGAATGGCTATCACTACCAGCAGTCCCTACTCATAGGGTGGGGGATGGCTATCACTGCCAGCAGTCTCTACTCATAGGTGGGGGGATGGCTATCACTACCAGTAGTCCCCACCCATAGGGGGTGGATGGCTACCACTCCCAGCATTGTCCAGCCCATAGGGTGGGGGATGGCTAGCACTACCAGCAGTCCCTACTCATAGGGTGGAGGATGGCTATCACTACCAGTAGTCCCCACCCATAGTGGGTGGATGGCTACCACCACCAGCATTGTCTAGCCCATAGGGGGCTGGATGGCTATCACTACCAGCAGTCCCTACTCATAGGGGGGTGGATGACTCTCACTACCAGTAGTCCCTACTCATAGGGGGGATGGCTAGCCCCACTAGCATTCCCACCCATAGGGGCTGTAGGCCAAACACCCCCCCTACCACCATGGCACAATTGTGTATTGTGTGGAAACTGCCTGCAACAGTGACACTGAATGGGAACACATACTGTAACTCACATCACAGTTGTGACCAAAAGGTGAATGTGGGGCCCAAACCCCAAGCATTTTTAGGAACATAGTGGGAATGGGGTTTAACCCCCCCTCACTACAGTGACCAAAAGGTGAGTGTGGGGTCCAAAATACCAGCATATCAGGAACATTGTGGTAATGGGGTTAAACCCCTCCCCCCCTCACTACGGTGACCAAAAGGTGAGTGTGGGGTCCAAAACACCAGCATATCAGGAACATTGTGGTAATGGGATTAAACCCCCCCTCACCACAGTGACCAAAAGGTGAGTATGGGGTCCAAAACACCAGCATATCAGGAACATTGTGGTAATGGGGTTTAACCCCCCCTCACCACAGTGACCAAAAGGTGAGTGCGGGCTTAAAAATACCAGCATCTGCAAACCAGCATGTATGATTCCTGGTCCTAACACCACAGGCAATGTAGTGGCAAAGTAGTGGTTGTGTAGCAAATAAACATTGATCTGTTGAGTGAAAGATTTTTGTGTCGTCTGCAAAACCCTCTGCCATGTGCAGAAACGAATCGCACATGGGGGCTGACAATGCCTCCAATGTCCAATTAGACAATGTAAGAAGTGACCAACATAATGCATACACACATATGTTCACTAACAGACACACATACTAAGGAATCCTGTGTAGACTGCAGCTTTTAGGTGATCAAGTCCCATACCATGGCAGTAATGGGACATACTAACCATGATGAATGTGCAGACTGATGAGGTAGGAGTCCCAGAGACAGTAGGAAAAAGCTACTACCAACATCCAGCCAATGGCCCACAAAACCTATACCAATGCATGGGTGCAGATGCACAAACAGAACCAGCCAGCCTCACACTGCATATCGAACACAACATGTGTGTGTGTGTCTCAGTGTACCCACGCCAGTACGACACACATGATGTGGGGCTGAACTCCAATGAGACATATGTGTACACAGTGCAATCCAGAAGTATCACATGAATTCGGTACCTCTTTGTGGGCAATCAGGCATTGCAAGATGAGTGGGTTCACAACAGACACATGTGACATAAGCTGGGCGGAACAGCAACCAACACAGCAAGAGACAGACCCACTACATCAGTACCTACAAGGACCCTACATTGTGGTGACAGTAGCCTGTATGATGTTCCCTCTGTGATGTCAAATTTGGATGTTGCCCATACTGTGGAGCACAGTCACATGTGCGCACTGTGTCATGTCGTGACAGACCAACTTCCATCACACTCACACACAGAAAACACACTGGGCATGGCTTGTAATTTAACGCCACCATGTAGGTAAGGGCCCAGACATGAGACAACTCACATTTTCCCACTCTCAATACCACACACCTTGATCTGCAACAATGTGCATCAGCTAAGCCCACATGGACTGGTGACATTGCACATGCACCTATGACAATCCTAGGGGTGGAGGGGGGATCTAAGGTGTACAAACTCATCACACATGACCAGTCAACAACCCTTGTGAATGTCTGCCACACTGCATAGCATGAGGTACATGTGCATGACGTGAAACGTATCAGACACATTGGGATCCCTGTCACAGTCCCAGACCAATGAAGAGCCCTAGGAGACCCACAAAGAACACATGTTGATGTCATCCAACATTGAAGGCTAGGATCTGATGAGTGTGAGCAGTCACACACACATACAAGTGACCCAGTCACAGAAAGACACCACATAGTCAAAACAACCTGATGTTGGAAACACAAAAGTGCATTGGGAAATCCTGAATATGTCCCATGCGTTTGCCCACATTCCAGGCCCTTTCATCAAACACACCCACGGATGACACCCCAATGACCAGTAGTTTTCCATGCACCTACATCCCAGAAACCTAGTTCAATGATGCTGGATAAACACAGGACAACTCAGCAAGCATCACAAACAGGAACATCTGCAGGGAATACAGGCTGTGTAGAAAAAGGGAAGGGAACACACAGAGACATGCTCGCAGAACACACAACATGGGCTCAGTCAATGTCACGGAATAACACACTGCCATGAGGTGACTCCACTCATGTGTAAGGTCAGCTGTGCCAAACGTTGGCTGTGCAGGGCTCTGTCATGTCAGCGTAAAACTTGGTCAGTGAGCCACCAATTGCAACACCCTGAAAGCTCTGGTCACATCAGCCTGTGTACAGTAGTGACTCTTAAGTCATCTGCACAACATCAAAACACATGTATAGCAAGTTGCACTGATGACACAGATGACTTGTTCATCATTGATACGCTAATCTGCATGTCCAGTGGAGATTGGCCCACAGTCAGGAAAAAGTGCAATGTGCACAAATGTAAGCCCAACATATGTGCAACAGTGTAAGCCAAAGATGTGAAGTTGTGAAAAGAAGGTGACACTCCCTGTGCCAAGTTATTGGAATCATGACTACCTCAATTTGCAGCAAAGGATGACATGGCTACATACTGCAATAGGACACATATACCATGGACCACATGCAGTCCATCCCATCACCAAATCACTTTTCTTCAACAAACACAATAGCAACAGCAGCTTAATGACAATCATCAGCAACATCATGTACATTAAATGCAAAACTAGCAAATAACAAAAATTAGCTTTATTCAGCCTGCAAAAATAAACACTTTGAAACCAGGAGCAATCCAAAGGCCAATGGGCAGTCCATTGCAATTGTCCGTTCCGTGTGACATATGACTACTCATCACACATTGCTTGCCTGCACTGCTACAGCCAGGGGACATCTCCCCTTGGAGGGGCATACATAGGGGCAGGACAGGCACCACAGGGACAGGATCAGGGGATAGCAGTATGGGGCAGGGGAGGTGTGGTGGGTGCAGGAGTGTCAGTGGCAACTGCAGTGGATGTGTCAGGTACAGTGGGCGCAGTCACCACCGCAGTGCCCAAGTCAGACGGAGTGGATGGGGTCCCCACTGCAGTGCCAATGTCCAAAGGTGATATTTGGGGCTCAGATGAAGTGGGTAGGTCAGATGTGGGGGACACGGTCTCCACAGTAGTCGTAGGAACAGGCTGAGGGTGTGAGGTTGTGGTGGAAGTGCATGTGGAAGGGGGGCCTAATCATTTTGGGGATGGTGTACCTGTGTGTGGGGGAACCTGGAGCAGGGTGTGGCGTGGGAACCCTAGGAGTGGTGGCCTGGGGGCTGGAGGACGGAAACTGTGTGGTGGTAGTGCGGGATTGTGGTGGGGTCTTGCTCTTCCTCATCCTGGGGGATTTGCGTGTGGGGGCCTCAGTGTTCCTGCTCCTGGGGGAGGGTGTGCGGGGGCTCTACCCTCTGTGTGTGGTGACTTCCTCTTCCCCTTGTGAGTTGGACCTGATGGATCTGTGGGGAAGAGGCCAAGGTCACAGAGGAAGAGCTTCTGGGAAGGGGTGGTTGCAGGTGAGTCAAGGGAAGGGTTTTTGAGGGAGAGGTATCTGAGGACTGCGGAGTGGTTGTGGATGCCTGTCTGTGTGTCTGTACCCTATCCCCTGTGTGTGTGCCATCAGTCCCCTGAGTGTGCGTGCTTGCGCGTTTTGCCTTGGACTGACATTGCTGCGTGCTGCTTGTGTCTGTTGTTGTGCGTGCATGTGCCTGTGTCTGTGTGCGTTGGGCAGGTAGGGTAGTGGGGATTGTGGATGGGGCAGAGGTAGGAGGGGTGAGGGACTGTTTGAGGAGGGACACTGCTGCCGTCAGTGAGGAGGCCATGGACTGATTAGTCCGCTGTCGGGCAGACATGTTTGCTGAGATGCCCTCCATGAATGACACCAATTGTGTCAATAGACCAGTGTGAGCATGGAGGACACTCAGCATCGATGTCTGCCCCACATGGATCTGCTTCAGCAAGTCCACAGACTCCACACTCAGGGCAGCAGGGGAGACAGAGGCAGGGGGTGCGGTGCCTGGACTGAAGGAGACATGCTCCTTAACGCGGGAGGCTCCACGGACATCTGGTATGGGAGCAGCTGGGAGGGTGGAGATGGTGGTGGTGGCGGGGACAGACTCGCTAGTTGTGGCCTGTGGTACGGTAACACCCACCTCCACAAGGGAGTCCTCACTGGAGCTGGAGTGTTCCTCAGCTGAGGTGGTTGCTGCTGAGTGTCCTTCAGTGTGGCTCCCCTCACCCTCCATGCCACTGGGTTCTTCTGCCTCATCCACAGCGGACCCAGTCTGGCTCTGCGCCTCCTCTTGGTCCGTGGAGCTGTCTCCTCCAGTAGCTGAAGATGATGCTGTAAACAAGGAGGCAAAACATAATCACATTAGTCACCTGTATTGACTTGACACATGACTGTAATTGCAGCACATCACAGAGCAAGCCATGGCATTAACAGAAAATCATTGCTTAAATGAATGACACATATGTGAACCAGGCACTTGTCAGTGTGCCAGTCACCCATGCTCCTCGTACCCATCCTGGCAATGGACCCATCTGTCTGGTGCATGTATGATGTCACCAATGATATGTGCAAACATGCACCACATTGCCAGTTTACTTATCTGCAAGGATTGTGAGTGTAATGTGTCATTACACACATATACCATCCCCTGTCAGTGACTCAGTACTTGTGTCAGCAAATGGGCTGCCCATGGTCATTGTTGATATGACGGATATGCTTCCATCCCCAGACACCATGATGGCCTCATGTCTTGATAGTCAATGCTACAATGGAGTTCATGCAGGACAACTGACAATGCTGCAGGCTCCAGAATGGCATGTGGTACACCATGCCACAGGCCTGTCTGGCCAATGAGTCAATACTGGCTCCTGTCACAGGGGCAGTGCATCCAAAAACAACAGTCTGCACCATGTCACACTCATGTTTTTGCGGTGAATGCAAGCTCTGTGATGGTCAAGTACACATGTACACCCCATGCTACCCACATTAGAAGGAATCTGATGATCACATGTTAACCAAATGAGACATTTGAGTGTGTGATAACACAAAACAGTATACATGAACACATCACAGGCTGACGAGAACTAAGTAAAGCTGCTTGTACATTAATGTGGAATACACCATTAGGCACAGTCCAGTGATTACACACATATGTTCTACCCTATGTGCAGATCCAACAGCCACAAATCAGATGTCAGTACATCATAAACATTTTACCACTCCTGAAGTACAAAAAGCTATGCCACTCCACAATGACACAGAGTCAGACACCTGATTGCACATTTCGCAATGGTCATGATGTTGGATGACACCCAGGATTAGGAGGATAGAGTGTCTCGGATGTCCGGAATTGCCATACCTGTCCTGGACCATGTGCAACATGGGATTACCAGGAACACTTGGCAGGTGGCTATGCATCAGTTACACGCATGTATTTCATTGCTCTGAGGCCCCAACATTGGTCTTACCTGCTGCATGGGTGTGTGGTCAATACCTCAGACACCTATGGTGACCCAGGTCAGCAATTAGAACATTTATGTATGGCCCACACAGAGTACAGGTCAGATTTCTGTCAATGTGCTGACACACGTCAGACAATAGCCCCACTCATGAAGCCCAAATCAATGCACCTGTAGCAGATGCTGTTCCCAACATCAACCTTGGACAACAGCAAGTACACACAACCCAAGTGACACAAGTCACAGACCGAAAGGGACACACCTGGGTATCAGATGAGAATGTGGCATCACCAAATTTAGCTACATGAGTCTTGTTTCAGCAGACAGACGAACTGTGGGAGTGTTACCAGGCAGAAGGGGTGCAAATTGCATGTTAGACATAGTTCACCAAAAAGGCATGAACTTACCCCCTCGTTGCTGCTGTCTGTCCTTCAACTGCCCATCCAGGTCAGGGAAGACCACTGTCAGTATCCGGAGCATGTGGGGGGTCAGTGTCCGTCGTCCGCCCCATCTGCGTGGAGGCGACAGCTTCAGCTGGACTCTGGCTATCCTCCTGGTCCAGCCACGAAGGTCCTGCCATCTCTTCTGGCAGTGGCGGATGCGGCGTTTGAAGACCCCCACAGATCTTACTGCCCGGACGATGGTCTGCCAAATCTCCTGCTTCTGATGGGCATCAACCTGCATGGATGACAAAGTTAGACACCATTGCCACACATGCAATATGTCTGTTCATCACACAGTTGGACATACATGTCATTTGCTGAAGGGCATATGATGTAAACAGGGAGTGCAACTATGGACATGGGCAGTTGTCCTGTGTGCAAGCCAGCATTGCCAACATGATAACAGTGCATGTTAATCCAAAGCAAAGACAACATGCCATTTCTTAGAAACTGCACCTGTACATTACTTGTTTCTACACACTTGGAGACTTACAATTACTCAGTGAGCATGCTTGCCCTTGGTGAACACAATGCTAGTAGTGCTAGTCAGACAACATGCACAATTAGAAAGGCAGTGGAATGCACACTCACCTGCTCCCCTGGTTTCCCATACAGCTTGCTGTACTGTGGCAGGAGGCCATCCAGCAGGGCCTGGTTCTCCTCCTCAGTGAATGCTGGGGCCCTCTCCACAGTCTGTGCCATTGCAGTAGCCAGAGGATGCAGAGACAGCAGCAGTGGTAGTGGTAGATGTGGTCCTGTGGCATGTAGTGCAGGCAAGTGAAGTCTCTGGGGAACATACAGCCTTATATCTGTGCTGCAGAGGCAGAATCTGTCCCATGCGTCCAAAGCGATACGTCCGAGACGTTTGCTTTTGTATGAAATTGGCCAATCCATTGCATTGCACGCTTCGTACATGCCTTCCGCATCGTTCAAATATCCCCCATCATGACACCATTGACTTTGATACATTGTTGTTGGGTGCCAACGGAATTTTTTGAACGCCATTCGTACAAGTATCAATACCGCGTCAGTCTCCATGACAGTCAAGAGCCAATGCATGCGCCCGGCTCGGCCCGTAAATGTATGTCGCGTCTTTTGAAAACTCACACGCGTCAGTCTCCATGACAGTCAGGAGCCAATGCGTGCGCCCAGCTCGGCCCGTAAATGTACGTCGCGTCTTTTGAAAACTCACACGCGTCAGTCACCATTACAGTCAGGAGCCAAGGCGTGCGCCCGGCTCGGACCCTAAATGTACGTCACGTCTTTTGAAAACTCACACGCGTCTGTCACCATTACAGTCAGGAGCCAAGGCGTGTGCCCGGCTCGGACCCTAAATGTACGTCGCGTCTTTTGAAAACTCACACGCGTCTGTCACCATTACAGTCAGGAGCCAAGGCGTGCGCCTGGCTCGGACCCTAAATGTACATCGCGTCTTTTGAAAACTCACACGGGTCTGTCACCATTACAGTCAGGAGCCAAGGCGTGCGCCCGGCTCGGACCCTAAATGTACATCGTGTCTTTTGAAAACTCATACGCGTCTGTCACCATTACAGTCAGGAGCCAAGGCGTGCGCCCGGATCGGACCCTAAACTGTATGTCACATCTTTTGAAACACTCTCACCCGTCTGTCACCATTGCAGTCAAGAGCCAAAGGATGCCACACACAATATCTTGCAAAAACAACAGTTGATGGACAGAATGCAGAACAATGTCATACATTCACCCCAGTACAGAGATCTGGGCCTAAATCCATCGTTTTTTTGCTCACCATGCCATTCCAGTTTGAACCCAGCCATATGCAAATCAGTCTTGACCCTGTGCCTCATGGGAACAGTCCAGCCCGAACTGCCAAGCCAGGTCCTCTCCTGGACTGGAAACAAGCATCCTAGGACCGGTTTTGGGGTTTCACCCTCTTCAGCCAGGATAGCTTGATTCCAGTGGCATGGAGAGCACGGGACCCACGCCTGGGCATACCCGTCCCACTCGGGGTGACAAATGCAAAAACAACAGTTGATGGACAGAATGCAGAACAATGTCATACATTCACCCCAGTACAGAGATCTGGACCTAAATCCATCGTTTTTTTGCTCACCATGCCATTCCAGTTTGAACCCAGCCATATGCAAATCAGTCTTGACCCTGTGCCTCATGGGAACAGTCCAGCCCGAACTGCCAAGCCAGGTCCTCCCTGGACTGGAAACAAGCATCCTAGGACCGGCTTCGGGTTTCACCCTCTTCAGCCAGGATAGCTTGATTCCAGTGGCATGGAGAGCACGGGACCCACGTCTGGGCATACCCGCCCCACTCGGGGTGACAAATGCAAAAACAACAGTTGATGGACAGAATGCAGAACAATGTCATACATTCACCCCAGTACAGAGATCTGGGCCTAAATTCATCGTTTTTTGCTCACCATGCCATTCCAGTTTGAACCCAGCCATATGCAAATCAGTCTTGACCCTGTGCCTCATGGGAACGGTCCAGCCCGAACTGCCAAGCCAGGTCCTCCCTGGACTGGAAACAAGCATCCTAGGACCGGCTTCGGGGTTTCACCCTCTTCAGCCAGGATAGCTTGATTCCAGTGGCATGGAGAGCACGGGACCCACGTCTGGGCATACCCGTCCCACTCGGGTGACAAATGCAAAAACAACAGTTGATGGACAGAATGCAGAACAATGTCATACATTCACCCCAGTACAGAGATCTGGGCCTAAATCCATCGTTTTTGCTCACCATGCCATTCCAGTTTGAACCCAGCCATATGCAAATCAGTCTTGACCCTGTGCCTCATGGGAACAGTCCAGCCCGAACTGCCAAGCCAGGTCCTCCCTGGACTGGAAACAAGCGTCCTAGGACCGGTTTCGGGTTTCACCCCTCTTCAGCCAGGAGAGCTTGATTCCAGTGGCATGGAGAGCACGGGACCCACGCCTGGGCATACCCGTCCCACTCGGGTGACAAATGCAAAAACAACAGTTGATGGACAGAATGCAGAACAATGTCATACATTCACCCCAGTACAGAGATCTGGGCCTAAATCCATCGTTTTTGCTCACCATGCCATTCCAGTTTGAACCCAGCCATATGCAAATCAGTCTTGACCCTGTGCCTCATGGGAACAGTCCAGCCCGAACTGCCAAGCCAGGTCCTCATTGGACTGGAAACAAGCATCCTAGGACCGGTCTCGGGTTTCACCCCTCTTCAGCCAGGATAGCTTGATTCCAGTGGCATGGAGAAGCACTGGGACTCCACGTCTGGGCATACCCGTCCCACTCGAGGTGACAAATGCAAAAACAACAGTTGATGGACAGAATGCAGAACAATGTCATACATTCACCCCAGTACAGAGATCTGGACCTAAATCCATCGCTTTTTGCTCACCATGACATTCCAGTTTGAACCCAGCCATATGCAAATCAGTCTTGACCCTGTGCCTCATGGGAACAGTCCAGCCCGAACTGCCAAGCCAGGTCCTCCCTGGACTGGAAACAAGCATCCTAGGACCGGCTTCGGGGTTTCACCCTCTTCAGCCAGGATAGCTTGATTCCAGTGGCATGGAGAATACGGGACCCACGTCTGGGCATACCCGTCCCACTCGGGTGACAAATGCAAAAACAACAGTTGATGGACAGAATGCAGAACAATGTCATACATTCACCCCAGTACAGAGATCTGGGCCTAAATCCATCGTTTTTTTGCTCACCATGTCATTCCAGTTTGAACCCAGCCATATGCAAATCAGTCTTGACCCTGTGCCTCATGGGAACAGTCCAGCCCGAACTGCCAAGCCAGGTCCTCCCTGGACTGGAAACAAGCATCCTAGGACCGGTTTCTGATTAGACTGATTTGCATATGGCTATGTCTGAACTGGGGTGGCGTGGTGAAGCAAAATAACGATGGATTAAACCCAGATCTGTGACTGGGGGTGAATGTTTGCCAATGTGCAACATTCCGTCCATCATCTTGTGTGTTTTCCATTTCGCCCTAAGTGGGAAGGGCATGCCCAGACGTGGTCCCGTGCTCACTACGCCACTGGAGTCAAGCTTATCCTGGCTGATGAAGGCTGATAGCCTGAAACCGGTCCTAGGATGCTTGATTCCGGTCCAGGGAAGACATGGCTTGGCAGTTCGGTCTGGACTGTTCCCATGAGGCACAGGGTCAAGACTGATTTGCATATGGCTATGTCTGAACTGGGGTGGCGTGGTGAAGCAAAATAACGATGGATTAAACCCAGATCTGTGACTGGGAGTGAATGTTTGCCAATGTGCAACATTCCGTCCATCATCTTGTGTGTTTTGCATTTCGCCCTAAGTGGGAAGGGTATGCCCAGACGTGGGTCCCGTGCTCACTACGCCACTGGAGTCAAGCTATCCTGGCTGATGAAGGCTGATAGCCTGAAACCGGTCCTAGGATGCTTGATTCCGGTCCAGGGAAGACATGGCTTGGCAGTTCGGTCTGGACTGTTCCCATGAGGCACAGGGTCAAGACTGATTTGCATATGGCTATGTCTGAACTGGGGTGGCGTGGTGAAGCAAAATAACGATGGATTAAACCCAGATCTGTGACTGGGGGTGAATGTTTGCCAATGTGCAACATTCCGTCCATCATCTTGTGTGTTTTGCATTTCGCCCCTAAGTGGGAAGGGTATGCCCAGACGTGGGTCCCGTGCTCACTACGCCACTGGAGTCAAGCTATCCTGGCTGATGAAGGCTGATAGCCTGAAACCGGTCCTAGGATGCTTGATTCCGGTCCAGGGAAGACATGGCTTGGCAGTTCGGTCTGGACTGTTCCCATGAGGCACAGGGTCAAGACTGATTTGCATATGGCTATGTCTGAACTGGGGTAGGCGTGGTGAAGCAAAATAACGATGGATTAAACCCAGATCTGTGACTGGGGGTGAATGTTTGCCAATGTGCAACATTCCGTCCATCATCTTGTGTGTTTTGCATTTCGCTCTAAGTGGGAAGGGTATGCCCAGACGTGGGTCCCGTGCTCACTACGCCACTGGAGTCAAGCTATCCTGGCTGATGAAGGCTGATAGCCTGAAACCGGTCCTAGGATGCTTGATTCCGGTCCAGGGAAGACATGGCTTGGCAGTTCGGTCTGGACTGTTCCCATGAGGCACAGGGTCAAGACTGATTTGCATATGGCTATGTCTGAACTGGGGTGGCGTGGTGAAGCAAAATAACGATGGATTAAACCCAGATCTGTGACTGGGGTGAATGTTTGCCAATGTGCAACATTCCGTCCATCATCTTGTGTGTTTTGCATTTCGCCCTAAGTGGGAAGCGTATGCCCAGACGTGGGTCCCGTGCTCACTACGCCACTGGAGTCAAGCTATCCTGGCTGATGAAGGCTGATAGCCTGAAACCGGTCCTAGGATGCTTGATTCCGGTCCAGGGAAGACATGGCTTGGCAGTTCGGTCTGGACTGTTCCCATGAGGCACAGGGTCAAGACTGATTTGCATATGGCTATGTCTGAACTGGGGTGGCGTGGTGAAGCAAAATAACGATGGATTAAACCCAGATCTGTGACTGGGGGTGAATGTTTGCCAATGTGCAACATTCCGTCCATCATCTTGTGTGTTTTGCATTTCGCCCTAAGTGGGAAGGGTATGCCCAGATGTGGGTCCCGTGCTCACTACGCCACTGGAGTCAAGCTATCCTGGCTGATGAAGGCTGATAGCCTGAAACCGGTCCTAGGATGCTTGATTCCGGTCCAGGGAAGACATGGCTTGGCAGTTCGGTCTGGACTGTTCCCATGAGGCACAGGGTCAAGACTGATTTGCATATGGCTATGTCTGAACTGAACTGGGGTGGCGTGGTGAAGCAAAATAACGATGGATTAAACTCAGATCTGTGACTGGGGTGAATGTTTGCCAATGTGCAACATTCCGTCCATCATCTTGTGTGTTTTGCATTTCGCCCTAAGTGGGAAGGGTATGCCCAGACGTGGGTCCCGTGCTCACTACGCCACTGGAGTCAAGCTATCCTGGCTGATGAAGGCTGATAGCCTGAAACCGGTCCTAGGATGCTTGATTCCGGTCCAGGGAAGACATGGCTTGGCAGTTCGGTCTGGACTGTTCCCATGAGGCACAGGGTCAAGACTGATTTGCATATGGCTATGTCTGAACTGGGGTGGCGTGGTGAAGCAAAATAACGATGGATTAAACCCAGATCTGTGACTGGGGGTGAATGTTTGCCAATGTGCAACATTCCGTCCATCATCTTGTGTGTTTTGCATTTCGCCCTAAGTGGGAAGGGTATGCCCAGACGTGGGTCCCGTGCTCACTACGCCACTGGAGTCAAGCTATCCTGGCTGATGAAGGCTGATAGCCTGAAACCGGTCCTAGGATGCTTGATTCCGGTCCAGGGAAGACATGGCTTGGCAGTTCGGTCTGGACTGTTCCCATGAGGCACAGGGTCAAGACTGATTTGCATATGGCTATGTCTGAACTGGGGTGGCGTGGTGAAGCAAAATAACGATGGATTAAACCCAGATCTGTGACTGGGGGTGAATGTTTGCCAATGTGCAACATTCCGTCCATCATCTTGTGTGTTTTGCATTTCGCCCTAAGTGGGAAGGGTATGCCCAGACGTGGGTCCCGTGCTCACTACGCCACTGGAGTCAAGCTATCCTGGCTGATGAAGGCTGATAGCCTGAAACCGGTCCTAGGATGCTTGATTCCGGTCCAGGGAAGACATGGCTTGGCAGTTCGGTCTGGACTGTTCCCATGAGGCACAGGGTCAAGACTGATTTGCATATGGCTATGTCTGAACTGGGGTGGCGTGGTGAAGCAAAATAACGATGGATTAAACCCAGATCTGTGACTGGGGGTGAATGTTTGCCAATGTGCAACATTCCGTCCATCATCTTGTGTGTTTTGCATTTCGCCCTAAGTGGGAAGGGTATGCCCAGACGTGGGTCCCGTGCTCACTACGCCACTGGAGTCAAGCTATCCTGGCTGATGAAGGCTGATAGCCTGAAACCGGTCCTAGGATGCTTGATTCCGGTCCAGGGAAGACATGGCTTGGCAGTTCGGTCTGGACTGTTCCCATGAGGCACAGGGTCAAGACTGATTTGCATATGGCTATGTCTGAACTGGGGTGGCGTGGTGAAGCAAAATAACGATGGATTAAACCCAGATCTGTGACTGGGGGTGAATGTTTGCCAATGTGCAACATTCCGTCCATCATCTTGTGTGTTTTGCATTTCGCCCTAAGTGGGAAGGGTATGCCCAGACGTGGGTCCCGTGCTCACTACGCCACTGGAGTCAAGCTATCCTGGCTGATGAAGGCTGATAGCCTGAAACCGGTCCTAGGATGCTTGATTCCGGTCCAGGGAAGACATGGCTTGGCAGTTCGGTCTGGACTGTTCCCATGAGGCACAGGGTCAAGACTGATTTGCATATGGCTATGTCTGAACTGGGGTGGCGTGGTGAAGCAAAATAACGATGGATTAAACCCAGATCTGTGACTGGGGGTGAATGTTTGCCAATGTGCAACATTCCGTCCATCATCTTGTGTGTTTTGCATTACACACAATATCTTGGCAGGGACTTCGGTGCTCTACAACAAACATACAGCCTGTCACACAGTATATGGAATAACATTTCAGGCTTCATGACATGTGTGGGTATATGGCTCCACATGTCATATTGGACATGGGACTTAGTGGCACACACTCCCAAGATATGCCATGTGTAATATGGACAAAAACCATTGTGTGTGAGGCACATCACTACTGTGAGTGACAACTTTGAAGATCAAACCCCGAGGCCTGTACACAGTTCAGGTGCACATTGTGTGATGACATGTTACGTACACCCTGACTCATAGGTGAAATGGACTGTGTGTCACAGGGTGTCCCAGAGCTACCATTGTGTGGTTGGTCCTGAGTATGTGCGTATTGTGCTACACACATGTCTCTGATTGTATGTGGTAGATGTCAATCGTTTACAACATTCGATTTGACATGTGAGTTGCTGTTGTGTCTGTGTGTCACAGACATCCATGTATGACCTGAGTACAAATCTGGTAGCACATCATGTGGGTTTCATGGGTGTGTTGGTACATGTACATCAGACGCTACATCATGACAGTGTCCTTGTGGCACGACAAGATCCTTGTGTGTGTGACTGACATAGCACCTGTCAGAGGGGAACACATCTATCCTTACTAGTTACTGAGGTGTGTGTTTGGTATGTGACATTTGTGCAGATGTACTGTGACAGACCCCATAGATTGTTCACAGTGCAGCATTGCACTTGTTGTGTAACCATGTTGAGCTGGGATGTCAGGTGGGGGCACATAGCTGACATGTGTCCATGCCCAACAGCACACACATCAAGTAATTGTGTCTTGCTATGATGTAGCATATGATATTTGGCATGGTCATTACAACATATGTAGGGGAACTGACAATCTTTCTTTGCTCACCTATGTACTGCAGGAGACCAGCTGTCCATAGACCGTTCCCAGACCTAGCAACCATGGCTGAACGTGACTGCATCCGACGGTCCCGCTTCACCAGACCACTAATTGAAGTGTTGGCGGGGCAGTTGGCCCCACATTTACAAACTGGCCGGACATATCCATCAGCGCTGACCCCCAAGGTGAAGGTGATGGCAGCACTACACTTCTTTGCCACCGGTACCTTCCGGCACACTGTGGCTTCTGCTGGTGGGATGTCACAGACCTTGCTCAGCCATGTGCTTCACGATGTTCTGGAGGCAATGTTGCATTTCCTGGACCGGTACATACAATTCCCAACCCCAGGACAATTCACGGACATAAAGAGTGACTTTTATGCACTGGGAAGGATGCCACATGGTATAGGCTCCATAGATGGGACACATGTGGCTTTGGTACCACCACAAGCACATGAGCAGACATACCGGAACCGAAAACATTTCCACTCCATTAATGCCCTGGTGGTATGTCTGCCGGACATGACAATATCCCATGTGTGTGCATGTTTCCCTGGTTCAGCACACAACGCTTACATCATGCGGACAAGTTGGATCGCAACAATGATGTCACAGCTGCAGAACCAGCGTGCCTGGCTTGTTGGTGTGTAATATCTGTTTCCCTTGTGTGTTTTTGGTAAAAAGATGTCTTTAAACCTCTTTTCAGACCCATAAAATGTTTGTTTGTTTGTATGTAGGTGACTCCGGATACCCAAACATGCCGTGGTTGCTGACACCCCTCAGGAACCCTGTGACACCGGCGGAGATACGTTATAATGAGGCACATGGGCGGACCAGGAGAGTGATAGAGCGGACATTTGGTCTACTGAAAAGCAGATTCCGCTGCCTGGACAGGACAGGAGGGGCCCTCCCATATGCCCCAGAGAATGTGTGCACATCATAATTGTGTGCTGCATGCTACACAACCTGGCAGTAAGGGAGGAGTTGGCTCTCATCCAGGATGATGATGACCGACAGCCGCCAGCCATGGAGGATCCTGCTCTGGGTCATGTTGCCAGTGATGATGAGGGTGAGGGGGATGTTCGGACACAGCTCATCAACAGCTTTTTCACATGATTGTGAGTATACAGTGATGTGTTGTCTACGTTTTGTCATGGCCTGATATGTGTAGGTGGTGCAATGTTGCTGCATATGTGTGGCTGTGTGCTACTTGACAGGATGCTTGCAGTGATGTGTCCTTTGAGTTAGTTTGTACTCCCAAACAGTGTTGACATGATAACTAGGTTGTGTTCACGTATCTGCAGACTTTTTGTTTGTCATGTGTATTGGAGCTGTATGCTGTTATTTTATGATATTATTAGTGTTGTGTGTCTGTCCTTCACAGGGTCCTTTGGCTGTTGTTTGGTCACGTGTGACCCCCGAAACAAGGATTCCTGTTACAGAGTGAAAGTTGTCGTTGTCAAAACGATTATGTGCCACACCCCCCTGGACTTTCATTGTTTACCACTTGGTTACTTTGTGCTCACTGTCACGTGAGGTTACCTTCCATCTGTTGTGGAGTTCACATGTAGTGATTGTGTAATAAACCTGTGCATCACTTTGGACTGTGCTTTGTCTGTGTCCACACATCCGACAATCATTTGCATACTGTACATGTGGGCTGATTGCCACTGACTCAGGATGTGTGTTGTGTATGTGCATTCTACTGTATTTTCAGTTCACAGAAGTGTAGGCGATGAGTTAGATGGCCATGGTAGGTATGTGTTGTGTTGACGTAGTGCTGTGTCTCCCTCATATGTGTCACATCACCATGACTCACATAACTGTGTTTACATTGCTGTAGTAGTTTTCATGCACAGTATTCTTTTAGCAGGACATTCTCTCTATGACACAAACCAAGTTTAAGTCACAACCGAAGCAATTTTTGTGTGATTGTGAATTTATTGACATGCATGTGTTTGAATAGTATACGTAAATGAAAGTGCTGTACAGTGCGATAGGAATCCAAAGTTCACAGAGTAATTGGTAGTGTTGGTAGATGAAATTTCAAGAGTATAGTCCACAGTCATTTGAAACATTGGTCCAACTTAGACCCTCCATCATATGTGTGGGAGTTTAGCGACAGTCAACAAGGTGAACGCTCTGCACACAATGGAGGATGTCTGGAACAGGTATTCACTTCCTGGGGGGTATGCATGGCCATCTGCCTCTCACTTGTCCTTCTTCGGATGACCCCTCTTCTTCTTTTCAGGGGGACCCTCGAGTGCAGGCTGCTGCGTTGCCGGGGACTCTCCGCCAGAGTCCTCATCCCTCCCTGTGGCAGTTGCAGATGTAGTGGCAACAGATGTAGTGGGCACACAGGGAGGTGTGGTCATGTTGTCAGCTATCTGGCGGAGGCATGTGAGTATGTCCCTATGCACCGCCATGAGGTCATCAATATTGTCCATTTTGGACTCCATTTGGGACATGTGTGTTTCCACACGGGACATGTGGGAGTCCAATCTGGCATGATGGGCAGCCTGCTGTTGTTTTATGTCCCTGAGGATCCCCACTACCTGGCCAAAGCCTCCGGTGCTTTCCTGGTACGCATCTATGATGCGTCCCAACTGTGGATCATCCTGCAGGCCAGACCCATCTGCAGTCCGTGGCCTCAGCCTGCCCGCCCTCACAACACCCCTGCCCACAAGGGCAAGTCCTGCCGTGGCAGGCACAGCCGACACTGGGCCCCCTTCTGTGTTGGCACTGGTGGTGTTGTCCGTCACCTCCAGGGTGCCCTGTGTAGCTGTGCCGTCGGTGTTCTGTTGCCTTGGTCTGTCCGTGTCAGCAGAGGTCATTGGTGTGTTTGCAGATGTGGCAGGAGTGGCGGCAGGGGGTGCTGATGTTACAGCTGCTGGGGCTGGATGCGGAGCCACACCGGAGGTGCCAGGTTGTTTGTCGTCGTCAGAAGAGGACTGAGAGGCATCCACACCGGAGAGCTCAGGGTCAACCTGAGTCTGGGACTGGGATCCTTGTTCGGTCCCTGCAGTGTCCCCAGCATCCCCTGTGGGTGGAAGAGACACACAATGTATGTTGGGGTTCAGCACACATCAACAGATCACACACATTACAGTTGCTACTGTACTTCATGATGAGTGTATGTACATTGCATTGTCCTCCATTGTCACAGACAGTGGTCTATATTGGTTAAGCACATTGTCATGGCAACCTGAAGCGTTTTGATGGGCAGTTGGAGCTGTGTGCGTGGTCTGCTCATGTATTGATTCAAGTACTGTACATGGCCATTGCTGCTCAAGTGCTATCCCGTGCCTGACACAGGTGTGTTTTCCTTATCATCATTTGTGGTTTAACAAGGACATACGTGCACTTCCTCTTACGATGTGTTGCAAGATTGGGGCATGTGTGTTGGCCTTTGTGCATGTTTATTTGAGTCACATTGGTGTGTCGGAACAACATGGTCACAGTCCAGTATGTCTGAGATCTCTTGTGAGCTACCATATTGATGTACGTGTTCCTTGTTTACATCTCATTGCACACATGTGATGGTGTTACCGTAGCAAATGATGTTGCTGCTGAGCTTTGTACGTGATGACGTCATGTATCTTGTCAATGTCCTCCATGGAAAGAGGAGTTAACCAAGGCGGCTCTCTTGATTTTCAATGCTCATGACAGTGAGGGCCAAAGGTTTGTGTGTTTGAGTTATGCTGCTGTAAGTTGTATGCCTCCTCCTACCCAGTCCAGGTTACTCCTTGTGTTGCAAGTGTCAATGACAGTGAGGGGAGTGTTGTGTCAAGGATGCTGACAACGCTGCATGATGTAGGAGTGGAATGCAGCTCACAAATGCACCTTGTGTACATGACACCATGCAACAGTGTCAGCTATCTTGCTGTGGCCATTCCATTCACTGTCATATGCCCCCTGTCAATGATGTATATATGTAGCTTTGTGTGTGTGTTTTGATATGTGCTATGTCTGCATCTCCCCAATTGTCATGTAACCCACACACCTTCTCAGCCAGGCCAGGGGCACCCCTGGGACACTGCTTCCACAGACAGTAAGTGGAAACATACAGTTGCGATGGCTGTGGGTGTGATCATGTTTGAGGGGGCCAGTGCCTAGGTGTGACTTGCAGCCAATTCATACATCAGGCCCATGTGTCAGCCATCTTGCCAGGGCATTTACTTTCAGGGTGACTAGTCCCAAGGGTGCTATTTGTTCTGGCTGAGAAGGTGTGTGTTGAGCCGGACTTGATAGTATTTGGAGTCATTGCAGGTCCTCCTTCACCCACAGAGCCCAGTTAATCCCCCCGTAGCATGCCTCCATTGCAGGGAGTCAAAGTTGACGTTCGGGATGTCAGGCAGTGGTGTCCTGTTGTTTGTTGGTGCACAACCCCCACCAGGGCCTATTGCTCCCCACTGCAGAGGCCAGTGTCAGCCATCTTGTCAGTCTCTTTCCACTCCCTGTGAGGTGTGCATGGTTCAGGGTGGGCTTGATGGGCCATGTGGGAGGAGGACTGTTGTCTGTGACTGCAACTCCCATCATGCTTTTGGCTATGCCCACCTTCCCAGCATACCCAACCTTCCTTCCTGGTGAATCAGCTTCCCTGTGAGGTAGTGTGACAGTGCTGGCAGGATGGCTGACAGTGGTGTCCTGTTGTTTGTTTGAGCAGTACTCCCACCAGGGCCTATTGCTCCCCACAGCAGAGCCCAGTGTCAGCCATCTTGTCAGTCTCTTTCCACTGCCTGTAAGGTGAGCATGGTTCAGGGTGGGCTTGATGGGCCATGTGGGAGTAGGACTGTTGTCTGTGACTGCAACTCCCATCATGATTTTGGCTACACCCACCTTCCCACCTTCCCAGCATACCCAACCTTCCTTCCTGTGAATCAGCTTCCCTGTGAGGTAGTGTGACAGTGCTGGCAAGATGGCTGACAGTGGTGTCCTGTTGTTTGTTTGAGCAGTACTCCCACCAGGGCCTATTGCTCCCCACAGCAGAGCCCAGTGTCAGCCATCTTGGAAGTCTCTTTCCACTCCCTGTGAGGTGAGCATGGTTCAGGGTGGGCTTGATGGGCCATGTGGGAGGGGGACTGTTGGCTGTGACTGCGACTCCCATCATGCTTTTGGCTAAGCCCACCTTCCTAGCATGCCCAACCTTCCTTCCTGTGAATCAGCTTCCCTGTGAGGTGGTGTAACAGTGGTGGCAGGATGGCTGACAGTGGTGGCCTGGTGTTTGTTTGTGCACAGTTCCCAGCAAGGCCTTGTGCTCCCCACAGCAGAGCCCAGTGACAGACATATTGGAAGTGGGTTTTGACTCACTCTCTTGGAGAGCATATTCCCAGGTGTGTTGTTTGGTGTTAGTGGGAGGTGTGTGTGTGTGTCAGGGCCTGCTGGTAGATGTAGTCAGAGCTAGCACTCCTCCTCCCCCCCCAGGCCAGATGGGCCACCATGTAGCATGCTTCCATTGCAGGGAGTCACAGTTGACGTTCAGGATGTCAGGCAGTGGTGTCCTGTTGTTTGTTTGAGCAGTACTCTCACCAGGGCCTAGTGCTCCCCACAGCAGAGGCCAGTGTCAGCCATCTTGGAAGTCTCTTTCCACTACCTGTGAGGTGAGCATGGTCCAGGGTGGGCTTGATGGGCCATGTGGGAGGGGGACTGTTGGCTGTGACTACGACTCACATCATGCTATTGGCTACACCCACCATCCCAGGATACCATGACTTCCTTCCTGTGACTCAGCTTCCCTGTGAGGTGGTGTAACAGTGCTGGCAAGATGGCTGACAGTGGTGTCCTGTTGTTTGTGCAGTACTCCCACTAGGGCCTAGTGCTCCCCACAGCAGAGGCCAGTGTCAGCCATCTTGTCAGTCTCTTTCCACTCCCTGTGAGGTGAGCATGGTTCAGGGTGGGCTTGATGGGCCATGTGGGAGGGGGACTGTTGGCTGTGACTACGACCCCCATCATGCTTTTGGCTACACCCACCTTCCCAGCATGCCCAACCTTTCTTCCTTTTGACTCTGCTTCCCTGTGAGTGGGTGAAATAGTGCTGGCAAAATGGCTGACAGTGTTTGTTGGTGTTTTGGGACAATGCCTTGCTGTATTTGTTAGTAAGTTTGTACATGTTATGACATAGTTCCATATTACTCAGAGATTGCAGGTATTGTGTTCATCTAAGTGGCATACACATTGTAGGATAATTAGCTTTCGGTTGCTATGGCTTTGCTAACAGTTATTGGTTTCACTGTCCCCTTGCTGGGATGTCTGTGTGTGTATTGCCTCGCAATATTGGCTATTTGGTTATGTACTCACCAGGCTCTGGTATTCCTGTTAATCCATGGATGCCCTCCGGTGGAAGGATGGCCTGCACCTTCTCCTCCCAGGTAGTGAAGTGTGTTGCTTTTGCAGGATGGCCACCGCCGGTCCGCTAGCTCAGGGCATGGTCTCTGGCAATCAGCTTTTTGACCCTCCTTCGCACATCGTAGTACCTGTTCTTGATATCCTCCATTGTGCGCATGCAAGGTGCTTGTGCATTCACCTTGTCGACAATCCTCTCCCACATGTTTGTTTTCTGTGACATGGGGGTCTGTTGGACCAATGTGCCAAATAAATGTGGCTCTACTCTGAGGATTTCATCAACCAAGACTTCCAACTCCGTATCTGTGTACTTTGGATTCTTCTTTGGGGGCATGGTGATGGGTGGTTGTGGACATTAATGTGTGTGTGAGGGTGTACGTGAGGGTGAGTGGGTGTCAGTTTATCTGGGTGTTTGTGAGAGTGTGTTTGAGAGGTGCAAATGGTGTGAAGGTTGTGTGGTGGGTGAGTTGTGAGTGTGTCTCTGAGTGCAGGGTGGTGGTGTTCTCTGCTGTCATATGTGTGGAATTTGCAAAGGATCATGGTAGGCATTTTGGCCCTTTATGTAGGTGGAGTTGTGGGTTTATCTTTGTTCCAAATATTTTTTTATTTTTATTTATTGACATTGACACTGCTTGTTTGGTCTTTTTCAGTTTGTTTCTTTGTCATTTTGGTGAGCATGACGGACACGTTCAGTTGTCCGGGACGGACGCTTACAGCGGCAATTGCGGCCTCATCCGAGTCCGTCACACTCACATTATGCTATGTTGCAGCGTTCGCGTACGCGTCGATCGCGACGGGCTCCTTTACGTGGCCGTTAGTATGTCCCGAACGTTTCTGTCTTGCGGAATGTGCTCCGTGCGAGTAGTTCGTATTTCACACGCATTGCATCGTACTTGGCCGGACGTACAGCGTGTGTACGTGTCGGTCGGACACATTCCCGGTCCGAGTCATTCGGAATGGTTCCCGTTCAGTTTCCGGCCGAATCACGATTTTCCGTACATTTCGGTCATGCGGATTGTGCTCCGTGCGAGTCGTTCGTACTTCACTGGAATTGCATCGTACTCGGACGGTCGTACGACTCGTGTACGTGTCGGTCGGACTCCAGTCCCGGTCCGTGTCGGTCGGTACGGTTTCCAACCGAGATCGGAATAGGGCCCTAAATGTAGTTGAATGTAATTTAGAGGCTGTAGATAGGTAAACAGATAGTTACACTTGTTCTAAATAATGCTCAACGCTGATTTGTTTTGTTTTTTACAATCTCATTGATTGTTTAATCTCCCCGCTGTTGTATGATGATCTACATTGAAATCACTGTGTATGGTGAAATTCAGTAAAATCTGAGAACTGCAAAAAAGGGAAACTGAAAATGTTATGTAATTCTAAAATTATGTTGTGTTCTTAAAACTATAATATTATATTCAATAACAGTTTTTCTTCTTCTTTTTTACAGAAGGTAATGGTGAAGTTTGAAAAGATTTTAAATTCAGTTTACAACAAAACTACTGTAAAACAGTTCCACTGAGTTTTGTATCTACATTAGTAAAAAAGGTAAGATGAAATAATGTAATAAGCATGATAATGTGAAATAATGTTTACAGCCGCTTTTACTGCACTCATCCATTCCTTTAAACACTACCCATGCATTCATCTATACAGTTAGGCACTATTCCCACACTCCTCCAATCACCCAGGCAATATCCATGCACTTCTCCAGTCACCTAGCCAGTACCCATACACTTATAATATCACCCAGACATTACCCCTGCACTAATGAAATCACCCATGCATTAGATGTGCACTCCTCCAATCACCCAGGCAGTATCCATGCACTCCTCCAATCACCCAGACATTACCCCTGCACAGATGCAATCACCAAGGATTACTCGTGCACTTCTTCAAACACTCAGGCTATACCCATGCACCCCTCCAATCACCCACACATTATCTCTCCACTTATGCAATCACCCAGGCATTACCCATGCACTCCTTCAATCACCCAGTCACTGCCCATACACTTATATAATCACCCAGGCACTACCCTTGCACTCCTCCAATCACCCAGGCACTATCCCTGTTCTCCTCCAATCACCCAGCCAGTACCCATGCACTTATAAAATCACCCAGGCACTGCCTTTGCACTCCTCGAATCACCCAGGCACTACCCCTGTACTCCTCCAATCACCCAGCCAGTACCCATGCACTTATAAAATCATCCAGACACTACTTATGCACTCCTCCAATCACCTAGGCACTACCACTACACTCATGCAACCACCCAGACATTACCCCTGCACTCATGCAGTCACCCAAACATTCCTCTAGCACTCCTCCAATCATCCAGCCACTACCCTTGTACTCATGCAATCACCCAGGCACTACCTATGCAGTCATGCAATAACCCAGGCCGTACTCTTGCACTCCTCCAATCACCCAAGCACTATCCATGCACTCCTCCAATCACCCAGACATTACCCCTGCAGTCATGCAATCACCCATGCATTAGCTATACACTCCTCCAATGCCCCAGACATTACCCCTGCACTAATGGAATCACCCATACATTAGCTATGCACTCCTCCAATCAGCCAGGCACTACCCTTGCACTCCTCCAATCACCCAGGCAGTATCCATGCACTCCTCCAATCACCCAGACATTAACCCTGCACACATGCAATCACCCTGACATTACTCATGCACTCCTTGAATCACTCAGGCAGTATCCATGCACTCCTCCAATCACCCAGATATTACCCTAGCACTCATGAAATCACCCAGGTACTACTCATGCACTCCTCCAATCACCCAGGCACTACTCATGCAATCATGCAATCACCCAGGCACTACCCATGCAGTCATTCAATAACTCAGGCAGTATCTATGCACTCCTCCAATCACTTAGCCAGTACCCATGCACTTATAAAATCACCCACGCACTACCTATGCACTTATGCAATCATCCAGGCACTACCACTGCACTCATGCAACTACCCAGGCCCTGCCTATGCACTCATGCAATAACCCACGCACTACCCTTGCACTCATTTAATCACCCAGGCACTATCCATGCACTCCTCCAATCACCCAGGCACTACCCATGCACTCACGCAATTACTCAGGTACTACATATGCACTCATACATACACTGAGGCACTTCTGCTGCACTCATGCAATCATTGAAGCACTACCCATGCAGTCTTCCTATCATCCATTCAGTACCCGTGCACTCATGCAATCATACAGGTACTACTCATGCGCTCCTTCAATCACGCAGGCACTACCAATGCACTCATGAAATAACCCAGGCACTACCCTTGCAGTCCTCCAATCACCCAGGCACTACTCATGCACTCATGCAATCACCCAGTCATTACCCGTGCACTCGTCAAATTATCCAGGCACTATCCATGGACTCCAACAATTACCCAGGCAGTACCCATGCACTCACAAAATCATCCAGGCATTGCCCATGCACTCATGCAATCATTCAGAACCTATACAAGTAGTCCTGCAATCACCCAGGCAGTATCCTTGCACTCATGCAATCACTCAGGTAATTTTTCTATTTTTAACCAGTATATGTGGTTCCGTAAGAACGTTTTTTTTTTTTAAAGCATTTTAAAAAAATTGGTATTTGCTAACAATTTTTTCTTTTTTTGGGTGTTTTTGACTTTTTTTTAAACAAAATAAAATTGAAGACTCCAATAAAACTGTTTGGAAAAAAAAAAAGAGGAAAATTTGAGGAGCAGATAAAAAAAAAAATTAACACTTATCTGCTTTAATTGCATTAGTAATGACGTCAGTGCATTGCTCTCCGATGCAGAGTTTTGCATCACATTTCTTACAACTAATGGTGGCATCCAGTATTTCTGGAACAATGTGTGGCCTTGGTGTTGGTGGAAGTCCTTGTGAGGATGCTGAAGGAGCATTTGGATCTTGTTGTGCCGCTTCATTCCTCTCTCTCTGCGTAACTTCTCTCGCCAGATGCAAGGGGTGGATTGTCTCCAAATGTTTTTTCATGGATGACGTTCCACATGAGTACTTCTTGTCTGAACCTCTCGAGAGTACTCTTTTGGAGATCTTAAAGGTAACTTTCCTTGCATTGACCTTCTTCTCTCCCTCCGGCACAGTGAAGAAGGCCAAAACCACACTTTCCTTTCTTTTTTTTACTGGCTCCACAATATCATCTTCTTCTTGTTCCAGAGGGTCTTCATCAGGATGACTGGATGCCATTGTTTAAATAAAAAGTCAAGAAACACACCAAAATAGAAAAATGAAGGAAGGTAGAAGAAGCAGGTCTTGTCAGGAAGACAGACAAATAATAAGAGGAATAAAACAGGTGTTGGATCCTCCTCTTACAGAATGAAAATGTTTTAAAGCAATCAGAAGCTTTCTTTTCAGGTCACATGGAGTCGCGTAGGGTGCGCGCACCTGTCGCGCACCCGTTAAATTCTCGCATACATAATAATAAAGTATAAATAGGTGTTTATAAAATATTTTTGAAAGTATATTAGTGAAAGTGTTTATACAAATCTGATATTTTAACTTTGTATAGTGATATTTCACACTTTGAAAATTACGCCGAAGTCGCGATCCCTGCGCAACCCCGGAAATACGTGCCAGGAAGGGTCGCGCACCCTACGCGCATACGTTGCGCACTCGTGAAATTTCGTACAGTTCATAGCAAAGTAAAAAATACTGTTTATAAATTGTTTTCTAAATTATATTAGTGAAAGTCTTTAACCAAAACTTATATTTATAATTTCTACAATGATATTTAATACTTTTGAAATTACGCCGGAGTCGCAACTCCAGCGTGACTCCAGAAATGCGCGCCAGCAGGGTTCGCGCACCCTACATCCGCGCACCCATCGTGAAGGTTCGCGTAGGGTGTGCGATTCCTTTGTACAAAAAATTTGAAAAAAAGAAAGCATAACAATTCAATAAAACAACTTTTACAGTATTAAAAGCATTATTTCAAGAAAATAAAAATGTAAGTTGTACATATAAAAACAGTATATTTTTAGTAGTGTACGATATATATATTTTAAAAGAGTGATTTTAATTGTTGAAGAAGATTTTAGTAAAACTAAGTATATTTTTTTAAAATTCAAAAATATAGTTCCAATCATTTTTAAATAAAAGCAGTTAAAAAAACCACTTACAAATATTGTAAAAAGGTGAGGTTAAAAATAATTTTATACTTAAGAATAACAATTTAAAAAAGCTTAGAAATTCACTGAAAAAACCATAGGTTTTAGGGACGTTATAGCTAGAAATTAGCATTTGAAAAACCTTAGAAATTCACTGAAAAAACCATAGGTTTCAGGGACGCTATAGTTAGGATTCAGCATTTAAAAAACCTTTGAAATTCACTGAAAAAACCATGGGTTTCAGGGACGTTATAGTTAGGAATTAGCATTTGAAAAACCTTTGAAATTCACTGAAAAAACCACAGGTTTCAGGGACGTTATAGTTAGGCTGATATTTTACTCGTACAAAACCAGAGAACTTCGGCTGTTATAGTTAGTTGAGCTAACTATAACTCGCGCCCCGCAATGCACTGCTGATGACATCACATATTACATCACTCATGACATGGTCAGTGACATCACTGATGACATCTCGAATGACATCACTGATGACATCATCCACGTGAACATTTGATGCACCTCCTCACACCCTAATAGAACCTTTGATACACCCTCTCTAAAATAGAGACTATCATTTTTAAAACCATAGACACATCAATACCAGTTACTACATACTCTCTCACTGATTCCTAGATCTACAGACACATCCACTCATTTACCCATACAGTCACTCATACATGCAGTCGCTCATCAATCCAGCAATATTATTTACACTAATACAGCTATACAGACACTCACACAGTGTCACTCAGCCATAGAGGTACTCAAACACCTACTCAGTCACCCAAAGAATAAATCACACTGCCATTTACTCACCTATACAGTAATACACACACTATGTTACTTATTCATACAGATACTAACACAGACTTACTCTCTTATATAATCACTGACACAAGCACACACTCATCCATACAGCCACTGTCACAATGACTCACTCTCACATATAGTCATTTATATAGTCAAAAACCCACATATACTGCCTTTCAGATATGTAGTTACTCACACATGTACAACTGAGACATCTAAAAACTCACCAACAGGCCTATACACACCAATACTGCCCTTCAGATGAGCACACTTGAACCCATACACTCAGTGAATCAGTCACTCACACATCTATGCATGGAGTCAAACACCCCCACCTACCCACACAGACACTCACACACCTATACAGATACTCAGACAACAAATCAATAATCCATATAGACACTCATATAGCTGCTCACTAACCCATGGAGCCACTTACTTACCAACTGACAGA
Organism: Calotriton arnoldi; assembly: GCA_963921515.1. NCBI lineage: Eukaryota > Metazoa > Chordata > Amphibia > Caudata > Salamandridae > Calotriton > Calotriton arnoldi. The sequence goes on along the minus strand of CAWUFW010004407.1, from coordinate 1,452,923 downwards.
CTGATACAGACATTCACACAGTTTAGTCACTAACCCATACATTCAGTAAGAAACTTTAAATCACTCACTTATACAGTCAGTCACGCACCCACTAAATCATCCATTCAGACACTCATACACCCACTCATTGTTCAATAAACCTTAGCATAAATATATACAAAAAGTATTTAAACTTTACAGAAACACACAGTCACTGGATGATGTCATCAGTGATGTCATTTGAGATGTCATCAGTGATGTCATCAGTGATGTCACTGACCATGTCATGAGTGATGTAATATGTGATGTCATCAGCAGTGCATTGCGGGGGCGCGAGTTAAAGTTAGCTCAACTAACTATAACAGCCGAATTTCTCTGGTTTTGTATGAGTAAAATATCAGCCTAACTATAACGTCCCTGAAACACGTGTTTTTTCCAGTGAATATATATATATATGAACCTAATTAAATAGAAATTAAAAAACATAACTTATAACCAAGTCTGCTACAAAATAAATATATATACACATACACGTTGGCTTGGGTGGGTTGCAGTACCAGTGGTTGGCCATGTATGGTACTTCAAAGCAAACACAAGAAGATGATGGACGGAGTGCTAAAACTTTTCAGACACTCACCCCAGTCATATATCTGGGTTTGATCCATCATCGTTCTTTAGCTCACTTCGCCACTCCAGTTCAGACACAGCCAAACGCAAAACATTCTTGACCCTGTTCCTCATGGGAACAGTCCAGTCTGAACTGCCAAGCCAGTTCTTCCCTGGACCGGAAACAAGCATCCTGGGACCGGTTTTGGGCTTTCACCCTTCATCAGCCAGGCTAGCTTGAATCCAGTGGCAAAGTGAGCAAGGGACCTACGTCTGGGCATACCCTGCCAACTTAGGGCGAACAAAGCAAACAGAAGGAGATGATGGACGGAGCGCTGAAACTTTTCATACACTCACCCCCAGTCACAGATCTGGGTTTAATCCATCATCGTTCTTTAGCTCACTTCGCCACCCCAGTTCAGACCCAGCCATATGCAAATCAGTCTTGACCCTGTTCCTCATGGGAACAGTCCAGCCCAAACTGCCAAGCCAGGTCTTCCCTGGACTGTAAACAAGCATCCTGGGACCAGTTTCAGGGTTTCATCCCTCCTCAGCCAGGCTAGCTTGAATCCAGTGGCAAAGTGAGCAAGATACCCACGTCTGGCTGTCTGGAATACATTTAAGAATATTTTGTTACTGTTAGCAGTACAATTAGAAGTGTGTTTTCTGAAAAGCAATTGTTTTATTCTTATGTAAGTTGCTTGTTTTGTATTAGCATTTCCCTCCCTGGATCTCTTTTTCCCTTGACCCTACAAATTTCGTATTAACGATTCCCCATTTTCCCATCTCTTCCCCTTGCCCCTCCCACATTTCTAACTAAATCCTATTCTTACGTGTACAGAGATCTCTGTACAAAACAAATAGAAGCGGTGGATGTGGAAATCTCTGGACGTATGTATGTGAACTGCATTTTGTAGTACATGAGGTAGTACTACTGGAGTACTACTTTGCATACCACAAAATGCTTTTTCTGAATCAGGTCCTTTATCTCTAGAACAGGATGAAGCTAAATTAAATATGCATTTGGGTTTGAGTGCTAATATGCTTCTTTACATAAGCCTATGGAATTATTAGTTTAATAAACATCAACAACCATATTGTTGGTATTACTATTATTAATAATAAGAATAACACTGATAATAAATCATCTTACTAATTATAATAATAATCTGACTTATTGTTCTTGTTATTTTTATTATAGTGCTTTTGCTGTTATTACTATTTTGGCTAAAAATGTCTACACGAAATACACAACTTAGGAATAAATGTAAAACCTTAAATCATGACGCCCTCATGATATATGCAAAAAGAACAATTGATGGACAGAATGCAGAACAATGTCATACATTCACCCCAGTACAGAGATCTGAGCCTAAATCCATCGTTTTTTTGCTCCCCATGCCATTCCAGTTTGAACCCAGCCATATGAAAATCAGTCTTGACCCTGTGCCCAGTGGGAACAGTCCAGCCCGAACTGCCAGACCAGGTCATCCCTGGACTGGAAACAAGCACCCTAGGATCGGTTTCGGGCTTTCACCCCTCATCAGCCAGGATAGCTTGACTCCAGTGGCTTGGAGAGCACGGGACCCACGACTGGGCATACCCGTCCCACTCGGGGTGACAAATGCAAAAAGAACAATTGATGTACAGAATGCAGAACAATGTCATACATTCACCCCAGTACAGAGATCTGGGCCTAAATCCATCGTTTTTCTGCTCCCCATGCCATTCCAGTTTGAACCCAGCCATTGCAAATCAGTCTTGACCCTGTGCCCAGTGGGAACAGTCCAGCCCGAACTGCTAGGCCAGGTCCTCCCTGGACTGGAAACAAGCATCCTAGGACCAGTTTTGGGGTTTCACCCCTCATCAGCTAGGATAGCTTGACTCCAGTGACATGGAGAGCATGGGACCCACGTCTGGGCATACCTGTCCCACTCGGGCTGACAAATGCAAAAAGAACAATTGATGGACAGAATGCAGAACAATGTCATACATTCACCCCAGTACAGAGATCTGGGCCTAAATCCATCGTTTTTTTGCTGCGTCCATCATCTCCTTGTGTTTGCTTTGTTCGCCCTAATTTGGCAGGGCATGCCCAGACGTGGGTCCCTTGCTCACTTTGCCATTGGATTCAAGCTAGCCTGGCTGATGAAGGGTGTTACCCAGAAACCGGTCCCAGGATGGTTGTTTACGGTTCAGGGAAGACCTGGCTTGGGAGTTCGGGCTGGACTGTTTCCATGAGGCACAGGGTCAAGACTGATTTGCATATAGCTGGGTCTGAACTGAGGTGGCGAAGTGAGCTAAATAATGATGATAGATTCAACCCAGATCTGTGACTGGGGGTGAGTGTCTGAAAAGTTTCAGCGCTCCGTCCATCATCTCCTTGTGTTTGCTTTGTTCGCCCTAAGTTGGCAGTGTATGCCCAGACGTGGGTCCCTTGCTCACTTTGCCACTGGATTCAAGCTAGCCTGGCTGATGAAGGGTGTTACCCAGAAAGCGGTCCCAGGATGCTTGTTTCCGGTTCAGGGAAGACCTGGCTTGGCAGTTCGGGCTGGACTGTTCCCATGAGGCACAGGGTCAAGACTGATTTGCATATAGCTGGGTCTGAACTGAGGTGCGATGTGAGCTAAAGAATGATGATGGATTCAACCCAGATCTGTGACTGGGGGTGAGTGTCTGAAAAGTTTCAGGGTTCCGTCCATCATCTCCTTATGTTTGCTTTGGTCACCCTCATGATATAACCATTGTGATTGCAGTTTGGAAAATATATAGAAAACTTCTTCTGCAGAATTCAAAATCAAAGATATATGTGAGTTACAAAACATTTCCAATGTAAAAGTGGATTGATGCAAGGTCACCACATCATTATAAGCTCTGCAAATTTGGAAGGAACATTGCTGCTGTGGCTACATACTAGAAAGCAATCAGAAATTAAAAGGGCAGCATGCTCAGCAGTAACCTTGGGTCAAGGTACATCAGAGTTTTAAAAGTGAAAAGGAGAAGAAATAGAATTTGTTTTGAGGAAAACTGAATTGTCTATGCAGTTTGGACAATGTTGTAAAATATTACACAAATTCTTTGCAGCGATCCTATTTAAAAATGTAAAAAGTGCAATAGAACATGAACAGAAAAATAACAATAAGAAGATTGAGCACATGTTCTTGTAGCATCAGATAGGAAGTGGAAAGCTGGATGTTTAATGAAGAACACCACATACAAGCGGGTATGTGACTGATTATCCCGTTTTTTGAAGCGAACACGAACACGGCTGAGTGTACTGAATTGGAAGCCCTTGGTTTGAATAAAAGCTCACACTGGGACAGCAGGAAATACCATCCAGAGCATGAGCACTCATAAACATTTCATGAGCGGACAAAAGCTATTGTCTGGGATTTGGCCAAGGCCAGAATTTATGTCATAAAATAAAATAAGTGAATGTGCTTCAGAGAGAAGTATAATGGGGCATTTAGCTGCCGGGATGTACTAGGTTGTGACTTTTTTCCTCAGAAATGTGACATTTTGTATACGTTTTGCTAGCTATGTAAACTTTAAAAAGTCAGAAAGTTTAAATTCGGAGCACTGCTACTTCTGCCCTCCCTCCCAACCCCTAGTTTGGAGGTCACCCCCTCCCCCACTCCCTAGCAACCTTTAAAAAAAAAAGTCTGGACTATGCTGCATTTACAAGTAGAAAAGGCTCACCCGGTTAGTTCAATATAAATAATCTTCTAAGGTAGCTAGAAAGGACATTTGGGATCCAGACCCAAGCAGCCTTTGAAAAGATTGTTGTAAATGTTAAAATCGCCTACCTTGTTGGTTAAAAGTAGATTGGTTTCAAAGACAACTATTGTGTAGTGTGGATTCAACCCTTAATAAACCTTTAAAACAAGTAACTGCAAAGTTGTGCTTGTTTAAGTATAAATTACCAAACCACATTGATCCAAATTGGTAGTCCGAGCTCCTTGCCCATGTAAGTACTGGCATCTTTCCTGAGACTGGAATCTGCCTGATAGGCGCTCTTAGTGTGTGAGGGGAAGTTAGAACCTATGTCCATTCAGTTCAAATACAAATATAAAGGGCAGGTTGGGGGGTTCACTCCCAAAACTATTTTTGAAAAATAATACTAGAAAACTGCATTTACAAATTAGTCACCACATTATAGTGCAGCACCATAAGACACTTTACCCTGGTTAGCTCAACTCTGAACCTCTATAGTATGATGAGACAGCACACATTGCATCTGCCCCTGAAGACATCATAGAAAAGTAATACAGAACCCCAGTATCTGAGCACAGGCACTGGTCAGCAACAACTGAGACCCTACATCCGGGACAGAAGGAAAACCCTTAAAGGGTCTTATTGCGGGAATCTCTTTCAGCAATATCGTGTGATTACCAGGAGGAAGGAACCCATAATCTGCACACTAGACACTTCTGAGCAACATCTTAGGAATCTGTACCCTGTACCTACTGCAGTGAACCATGCAGGTGCTCCCCAGGACCAGTACAGGGCATTGAAGCCCGTAGGTGTGGCATAGCAAGGAACCTGATTCCTAGCTGGAAGCCTTTGATGAGGTGGCAAAAATCCTTAGGAGGAGAGGAAGCCTGCCAACTCCCTGATGTCCACACATAAGCGAGAGAGTGACACCTTTGGACTTTCTTGCAGAACCTATTACAGATTCAAAAATTAGACTTACTATTCTTATTATTAAAAACTAGCAAACCTGCCCACAACTGCTCCTACTGTGCCAAGTTCTAACTGTTTACTACAGGAAGGCAAGTCAGGCAAGGCTCGAGGCTGGCTTAGGCCAAATGTTTGGCTCTGGGTGGACCCTGGACCAAGGGGGCTGGGTTGTCAAAAAGAGGAAGGCTGGCACACCAGACAGCGTCTTTTTCCCTTTCGAATACAGTTTTTTTTAATTATAAAAACTGCTAAGTGTGTGACCCAAGCATAAAATTAAAAAAGATGCATTTCAGCTTGAATTTTTTGGCTGTTCAAATGCAGCACTTACCCGTGAAAACAACTCTGTGGCACCTCCAACACCTTTTCATTTTGCTAAAATGTGTAACTGCCTTCACTGAGGTGCTAAGTAAGCCCATGCGTAAGTTGTGTATTTTTATTGAAGGGAATTTTGCAAAGTTGCCTGTAAATTCTTCAACGCTATGTGTCATGCACTTTCGATACCTCGAGTCACACACAAAAAACTCTTGCGACATCTTGCTTGCTGTTACATGCACTACTGACCATTTTTGGATTAAGGAGTCGCACCACTCACTCCTGCATGTTCCTGCCTGCCTAATGAACCCTATCCCATTAATCCCACTCCTGTTTACACTTTTTCTTGTCACCTGTTCTTTTTTATTCATTTTCACTTTCTGGGAATAGTAGATCTTACCCCTTTATTGTCCAACACCTTCTCCTAAGTGGCTTAGATTAGAGTGGGAATATTAAATGTTACCCCTTTAGTGTTCAACCCCTTTCCCTAAATGGTTTAGAATGGAGTGGGAATGCTAAATGTAACCCCTTTAGTGTCCAACACCTTCCGCAAAATGGTTTAAATTGAAGTGGGAATAGTAAATATCATCCTTTTAGTGCCTAACACCTTCCCCACAATGGTTAAGATTGGAGTGGGAATAGTAAATGTCACCCCTTTAGTGTCCAGCACCTTGCCTTAAGTGGTTTAAATTGGATTAGGGATTGTAAATGTAACCCCTTTAGTGTCCAACACCTCTCCCAAAATGGTTAAGATTGCAGTGGGAATAGCAATAGTGTCCAACACCTTCCCCCATTACGGTGCCACATAGATAGAGGAATATGCCCCATAGGATTGTTTTGTGGTGTGCTTCCCGTTTGACACCACGTGGTGGCTGTAGACCATACATGGGAGTGGAACCATTTTAAAGTCATTGATCTGCCTAGCAGGGAGAGCGGCTGCTGGGACCAGGCCCTCACTTCATCCTTGAGACGCACCAGCATTGGATTGATATTAAGGGACCATAACATCGCAGGATCAGGGGTGACCCCTAGATATTTGAAACCTTGTTTAGCCAGAGTCAGACCGGCCGCCCATTCCATATAGTTCTCCGAGCTGCCCACAGGGAACACCACCAACTTCCCAGTATTCATATACAACCCGGAGGTCTCGCCGAATATTCACATGATCTGCAGAATTCGAGGCCCTGAGGTCCGTGGATCTGTAAGGGAGAACAGAACATCATCTGCATATAGCACGATTATGTCGGACAGCCCCGATGACCACTCAAAGCTGCGCACCAGAGCATCCACACTAACCCATGCAGCCAATGGCTCCATGGCTAGGGCGAGCTGTAGGGGGGGGCAGTGGGCATCCCTTTTGCATGCCCCTAAGAATCAAAAAGGGCACCAACACCTTGTTTACGACCCGGACGGAGGCAGTCAAATCCGTATGTTAAAGGCAGACATGAGAGAGGAACCGTGGGCCAAAGTTCATGTTCTGAAGTAGAACAAACAGGTATTCCCAGCTGACCGAGTCGAAGGCTTTATCGATATCGGCAAAAAGTACAGCAGCCAGGCCCCTCAAACGGTCAGCCAAGGCCAGGGCATTGTGGACCCCTCGATATTGTGGACTGTTGCCCTATGTGGTATGAATCTAGCCTGATCTGGATGGACCAGGTCATGCATGTGTCCAATAAATCTGTTGGCGAGAGTCTCAATGAGGAGCTTCACCTCGACATTGAGGAGAGAGATAGGGCGGTAAGAGGAATGGTCCTCAGGTAGGCGGCCCGGCTTAAGCAATACTGCGATTTCAGCATGTCTCCAATCCAGCTGGAGCACCGAGTCTGTTAACGCTGAGTGAATGGCTCCCAATAAATGTAGGCCAAGTTGCGGCACATAGGATTTAAGAAATTCACAGGGGAAGCTGTTAGGTCTCGGGGCCTTCCTGGTATGCATCTCCACCAAAGTGGTGGAGAGTTCCTCCTCTGTTATCACTGCATCTAACTGTGAGAGGACAGTATTCAACAGGGATTGTGGGGGGATGGCCTTAGCAAACTCCAGAATCTGGTCCTGGGCAACTACATCTCTGCGGGCATACAGCTCACCATAGAATGCCGCAAAGCTTTGGGACACGGCCCGAGGGTGTGCCAGGGGCACACCTGCAATGTTACGCACAATTGGTGTCGGGGAGGCCGCTTGAGTGGCCTTACAATGCCTATGGAGCCCCACTGGTAGATGCGGCTCTGGGCTGCTTACAACACCTGTTTGGCATTGTTAAGGAGCAGCTGCTGATATAGCTGCTGGAGCAAATGGAGCTGGCGCCATGTCACATCACTACCGTCTCGTTGACGTCTTTCTTCTAGGGTATTCATCTGGGTCTCCAAGGCTATGAAGGCATGAATTTTGCATTTACGTGCGCCAGCACAATAACTTATATTCATCCCACGTAAAGTTGGTTTGAGAGCTTCCCATAGTTCAGTGCCGGTGGACGTGGAATTAAGGTTAATGGTAAAGGACTCTGTGAGAGACCGGTGTAGCAGCGTTTTATAGGACGGGTTTCTCAGATGCCAAGGCGACATGTGCCAGCGGAAAGGCGGGCGCTCCGGACCAACGTGAAGCCTGAGGGCCACAGGGGAGTGATCAGACAGTGCCGTAGGTAAAATATCAATTTCCGAGACTCTATGGGAGTAGTTAGCATGGATTAAGAGGTAGAAGAGCCTAGAAAAGGAGCCATATCGTGGCGAAAAATGTGTGTAGCCTGCTACGGCGGGGTGATATGTTCTCCACGCATCGAACCATCCCAGTGCGGACAGTAGTGGACCCAGCTTGGACGTGTCGGCCTCTATTGCCCTCCCACCAGCACACCGCCGGTCAATCTTTGGATCTAAAACATCGTTCCAGTCTCCACAAATCACCGAGAGACCCCGGGGAAGATCTCCCCATATGCCAATGAATAGGTCCAAAAACATTTGTCCCAGTGGGGGGGGGGGCGGGGGGGTGGGCATATATACTTCCCAGTTTAAGCGGTTCTCCATAGAGTGTGCCAGTCGCGATGATGTATCTACCATAGTCGTCTAACCATACTCTAGTAAACTGAAAAGGAACTCTACAGTGAATTAGCATACCGGTTACCCGTGAGCCCCTCGTGAAACCAGAGTGAAGTGTATGTGTGTACCCAAAGAGTGTCAGGCAGGGGATTCTAGACCCTAAGAGGTGTGTCTCTTGTAACAGGTAAATGTCAGCCCCCAGTCACTTGGCCTGCTTAAGTACTGTGCCCCATTTAATTTTGTCTAGGACCCCGCAAACATTCCAAGTAATCACCCGCAGATGGCCCGTCCGACCACCATGACCTGTATCAGACATAACAATGAGATGAGCTGTCCTGGGGGCCAAACTCAGGGATTCCGGCAGGCACATGCATCTGGACTGTGCAGAGTGACAACTTAAAAAACTGAGAAACAGAACCAACTACCCCCTACTCCCTACCCCAATACTTCAGGGATCTAAAAGTATATGTCGTGGATGATGTCCTCCCTAAACCCCAACGGGGGCCCAAGAGAGGAGATTGCCAATGAATCCCCGTGTTCCCACTGCAACTGAACATTGTGCTAGAGCAATAAAGGCATTGTACTCTAGAGAGGCAGCCTAATAGGTAATGCCCAATCTGCAGGAAGAGGTAGGAAGTCCAATCATGTGTGCATGGCAGAGAAGGGCAACCACCTAGTACAGCCTTGTAGGTGTAGGCCGCTAGCATTCATCCTGTGGGCGCATATTCCTCCTAGAAGATCAGGATCGATTGCGACATTTTGTCGTGGATTTCTTGGGATGATTACACCTGTCATTCTAGGATAAGTCTGAGTCTATGCGGGGCGGAGTGTTATACAGCAGTGAGACAGTTTCATCTGTCCATGTAAATACCTTCTCAGGAGTTTAAAAAAAGAAGGTCTGTGAGTTAAAGTCCACTCTGAGACGGGCCGGATAGAGCAGCATGTATTGAATTTTGAGGTTTCTCAGCCTCTGTTTTTGCCGCCATAAACGTTTGCCGCTGCTCTTGGACCATCCTTGTATAGTCCGGAAATATCATTATTCGGTGAGAGTCAAATAGGATCTTGTCTTGGTGTCGCGCGTGCGTGAGGATGGCATTCCTGTCTAAGTAATTGAGAAGCTTGGCAATTACTGGTCGGGCCTGGCGCCCTTTCGGGGCCTCTGTGCTAGGGCCCTGTGAGCCCACTCAAGCACGAAGCACGTTGAGAGTAAATCCACTGGCATTAGGGATCTAAGCCATTGTGTTAGGAATTCAGTCATAGATGAGCCGTCGCACACCTCTGTGAATCCGACAAAGCGCAGATTATTGCATCGAGTGTGGCCTCCCGCATTCTCTACACATGCCGCTAATTCCTGTGTCACTACCATCAATTTGCTGACCTTCTGTTGTAGGGTGGACACTGAGTCCTCCACACTCGACACCATGGTCTCAGTCTCTGTGAAGTGGTCGACTGCATTTCGGAGATTCTGGCATAGCAGAGTCACCTACGATCCCACCACCCCTATCTTGGCATCCAGCATGTCTCGCAACTGTGTTATCACCGCTAGTATGCAGCATTGTCCGGGCCGGACTCGGCGGCCGTGGCTAGGTCTGTAGCCACAGAGCCTGAGCTGGTAAACCTGTCCATGATGCTCTGCCTGGCCGAAGATCCCGCAGGGTTATCTTTGGTCATTCTGTGGCAAGGGAGGTCATCAATATCCGATCAGCCAGATGTCAAGGTAAGTCCTGCATGACTTGCCAGACCCCCTATTGTATCTCTCAGAATGCGAGCTCAGGATAGATGGTCAACCCCAGGCTGTAAGCCGCACCAGAACTGGAGCAGGCAGGGGCTTACATTGTGGTACCTCTATTCGCCGCTTATGCCCCCCGGGGGTCCCCCAGTGTCGATCTCCTCGTGGCCTGTGTCAAGAGCGGCAACAACCACCATCCAAGGCAAAGGAGAAGCTCCGCCCATGGGGACAAGGCCACAGCAGTCTATGTCGGATCACAGTTCACAGGTCAACTCTGGAGCCAATCTACGGAAGCATTAGCTGCCCAGGGCCAGGCTATACACATTGCACAACAGGCTGCAAGGTCGCAGCAGGGGGGCCAAGACTGCTCAGCCTCAGGCCGAGGGCCAGTTCCTCTGTTGGCTGCCTGGAGCTTAGGCCATCCGCTGGCTGGGAAGATGTGGTCTAATGGGCCCAGTCCAGTCAAGGGATGGCTGGAGAAGGTCCCCCTCCAGGCCCGGGGCCGAGTGGGTGCAGGGACACGGCCCTCAGGTCACTCTGTCACACTCCTGGGTAGCGCTGCATCCTCCACCCAGCTCTGCAAATCCATTGCAGGAGAGTACATCAGCCTCAGCCATGGCCGCCGCCCACCGCTGGGTCACACGAGCTGCGGGCTGGGGCTGGGACTGCTCCCCACCCGCATGCCGTCACTGACAGGACACAGTGAGGCAGCTCACTGCTGTCAGCGGACGATCAATCCAGCTCACCTTCTTCGTTGCCCCTGGCGGTCGTTCACCCTCTTGTGGTTCCGGCGCCCACTCCGGATCCTCTACGTTGGTCTGCAGCTCAGTCAGGCCACAGCTCTCACCAGCCGGATCGGGGCTCGGCGAATGCCGTACAGGGTTCAACAGTGTTCTCTACTGACTCCATCACAGCATGATCAGCACAGGATGTCGGTATGTTGAGGATTCGGGCAGGATTATTGTGGATGAATTAAGCGGCTGCCGGGGGCTCGCTTAGTATGCGACTACCATCTTGCGCATCAGGCCATGCCCCAACTCTTCTTTGACTACCTGATGGACTCCATAAATTCAAGAATGGGTGTGAGGCTAAACCTTATATACTAGCCTTATCCAAGATGGTGGGTTTCCCTTGGAATGTAATTGGAGCTTCCCATTCCAAGATATGGCAGTGTTATTCCTGTGAGATCAGTTCCTCTTAGCATCATAGGTGAGGGGGCCATTTCTGTGTGCTGGATATGTCACAATTTTTTTTCATCATATTCAGCACCCCCTGCTTCCATTTTTGTACAAGATGTTTGTTCATAGTTTTTCTATGATCATAGCAGCTAAGTACGAGGACCTTGAGGCTGGGTCTTGGTGCAACTACCTCCGCATCCTTGGCATACCTGAAACTGCTAATACCGGGTGAATGGAGGACTATGTGCAGAAACTTCTTCTGGAGGTCTTTGGGGCTGAGGCCTTTTCTTGGCCCATGGTAGTTGAATAAGCCCTAGGATCCAGGCCATCCCCGGTGGCCCCTACATGCCCCATAATAGCAAGGCTACTGGATATTAGGGAGAGAAACTCAGTGCTTCTACTGTCCAGAGAAAAGCGGCAGCTCAGCTTTAGTGAATATGATATCTCACTATACCCGGATTTTACGATGGTTGTCAAAGAGGCCAGTAGAAGACTTAAACCCATAAAACAGAAGCTCGGCAAAGATAACATTCCATATGTTATGTTGTACCCTGCCAGACTAAAGATCACATGCGATAGCAAACAGCATATCTTTCAGTCTCTAGAACAAGAGAAGGATTTTCTGAGAAAATGCTCCTAATGCACATGGAGGAAGAAATGCCCTGAGTCACAAGTCGACTTGGCCCTGCGGCAAATAAACTCCGACTAATGCACCAACAAACTCCTACAATCAGTCTGCAGCCCTAACCCAAATGGGGAGCTTTCCATGTACCTCACCACTGGATAGGTTGTACCTGTGTGCTACATAATGTATCCCGTAACGCCTGTGATACGAGATCGTTAGAGACTCCACTACCTTTACTGCCTTTACTGTCACCCCCAAGGGTTCAACCCACCTATAGAAATTTGTTGAGTTGGTTTGTACTAGTGTTTTGTTCACAAATGCTGTCTGTTACAGATGTTATGAGCTTTAATAGTTGGGGATTTCTGGTTACGTCTTGATGGGATTGGACCATCAGAGTGGGAAGGAGGTTTTGAAAAATGGTTATTTCACGTCAAAGCTGGAACACATTGCACTAGATTAGGCCTCGCTGTCATAGCACCTGTAACAATGCACACACAGCCCCCACCTTTGCCCTTGTCACACATAATACTGGACAAAGTGGCCCAATGCCCTTGTTAACTACAGTCTTAAACACCACTGTCACATGCTGGACCTGGAATGTAAGGGGCATAGGGAATCTCCATAAACAGAGGCAGGTTCTTTCCTTCCCTGATAGACACAAAATCTCCATTGCCCTTTTACAAGAGACCCATCTTTTAAGTGGACACTAACTTCGCGCACAAATGGGCGGCCTATCGCACAATGAATGAATGAATGAAAAAGGATTTCTAAAGCGTGAACTAGTGCTTCCAAGGAAGCGCCCCATCGCTAAGCAAACAGACATAAGTCGCCAACCGTTAAACTTGTTCACCCAAAACCACTCTTGCATTCTCTAAATCAAAAGCTTTTACATTTGCTTTAAAGACTGATTCTAGCTCTGTTCCTCGAAGCTGGTCAGGCAGAGCGTTCCACAGATGAGCAGCCTGACAAGCAAAAGACCTTCCGATTGCTCGGGCCTTATGTATTCTAGGGACACAAAGAAGATTTTGTTTGCTGAGTGAAGTGCCGAAAGGTGGATACTTTTTTACTTTCTCCGAGATATAAAGCAGACCTCTTTTATGTATAGCACTCTGGGTGATTATTAGTGTTTCAAACTTAATTATTTGTCTGACTGGTAGCCAGTGCAGTAACTCCAAACCTTTTTGGGAATATTCAGGGCCAGTCTTGCTGCTGTATTCTGCACTCTTTACAGTCTATGCAGCAGTTTCTTTGGAGCTCCCAGGAACAGTACATTTGCATAATCTAACCTGGGTATTATTAGGGCACATACAATAATGTTTTGAGTAACAACTGGGAGAAATTTTAAAGTCTTTTTTAGGGGAATTAGTAGACTAAATCAAACCACTGTGGTAGACTGAACTTGTAATTGAATTAATAATTTGGAGTCCATTTGTACCCCTACATTTCTGGCTACTGATGTTGGAGTAGGTGACTCCCCCAACTCAGCTGGCCATATTCTCTTTATATCCAATGGGGATACATTCCCAAAGACTAAGATTGCAGATTTGTTCGAGTTCAGATGTAGACAACTGCTACGCATCCAAATTGTAATGGCTAGAGACATCCCTGAAAATTTACAAATGTATTCTCATCCAATCGTTGAAAGCCTAACATCAGCTGAGTGTCATCCGCCTAGGATACTATATTAAAGCCCCAAAGCTGGACTTCTAGAGCCAGTGAAGACATATATACATTGAACAAGGTGGGGCCAAGGGCCAACCCTTGTGGGACACCACATATTATTTCTCTGAAGCAACAGGTGTAGGGTGGCAAAAATACAGCTTGTTGTTTATTTACCAAGAAAGAGTGAATCCGCTGCCAAGTTTTTTCCATGATACCCGCCTTTTTATAGGCTTTACAGTAAAATACCATGGGACACCGTATCCCAAATGGCCGATAAATCAAGTAAAATTACCACAGATTTTATCTAGATCTTCGTTACTTCTGATAAATTCTGGAACCTCAAGAAGTGCTAATTCTGTACTAAATCCTGCTCGAAAATCCGATTGAAACATATGAAGGATACCGTTCTTTTCAATGTGCCTAGTGATCTGTGCATTAACCAAAGTTTCCACCATTTTCCAGATTGCTGGAAGTAATGAAGTGGGTTTATAGTGAATAGGCCACGTTACATCACATGCCATTACAACGCGGTCATTACAACGACCATGTAGTTCCATCGCATGCCATTACAACGCAAGTCATTACAGTGACTTGCTCTTGGGGGGGGCGGAGCGCTGGATTTTGTAATAGTATAATTTACTATTCCAACTCCAGTCTGTGCAACAGTAGGGAAGGTGTTGGATTTTAAATCCAACACCTTCTGCCTCCTACAGCAAGTTGTTGTTCTGACTTGCGTTGTAATGGTATGCGATGTAACAACGCGGTCGTTGTAATGACCGCGTTGTAATGGCATGCGTTGTATCGCATGCGTGGTAAACTATGTTTACTGTTTATAGTTGCTCAGGATTAACAGATCCACATTAGCCTGTGGATTAGTGGTCAAACAAGGACTTTTTTCCAGGAAGTTGGAAATTATCCTTGGTTAAGGGACAGATTGACTAATGTATTAGTCAGCACATTAAACAAAGTGGCTGCCCTCTTCAAGATATAAGGAGGGTAAACATTATTTGGAGAGCCTGATTTGAGATATAAGATAATTTGTTCTGAGTCTGCTAAAGATATTGGTTCATACGCTGTGAGTCGAGATCCAATGTTATTAGTGGTGGTATCCAGAGTTGATACTGTTTGAGTGTTAATTCACATTCCTACAAACTTGAATAAATGTTTTGCAGCTATTCATGGTAAAACAAAGAGAGGTTATCTATCATGGATTGAGATGCAGGGACCGCTTGTTTAGCAGTCATTGGATTAAAAAAAGATTTCCCATTCTGAAAGATTGTTCGCAGGAAAATTTTGCTTCTGCAATTTGTTTTGTAAACAAAACCGCTTTCGCTTTCTTGATCTTTTTTCGAATTTTTTTTAGGGGTGTTTTATAATTTGCCTTATCTTCACTTTTATATTTGTGTCTCCATTCTCTTTCTGTTTAATATATGTTTTTCAAGTTTCAGAGTAGGGGAAGTTCTCTTTTTAACTCCTGTTTTTTTAATAGGTAACTGTTTATTAAAACCTTGAACAAGGGCTGAATTAAATAACTCAGCTGCTTCCTCAATTCCATCAGATGAATTGATATATAAACATAGTTGTTCTAAATTTGCATCCGAAACACGATGCCAAAGGCGAAAAGCATTGCATTGTCTAGCAACCTTTCACTGAATATCCGTGGTTGTCCATAGAAAATTAACTAAAAAGTGGTCCATCCAAGTTAATGGAAAAGGTTTTTCCACAACTAAAGAGGGGATATTAGCAAATATTAGATCAAGTGTATGGCCACCTTTGTGTGTAGGACCTTCGACCATTTGTAAAAAGTTAAGGAAATGTTTTCCACTAATAGTGCTTCAGCTTTGCAAGTAGGGTCATCAACATGCAAGTTAAAATCCCCAAGCGCCATAAAGTTTGCATATTGCATGAAAAAGGAAACAATGATATTAGCTAGAATTTCTGTAAATTTGGAAAAATGTTTCAAAGGTTTATAAATCAAAGCTCCTGACAGAAAATTGTCAGAAATTATAAATGGTAAGATAAGTCCCTCAGCCAGCTCTAGACTGTCTAATTTTTATTTACAGCTTTGAAATTTGGAACGATGTATTATTGCAATCCCCCCCGACCATATTCCCAATTTAAATGCTCCATGTCCTCATATTCCACATACTTGCGCGGAGTAGCCACCCTAGTTAAAAGGGAGGTACACTTTACGGCTCTCGACGCATACTCTGACAATCAGGGCTGCTACTTTATACTGCGGGGCAGGTGGGACCTCTCCATCATAGATAACCAGAGCTTTTATGAGACACTGTGGGGGTGGGTGCTAGCCACAGATTCTGAGTCGGTGATTTGGGGAGGCGATTTCAACTGCGCTCTGCATAATGACATGGGGCCGAAGGCGGGATGACATCAGTTACGAGACATCGGTGACAATTATGGCGGAAAACACACTTGTGTACTCCTGGAGACAGAGATGTCCAGATGTACGGGAGGGCACACATTACTCCACCGTACATAACTCTTGGTCCCAGATAGATTACTAGTCAGTGACGTGGGATGTGGGACTCTGGGTATGAGACATGTGGCACCTCCCATGCACTCTATGAAACCACTCCCCGGTTAAGCTGTGCCTACAAATCCCTGGACCACCTTCTGGAGGGGAAAATTGGAGGCTAAATGCAGATTACCTTCTGGACATGTTGTTCACGGACGAAATACATAATGCTACAGAGGACTTCTTTCGCAATAACATTGGTTCAGTGGACTAATTCCGTAGGGTCTGGGAGGCCTACCAGGTCACTATATGGGGGAAGTGCGCGGCCAAACACAAGGGCATTTTCCGGTCCCTACATGATCGCGTGATACCTGCCCGAGGGATATATGAGGCCCTCTTAAGACCTACATACTTTCTGCAGATTCTCACAAACCTTAAGCCAAGACTCCAAAGTCACATGCAGAGCAAAAGTGGTGACGGACAATACTACAAGGCCACTGGGACAGACCTAAGATGGAGGGAGAGGGAGGGAGGGAAACAAGGGAAGAAAGATGCACAGGCTCACTACCTCTAATATTCTGATTTCAGCATGTTTTACTAGCTGTGCTAGTAAGAAAAACCTTAATAAAAAAATCATAGGCTTCTTAGGGAGGTTAGTGTGGACATACAGCACACTCAGATTGCAACATACAACCAAGAGTGCATTCAAAAATTGCATCTAAATGCTTCAGGTCATAAGCTTCTTAGGGAGGTTAGTGTGGACATACAGCACACTCAGATTGCAACATACAACCAAGAGTGCATTCAAAAATTGCATCTAAATGCTTCAGGTCCAGTAAAAATACGAACTTTTTGTTTTGACAACTAGAAATAAATACATACAAACTATATCCAATTTCAGGTAGTCAATACGGAGATTCAAGGTGAAGACATGTAGAGTTGCTTATTCTCTGCGACTCACCTCACTCCCTTTTGTAGTGATGGGCCTAATAGCAAGATACACAGTGAAGGTGCTGCACTATCCCTCAGTTCTTACATCGTATCTGTCTGAATTTCATCTACAGAATCTCATACTATCTGGGGGCATCAGCAGGTAACGGTGTTCCTTCCACTTACAATCTATAGTTAGTTGAGGTGTGGTGTGCCACAGATGAGTGACACCGCTGTACCGCTCTGGTCAGCAGGCACAGGCCGCTCTGCAGTGCTCTTGAAAGACATATATACATCACTCTATTCCTACTCCAATGTAGGTGGGGCAATGCATGTGTGTAAGTTCAATGGACTAAATGAAATAGAAAATGTAAAACTCCCAGACAGCAATAGATTAAATAAAATAGAAAATGTAAACTCCCAGAATGCAGTGATATGTTAAAGGAAAACACAGAACTGGAGCAGTTTTGTCCCAGTGATATGGATTCATCTGATCACCTTAGTAATACTGGCAATTTTTGATGCCATTGAAGTAGCTTCTAAAAGTTAGTATATGCGGTCTGAATATGATAATAGTAAGAGTGCCTTACATTGGGAATAGTAACTTGATAAATAATGCTGTTATATATGAGAGGGTGTGATTTGTGGTGAAAATGTGGTTACACCTGTTTGATCGAGTTTTTAACATGAGTTATATTAGGGAGAATGGAGACACAGTGAGGAAATGGTAAATTTTGATTACATAGGAAATGTAGCGAGTTGTGAGGGACATCAGGTAGCATACTTGTGTGAATAAGTTTCATTAGTTGAGAGATTTGCATTAGGGAATGGGGTGCCAGAGTGTAGAGAGGGTGAATTTGCTATTGTTTGAGAGTGTGTCTCCACTCCGCCTGGAATTCACACAATGCCTTTGATGTGGAGTATGGACAACACCTTTCTAGGGCTAGTGAATGAGGGGTCTGGAAGACCCACCACTAGTTTATAGCGTCCCTTGGGGTCCCCTGGAAGTGAGAGAACAGACTCTCCCCCACAGGTCCTTCCACCACTTGCGTATGTCCTCTAGAGAGTGTATGGTGTTTGACATAGCAGTCATCTTATTCTGGCCACCATTTCCCTTCTCTGGCTCATGGTTCTTGTCTGAACCACTGCTCCAAACAACTGGGGCTCAACCCTAGTTATCTCATCCACAAGCACTGCTCATTTTCTGAGAGTCTGGGGGCTTTTCTTCCAGCCATTTTATAATTTTGTAGAGAGGAGCTCTGCTACTGCTGCTTCGTGTTGTGAGTGGTAAATGCTTTGTGTGGTTTGAGGAGTGTCTTTTGTAGTTGGAGAGGCAGGTTGAGTTCATTTTTACCAGGTGTGTGTTGATAGACACATCCGTCAATGTTGAGTGATGTGGCTACAAGTGACTTGGAATGCATACTCGTACTTGATTAGTAACTTTAAAATATTTGAGAAACCAGCAAGGCACAGTGCCATGGGCTTCCATAGTGATGATGTGGGAAGACAGGTTAATAATTCCATGGACTGACAACTGAGATCACTCACAACTGAGTGAGACTTCATATTAATGTTAGAAATGAAAACAGCGGAAAACTATTTATTTTGGAAGACTCTACTTATTATTAGCAGCTGTGTGTATCCTACATTAAAAATATAAACTAAAAGCTTAAGGACCTACACAAAGAAATGGAAATTCCAGTTATACTAATACAAATACAACACATCTGCTGTCCTGATTACAACTGAGGACATTTATTGTTAGAGAAGGAAGCCAGTGATATATTAATAGAGCTGGTTTTCCATCTCCATACTGCACAATGGCATTCATCTCATGCCAAGAAATAACCTTTTTCCACACTCTGGATGCGTTAGGCTTGAAAGTCTTTAATGGCAGACGCGAGAAAGAGCAACCCGCACATGTTTCACACATATCATCTGGAAAAAGTAGAATGTAGACTACATATTTATTCATATCACTAATAGCCCTCTCTGCAGTGGTTTAAAAACAATCCAAAGGGTAGAAAGCTATCATTATCCACTTATATCCTTATTTACTTCCCACCAAGGAGAGTGCCTATCAGGGACTCCAAAACTCAGAATGCACTTGCAAAGGGAACTTATGGATTGTCCCTGCATGTACATAAACTTGCTTGTGTTTTAAGGATCTTGAGGCCCTTTAGCAATGGTATTTGTGGCACAGCACACTTCGGCCCCATTTGTGCACAGCACAACTGATACTGCAAACATGATCGTTAGACCTGGCATCCTTGGTGTGGTTTTACCCCTGACTTTTTTCCTTAGACCCTCCTGTTTTGCTGACTTTATTTCTGCTACCTTTAGTACTCTGCAAACTTTATCACTGCTAACCAGTGCTAACGTGCTTGTGTTCTCTCATTAAAACATAGTAAAATTGGTTTACACCTAATTGGCACATTTAGTTTACTTATAAGTCCTTATTAAAGTGGTACTATATGTACCCAGGGCCTGTAAATTAAATACTAATAGTGAGCCTGCAGCACTGATTGTGTCACCCACTTAAGTAGCCCTGTCAAACATGTTTTAGGCCTGCCATTGCAGCCTCTGTGTACAGTATTAAACGGCCGATTTGACCTTGCAAAATAAAACTGTTGCAAGGTCCAATCCTTCCTTTTTAATAAATATAAGTCACCCCTAAGGGAAGGCCCTGGACAGCCCAGTGGGCAGGGTGCAGTGTTAAAAAGTCTTAGATTTAATTAGTGATAATTTCCAAATGGAAGCAGGTATTCAAATCATGTTTGGTGAGTAATCCTCTCTTATAGTAAAGTGGATTTTAAATTGCAACTTTGAAAATGCCCGTTAGGGTCAAAACTTGTCACTCACACAGCCTGCCAATGTGAAGTTCCGCCAACCCGACACATCTTTCTACCACATCGACCTCTCACGGGGAGCGCCGCTGCAAAATCTGCCCTGCCCTCTTGCAAAGACAGTAGGATCTTCATGCTACAGCAAGGACTGTCCACTACGCCACACTTGTGGCATGGAATTGTGAATCTAGTATTGGAATCTATGATGCCAGGATATTAGTTATTAGTGTTCCTGGTACCAAGGTTTTGTCAAGTGTTTTTAATAAATGAAATGTGAATGAGCACAATTGACATTTTGTTGCACTTTCAATTTGAAGTGCAATTTCCACAGTAAAGTGTCATTTGATTTGGGTCATTGTGGAAAAGACGCATTTGGTGTTACAGAAAACTCAAGAGGAAGTTTCTTTATTTCAGAGCTGAGACATCTAACTTCCTTTAACATAGTGAAAAATAAGAGGAAGTAGGCCAAAATCTGTTTATGACCATCGAAAGTGAAAGAAACTCGAGAAGTTTGTGACAAGAACAACTCACATAGCACATCTAGGGATAGAAGGTTCTCTCTTTCCCCTAAGACTGCGAAGTGACAGATTAAAATAAACAGGTTGAAAAGAAGTCTAGAATAGCATTCTGCTATGACATTGTTTGTGAAATAGATGTGAAAGATAGCTATATGTCACCATTATAACAGATGAGAAGTAACCTCTTGCAATTGTTGGTCAGTATTTCTTCATTAAGTTCTCAACCTAAGACAAGCTCGACCTGAGGAAGCTACAAAAGGTGATTAACAGGGGATAAGGAACACATAGGCCCTTATTACCAGATCAGGTTTAAATTCCGATCCCCGTGCAAACCAGTGTTTGCACAGGGATAGGAATTATGAATTGTGTGATAATTATTTCGATTTTGCAGGGTCAGATTTTATCAGGTGTGATAAATATCCCACTGTTTAGGGGCAGCTCATAATGAGGGTCTATATGGGAAGTGGGAGTGAGTGCAGATTAATTAATAACCATCCTGTTTTTTTCTTGCAGGTTTCTCTACCAGCTGTTACCTTTCCAATAAACTTGTCCCCTCATTAATCATCTGTGATTGTCTTGCCTATAACTGAACAGACTCAGAACTCCTTGAAGAAGGACCACCTTGATCATCAAGCCGATGCTGAGAATTGGAGATAAGACAGTGGCACTGACAATGCCCTTTGGACGAGAGAATAGTGGGCAAGTTGTATGATGTTTAGAGACCCAGAATTTAAAAAAATTATATAAATCTAAAACTTAACCTTGCCACTGCAGACTTTAAAATATTGGAAGTAAGAAACCTCTCTATGTCAGGAGTTATGCTTGAGGCTGAAGCACTGGGGCTAAAGTTGTTGTTAATGACTTATTTACATTTCTACCCTCCGACTCTAGCCTTCACATAATTTGTTATTTTGTAGATAATTAGCTCCAAGTATCTGTGGATAACTGGATCCCTATGGGATAATCGTCTTGCTTGGTGTGTTGTAAGATTACTTGGCACCATCCAATAATGCTAAGCCACCCAGTTTTGAGTTGGCCTATTCGTCAACTGCACTGATCCAAGGTACTTTGAACTTCCTAAGTCCTGAAGAAGCCTACAACTAGAGTGTGGCCAAAACGCATCAACAATATTCTTTGGAGGAGCCATCTGTATAAATTCCAAAAGCAAAACAATTGCACTTACTTACAAATAGTGGACAGGGCATGATTGACCATTAATGTGATGTTGTTTAAGGATAACCTCCACGTGGATTGCACATGAAGTGATGAGTACAACCACACTTTGGGGCTCATTAGGATGGCGGACGGAGTCCGTCCACCATCCTGGTGTAAACTGGGACCGTCCGCCATGTATGCGGTAGTCCCGCACACCGGATCAGGATGCAACCGCCACCATGGTGGACGGATCCTGCATTTTAACATTGTGGCTGCAATGTTAAAATGCCATGTTGTGCATTTCACAGCACTATGTGGCAGGCACCACACGGTAGGGGGGTACTATGGGTACCCCCTAAGTGCACCCTCACCTCCCCCCAACAAAAGGGGGGCCCGCAATGGGCCCCCGTCAGTAATCCCCACCAGCCTTTCCATGGCGGCATCGCCGCCACGGAAAGGCCTGCAATACCAGGCATCCTAATTTGGTGGACGGTGTCTGCTAGGCACCGCCACCATTTAGGGCTATCGGATCCGTCCGCCAGGCAATCTGTTAGATTGCTTTTGGGGGACCCGTGGCGGTCGGTCTTTGTGTCCGCCACGGTCCGAGCGCGATTCCCTCCGCCATCGTAATGTGGCGGGGGGAAAATCGCGGTACGATTGCGAAAGGACCGCCACTGCATGGCTGGCGGTGACGGGCCTTCCGCAATCGTAATCGGCCCCTTTGTTAGAACATAAGGGAGAGTGAAGACATGATGCACTGTGTTTAGGTTTCGATTTAGTGATTGGGTCCCATAGTGATTTTTTTTCTTTTAATAAGTGCTCCTGCTGCTTGTTATGTGAAGTGGGAAATACTACAGAGAAATCTATAGAAAAAAGAGTTGGTGTGATTGATGCTGATGCACTGGTGTTAAATGAATGTTTCACTGTGGTAGAAAGTAATTTTGCAATTAATCCCCACCAGATACCATGCAAATGTTTTGAATGTTTACAGCCCAGGTATTGTGGGGTTATTTGGGCATACCCCTATATGTTTGGACAAGCCTGCACAGGCAGAACAGCATTTTAGGATGGTTTGTTAACTGGTTGATGATTTGTTGCCTTATAAGAGTGGGTTTTACGTGATAATGTGGTTTAATTATAATGGTATTTACTTTGTACCACCAAGATTCTTCACTCTGGTTTTTTGATGCTTTTAAAGGGTGTTTTTTTTACATACCGAAACATTGAAGGATGGTGCAGAAGCAACAAAACAGGATAGTACCTTCAGCTTAACAAGGAAGTTCCTCTTTTGGGAGTGACAGAGAATAATTACCCTCAATCAAAATACTGCTGATCAGAAATAACTAGTCGTTTTTTCACGTCCCAAATCTCCATTGACAGATGAACTTTGAAAGACCTACTTCCCAAGTTATGTTATCTCAACATCAAGGACACCAATAAAATTAGTCGTCTGACGTTTTATATGGCCAAATTAAAACTGAAGAAATTATTAAGGAGAATGTAAGTAGTACTTTTAACACCAGGAAGTTTCTTCCTTTAATCTTGTTAGCATATTGAGCCCTCCGTAAGAAACCTTTTTGAAATACTGTCAGCGGCAGAGACATCTCTGGGATCCGCTCTTTTCAGGGTGTCCTGAAAAGACAATGTCACCAGGTCTCACAACCATTTTTGGAATCCTGTGGTGGATTATGTGAGTGGCGAAAATAAATGCATACATAGGAAAGGTGCTGTAACCTAAAGGACAGAAAGTACACAGTGTCTTCTCCTCTGTGAGAACATGCATTTAATGCCTCAGAAGCCACACCTACTGTAGCTAAAACCTCAATGGAGGAAAACAAGTATTCATCAAAGTTCCTAGAGAATTAAGATCTCTTTGACATCATTTGCACAGTTAAATACATTAAGAACAATAAAAACAATGAATGGGATCCCTAAAAATACATATTTCTTATATGAATGAAACAATATTTCTATTGTTTCTTCTAAAGGGACAGTGCAGTGAGATGCTTTATTGCAGTAGTTCTTAACAGTTTGACTTCTGTGGACCCCCACTAAATCATTACTGGAATCCTGGGACCTACTGAATCATTATTGGATTCCGGGGACCACCACTAAGCCATTATTGGAATCCAGGGACCTTAGCCTAAGCAATTTCAATGATTTGAACCACGAAACAATACACAAAAATACAGAAATAAGCATTCATCAAACAAATACACACATGATAAAATATTTTATTTTATTCAAAAAACAAAAAATCTAAATTTTTAATTTTAATGGAAAGGTTGGAGCTTTTCTAAATTCAATTGAGGCCACTCATCTTCCATACTATATTCTGTTTGATGCACTTGCACTCTTCCTTCGAATCAATTTGAGGGTACCAGCTTAATTTTTAACCTCAAATTTAAAATTCCTTCACATTCACATACTATTTATTAATCTGTTAATATTATTTAATTCTCTAAGTTGAGGACCCCCTGAGTAGTCATCGCGGACCCCCAGGTGTCCCTGGACCACAGGTTAAGAACCACTGCTTGTGTAAAATGCTGCTATAGAAACTTCAAATTCATTAATTTTTTTAAGTAAACTTTAATGCTGATCAACCTTTGGCTTGTAACAATGACACATTCAGAGACAAACGTATTTCTGTCCCACCTTCATAGTAGTCAACTTAAGGATTACCTTGTCAGACACTGCAGTACTGAAGGCGCATGCACACTCTTTGTCAGACTGGACGTACACCTTTTTATGAGAGACAGCCAGGATTTTAGCAAGGCATGCAAGACATGTCACTTCATTCCACAATCTATTCTTGTGGGCTCTTGGGCAATTCGCAAACCTTTACTTAATATGCAGCGATTTTTGCCACACAGACCTCCAAGAGTGACAGTAGAAAGAAATGTATTGCAGAATAGTCAGCAAGTCAGGCAGAACGAATTTACAGGTATTTCCTTTCTTATTCAAACTGTAAAATCTGACTACCAATATCATATTAGGAATGTGGATGTTGATTTATTGTGTCATATGGCGCAGTAAAGTAGAATAATAGATGTGAAACACATTTAAAAAAGCTGTCATTTAAAATAGATGAATGGGAAGGTATAATATAATATAAGGGATAAAGTATTCCTTGCAGTACACTACAAGGATATTGCAAGTCACTGAGGAGTTCTGTGACCATATGGAGGAATGAGGCCGAAGGCTGAGTTCCTTTATAAGTTTATAAGGTCATGAAACTTGAAGGAGACTTACAATATCCTTATAATGCACTGCAGTGGTACTTTACTGCTTATAATACATGGCCGCATAATACCCTTTCCCAGCCAAACCACTTAAACCCTTGGTGCGCTGCTCTTTTACATAAAAGAAATAGCATGTTTGCAGACAGGAAGAATAAAATTAGAATATATAGTAAAAATCTAAATGCACCACAAAAGCAGTTCGATATTTGTTTGAAAAAATATATTATACTCAGTATATTACAAGTCACATTATTAAAAAAAATACTATAGCTCTGAAGTGTAGAAACACGCAGAAAGATACTATCTTTTCTATAATTGCCTAAGGTGTACAAAAAATAAACATATTGCCATAAATATCCATTTTCTTCTTAGACTGTTAAACACAAATAACAGATAAACAGAGCAGAAGAAATAAAATCCACAATTCGTTTTTAAACTGCAAGTTTCATTATGCCCTGTGTCCTGCTTTTCTCCTTGGCTTTTGGTTCTGGCACCAGGCATTGTCACGTCAGAACTCAACTGTAATAACTTATTACAATTGAGTGGCTACATCATTTTTATGATTTCAGGTGACTTAGGGCCAGATTTACAAGTGTCATCCGATGCAGTACAGCAGCCAAAAATGCTGGCCAGTGTTCCTTTACAGGGAGTGACTAGGAGAGCGCCACATCTACCGATAGCGCTGGCATAGAATTTTGCTCCTGAGCGCCACACGCACACCTTTGCGCCATAGTGCAAGGGTGTGTGTGTGAGTCTAATAAAGGTTTTGTATTTGAAGGTTTCCCTTCCAGTACAAAGTACTATGCCTAGACAACTTTTAAAAATGTTACTATTTTGTATGTGTGCTGTATGCATTTTTCCTTTTAACAACTGCATTTAAATGGTGTCAATTTGTGACGCAAAACCCTGTCAACTATTGTTAGTAGAGAGGGTTTTGAGTCAAAAAGCATGGGTGGTTGGATGGGAACACCCATGTACCATCCATATAACACCCGCTTGATGCTCAGTAACACAAAACAGTGCTTCACACTTCTTTGTGTTACCTTTCAACAACTTTCCAGCTCGAAACGACATTTTGCGCTGGTTTGCATCACTTTTGTGAACACAGCGCAAAATGTTTGTAAATCTGACCATAGCTGTGTCAGAATTCGCCTTTCGTAAGGAAATTAGACAGGCTTTTTATACAGGGATTGCAAGCTCCCTTGAATTGCGTTATATAATATTAAAAATACAAATATATATATTTTTATCCGGTGCCCTACCCCATGCTTAAGTAGGAGAGAAAAAATAAATTAAAATATCAGAAATATAGAATGCGGGCTAATGGGAATAGCCTGTCAGAGAGTCACAAAGCTGGAGATCAGTTTGAAACATCTGAATGATGGATTGCCAACCAGAAATACACATGCAATGCTGGGCACAGGTGCAATAAGAAACTGTTTTCACACAAGGTCAAACAATTCTTTACGGATATCTGAACATTCAAGATAAATTGCTGGTCTAGGGATGAAGTTGAAAGTAATGACAAAGCAAAAAGCGCAAATGCTTGTTAGTAATCTCCAGTTCCTGAAATGGAAACAAATATTACAAGCAGTGGATGAACAGAAGGGGATGCCTTTAGAAGAAAACCATGCAGGTGCATGCTTAATTTTTTACTGTATTTATGTGCTTAGCTCAGACGTTATTATCCCAATAGATGTTTATGCTTTATATGTTATATGCTGGGAGAGTATATGGACATTTTTGTACTCTTTCATCCGAAATTTAACAAAAAACACTAGATGGTATCAAAATTAAAGAAAACCTGTGGTAAAAAGCAATAAGACAAGTGAAAAGCATTTCTAGAATATGACATAACCCAGAAATAATCACAACTGAAGCACCCATTGTGCAAATGTTGGGGCCTTAAAAGGAAGCCAGGCTCTGTTTCTGGCCCAATGACAGTAGATGTATATAGAGCATCCTGAGAGGGCTGGCATGTGACCTGAATATATAATAGTAGGCTGCAGGAGATATCTATCTATCTATCTATCTATCTATCTATCTATCTATCTATCTATCTCTATCTATCTATCTCTATCTATCTATCTATCTATCTATCAATCTGTATATATATATATTGTTTTTGGCAGTTTCCCCCTTTCAATTCATGAAAGGGATGAATAATTAGCCACTCCAACCACATGATTGGCAAGTGTTTATTAGGCAAGGAAACTGACGTGTTTCGACCCTGATCAGCTCTTGATCACATGACCTGTGACTATTACCGATATACTTAAAAGCAACACCACGGTTCACTGTCCGTGAGAACACCCCAAATTATACATGATATTGTGGACAGATCCAAAATTGGGCCCAACAGTGCAAATTACTTTGTTATATGCATTTTATAGCATTATTGTTTACATACTTGGATTTCATATTGTTAACATGTTTGTCTGTTTTTCTGCCATAATTAAACAGTTTGAACAATCAGTAATTTCTCAGACGGTGTGCTTTTAATTTGATATGTCTCATATAGCTGCCCTTAATTAGTTTTCCATTATTTTAATATCAACAAACATTCAGAACAAAGAATTCATAGGCTCAAGTAGCCAAATTTATCCAGATCCATTCTCCATAATTCATTTAATGGCTGAAGTAGTGTAATTCAATAATATCATCAATCTGGACAATATAATACATTCAGAGGTTCTATTTAAAGTCCTCTTCCCTAGCAATTCTCATCACTGCATGAGTCAAATATGAACAGGAAATAAACTGAAACATATTTTTCACAAAGGGCACCTGACCTGGGTCAAAACTAAAAATAGAATTAAAATACCAATATCATTGTTTACATGTGAACATAAAAAAGTCCTGAGAAGGGGGAATAGAAATTCTCAGATAATTTATACATGCACAAAAAGTTCCTCATCCTTATTCATCCCCATTGGTGCCAAACATCCGTCTTCCAGGATGTACTTGGATTCTATACTTCGTGGGAATAAAATCCTATAACCTCACCTTGGGTGTTTAGGTACCCAAGCAATGCCAAATACCTTACTTTCTTCCAATCACCCTTATGTATATCATTGAAATGACAGGTAGTGCTGTCTTATCAAAATTTGTGATCACCCTCATGTGGTCTAGTATACATTTTTTACAGGGAAAATAGTACTTCCAATGTACCATTTGTCGCATTAGCACACAATGACATATACCACAAAGTCTCTCTTACAGGTGATATATTTGTTAATTCTCCATTACTTCTTTATGTGTGTTAATTCCACCTCTTGTATGTTGGTGCTAAATTTACATGCTTTGCATTGCCCACACCGTAGGAACCCTTTTGTTGTTTTTAGCCACCTCCCTTCTCTTGGTAACATGAAGCTGTGTAATAACATATCCAGCAAGGATGTGTTTCTCTTGAAGGTCAAAGCTGGGTTTGTCCCAACTACCTCATTCAGGGTAGGATCATGTGACAGAATCTCCCATCTTTTTTTTTTTTGCGCAGAATGTGTTTAAGTAAATACCTACATATTCAAGAAATGTGGCGTGGGCAGTAATTTACCTGGGTCCCATCCGCTCACTCGCTTGAGATACATAAAAGATTCACTCACTTCATAGAAACAGCCTTTCTGGAGAACGGGTTCCCTCTCTCATCTGTAAGTTTATATTTTCACTGAGACAAATGCGTAAAGTGTTCAGTAGCATGTAGGTGTGTCCTAGCAGATTAAACCCTCTGGCTCTCAAAACAAATTTGCAGGCCTCAATCCCTTCCAAAAGTCTGATGCTTGTGTAGAAGCTCTCTACATCGAGACAAACCAAAGTGTATGACTTTTCCCACTCAATGTTCTGTATTTTAGAGATAACAGTTTTAGTATTCCTCACATATGATGCTAAATTTTGTACAAAAGGAAACAAAAAAATGACCAGCATAAATTAAAGTATTCTCTAGCAAGCTATTTTTTTGATGATAGTATTGGCCACCCTAGGGGTTTTAGGTTGTCTTAATGAATCTTGGGTAGCAGACACAAGGATGGTACCATAGGTGTTATTTTTTAGGAATATCATTTCCTCCCATTCAATCAATTGGTGATTGTACCACTCTTTCCAATTCTCATGTTAGCTGTTTCAAAGATCTATGTAATATATTTTGTCAATTTCCTCATAGCAGGCAACATCATTAAGCTGTCTATAAGCTTCTTTAATGTACTTCTCTTTCGACATCAATACTACATTACCCTCCTTCTCGGATGGTTTAATGATTATGGGCCCGATTCACAAAAGTAATCTGATACAAAATCCTAACTTTACGACTTTTGGTTTTCACAAAGGGCATTTAGGAGTATTAAAGTTAGGATTTTGTCTCAGTTAAACTTAAGTTTTACATCTTAAGTTCAACTTAAGACCAAAACTTAAGTTTAACTGAGACACAATCCTACCTTTACTACTCCTAAATGCCCTTTGTGAATACCGAAAGTCATAAAGTTAGGATTTTGTCTCAGATTACTTTTGTGAATCGGGCCCTATGTTCTCATCTTTCTGCGATGCCATCAAAGCCTTCCATTCACTCGTTTAAATTCTGATGCATCTTAGGTCTTTGACTGCATAGCTGTACCAGATCTTTGGCAACTAACTCGCAGAAAATATCGATTTTATCCTTAGATGTCTGTGGTACATATTTGGAAGGTGGCTTGAAATCTGTTTGTACAGTTAGGTTTGTCCTTACACCGTATTCATTGAGTATCTTTGTTATAAAACCAGGATCAAAGGGATCACATACCTCACTTTCAGTACTCAAATTAGTTTCATGACTGAAATCATACAGTGTATTCAGCATTTTAATGTCATCAATGAGTAAGTTCGATCTCGTAGTAGTTGGTAATAGTACTGCTTGAATTTGTTTTTGTTTCATCAAATGTACTTTATGGAGTTTCAATTTGCAGGCAAATTTGAACAAATAATTTGCGCAGTGCTTAATTTGAGCTGGTGGTTTTCGGTGCTTAGCGCCGGCACTTAATTGTCAACATCGGCATTTATGACAGTCTGCCACATGGTGGGGTTGTTTGTCCAAATCAGAGATGAGCACAACAACAATAGTTTATTAATTCAATTCACATTAAAAATAACAAATTCCTGCTGCCTAAGCTATTCTTATAGCTTTGAGGGCCTGGAATGGTCTAAACAGTCATGCTTGTAGGAGTGTAATGGTTATCAGTTGTGTTGATGCTGTTATTGACAACACCGGCAGGTGCAAGCTGCAGTCATCGCCTTGCACAAATTTTATGCACAGTCACTGGATATATCAGGCCAAAATGATAATCCCAACTTTAAAAGCTCCCTCTCAGTATTAGTCAACTCATGTGGGGAGAGGTTAATTACCATCAGTTGGTGTTCTTCTGATGTTATTTTATCCTATATTGCCTCCTACATCCTCACCCACATGTTCCCATGGCGATGTCATTGTCTTTTCCTTCTTTTTCGTTGTGAGAAATGGGGGTCTCTAGTTGGCAGTGGCTTGCACCCTGTCCATGTAGGGACCCTTCCTTCTAGTCACAGTAAGGAGATTACACAGCTAAGATAACCTCCACTCACCCCCTTGGCAGCTTGACACGAGCAGTCAGGCTTATCTAAGAGGCAATGTGTAAAGCATTTGTACATAAACACGCAGTAACACAGTTAAAACACTACAAATGGACACCACACCAGTTTAGAAAATGCCCAATCTTTATATAAACAAAACATTACCAAAACAACAAAAATACAACATACACAAGCACAGATATCACTTTTAAATGTTTAAAATAGTTCAGTTCATAGGAAACTATGGATGCATCACTTTTATCACAAAGTACTTGGAATACGTCAAAATCAAAGACAAAAACAGGCGCAGGGGAGGTGAGGCCCGGAAAAGCAAAGTGATCCATCAGTTCTTCACTCCTAAAGGAGGTGATGCATTGGGTCATAACTGCCAGGGGAAGTGATGCATCGGTTCCTTACTACAGCGCAAGGGAGGTGATGCATCGGTTCCTTACTGCAGCGCAAGGGAGGTGATGCATCGGTTCCTCACTATCAGGGGAGGTGATGCGTCGGTTCCTTACCATGAGCGGAGGTGTTGTGTCGAAATCCGGACACGCGGCCTCGGTTCCTTACTGCTGGGCAACATCGATGAAGAGCTTGGCACACAGATACGAAGCATTGAAAATCCGGACGGGCTGGGTCGATGCGGCTGCGGCAAAACAGGTGCTGTGTCGATTTTCCAGCCGTGAGTAGGTGATGCATTGATTTCTGCAGCTGCACAGCAGGGCCTGCGTCAAAGTTGGAGTGGTTGTCTCGGATGTCAGAGACACAGTGCTTGGGCCTCGGGCTGCGGTGATCTTTCGCCCACATGGCAGTTGCTGCATCGATTCTTCAGCCGTACTGCGGCAATGCGTTGGTTTTTCAACCGCACAGTGGTGCTGCATAAGGAAAAACAGGCAATGAAGGTTGATGCAAGGATTTTCTTCTCTTCTTTGCAGCAAAGCCACCTCCAAGGGCCCAGAACTGGATCTGGCACCACTTGGCAGGTCAGAACTCTCAGCAGAGTAGCCCAGAGGCTGCAGGTGAAGTCTTGAGGACCCTGAGACTTCTTAACAGGAAGCAAGCATACACAAGCCCTTGGAGAACCTTGGCAAGCAGGATACAAGAAAGGAAAGTCCAGTCATTTTACTCTCCAAGACAGAAGCAGCAAGCAGCAGGCCAGCCCAACAAAACAACACACAGAGTGGCAGTTCCCCTCCTACAGCTTCTCCAACTCTTATTCTTGGCAGAGTCTCCCCTTCGTCAGGAAGTGTTCTAAAGTTATGGTGTCACAGCTCCAGTACTTATACCAGTTTCTGCCTTTGAAGTAGGCAAACTTCAAAGAAAAGTCTTTGTAGTGCTTTTCCCTGACCTGACTCCAGACACACTATAGGGGATGGAGACAGGTTGGGGCGAGGACGGGCACAGCCCTATTCAGGGGTCAGTCAAAACTCTTCCAACTATTCTAGCTCAGAAAGACCCATCAGCCTGGGGATGGGCCATTACGGTATGCAGGGAATACCTCTGTCAGTCTAAACCAGATGAGGATTCCACAGGCAGGCAGAGACACAGAATGGTAAAGCAATAAAATGCCCACTTTCTAAAAGTGGCATTTTCAAACATACAATTTAAAAACCAACTTCACAGAAAGATGTATTTTGGAATTGTGAGTTCAGGGAGCCCAAACTCCAAATCTCTACCTCTTCCCAATTGGAAGTTATATGTGTAAGATGTTACAAGGCAGCTCCAGTGATAACCTATGGTAGAGATAGTCCTTGCACTAGTGAAAAATGAAATTAGCAGTATTTCACTATCAGGACATCATCAGTACATGTCCTACCTTTTAAATGCACTGCAGTCTGCTCAATGGGCTATCTTGGGCCAACCTTAGGGGTATCTTATATCTTGCTAGGTCGACGTGGCAGTTGAAAACCGTACTCACAAACACTGCAATGGTAGGACTGAGACATGTTCTCAGGGCTACTCAAGTGGGTGGCAGAATCAATGCTGCAGGCTCACTAGTAGCATCTGATTTACAGGCCCAGGGCACACACAGTGCACTTTACTAGGGACTTACCCGTAAATCAAATATGCCAATCATGGATAACCAATCACAATCATAATTTACACAGGGAGTAGTTGCACTTTAGCACTGATCAGCAGTGGTAAAGTTCCCAGAGTTCTAAAACCAGCAAAAATGAAATGCAGCACACAGTCAAAAACGGGAGGTCAAAATCAAAAAAGACAGGCGAAAAACACACCAAAGATGCCAGGTCTAACAGTTGTCATTTTTTGTTCTGTTCTTTTTGCCTCTTCCTTTTTGTTGCGAGGTTTGAATGGACTGTTTGTTGATTTGTTTCACCCGTCTATATTCCTCCGAAAAAGACATCTTGTTTCCTTGTGCTGGTGTCAGACTTGGCAGGTTTGTCTTGAAAGAACCCAACACTTCTCAGGAATGGCACAATGCTAATAATGGACCCACCTACAGGCACCACTGGGTTCCTACATGCATATGATACAGGACCCCTGAAAGGCCAGTTGAGGGAAAGGGACAGCAGGGAAGGTGTTATTCTATAATCACCTAAAAAATGAACATCACCAATACCTTCAATAGATGTCCTGAAAATCTTTCCTTCCCAATGAAGGAAATGGTCTTCCAAAAAAGAAGATTCTTATATATCTTTCAGGAAACGTGAAAAAAGAAATCCATAACACAATTGCTCATATTTCTCAATGTTTCTATCATCAAACAAGTATCCACTCGAGCAAAAGCGTTCTTGATTAGGACAGTGATCTCTTTAGATGAAGACGCTTACTTCAGTGCATGAAAGTTCTTCTTAATATTGAACATCCAAACAACAGTGCTTTTTTATAGAAATTAAAGATTCATCAACTGATTCACCTGTATTACGCTTTCCTCAGCACTAGATAAGTAAACTCAATACGTTTTCAATATGAGTTCGTAAATGCCAAATGAAATTGAAGTGCTCACAATGATTGCAAAAGAAACTTAATTAATCCACTTTCCAGCAGATTCTGAGCAAGCAAGTATTTATAACTCAAAGGACTTATTTATATCAAAGTTGGCCATTACAAAATCACGTAACATGATTCACTGGTGAACATGACAAAATCCACACTCTTTGGGACTTTTGCAAAACACAGTGATTTGTATATAGTTGCTGAAGAGTTAATTTTGAGAAAACAAGCCTTTTAAATTTTTGAAACTGAAAGAATTCAAACAGCATATGCTGCCAGCCAGGCTGAAGTCACATCATCGAGTTTCAAGACCACCACTTGAACTTTACCTTTTTCAAATAAGTTAATTGTTTTTACAAAGTGCCTGATTTATATTTCTGTGGATGGGTTACTCCGTCACAGCGGTGGCGGATGTCCTGTCTGGCGAAATATAAATTCCATAATATCCTATGGGATTTATATTGGGGCAGACGGGATATCCATCACCGTTGTGATGGAGTAACCCATCCGCCGAAATCTAAATTAGGCCCTAAGTCTTTTAACTTGCGCAATCGAATTGCTGTTTGACAGCGTTCACTGCCAAAGTAAACATATCTCAATACGTATATTTCTGCTGTTCTTTAACAAAGGACTGAAGCAAATATTTCCAACATGAAAACTATGATTTTTAAAACAAGAGTGCTTCCAAGGTGTTTCTTACCGCACCTCACAAAGGTGAAAGAAGGATCGTTCTCTCACTGCAGATTTACAAACGATTTTGACTCCACGATGATTCTGAACAATTGGAAGTTACAAACTCTCCTTCCGAGATTCTAAGACGAACAGCAACAATTCTATTGAGAGAAGGAGCACTCCTCCTCTCTGAATTTCGAAGGAAAGGTTCGAATAGCCAGCGTGGATCACTGGGTGTGGCTACCTTACATACAGGAAATGCCCAGCTAGAGAAAGGCAAAGGATCATGGTACATGTATTATTGTAAAATCTAGATGCCGTTATTCCTTGTTATTTAGGTGTCATTCATGAGGAATACATATGAAACAGTCATCACATTTCAGTTCATGACTGTACCCTCCTCTGAAGACCGTTTCATGGGACGTGGTTTTTGCAGATGCTGAGAATGAAAACGTGCCACAAGGCTAGGAGCATGAACATTAGTTGCAGGCTCCCCAGAATTTTCTTCTGCTCCACAACCTTTCCATGTCAATAAGTACCACAATTTGTTACAACCATAACAAGAATCCAGGATACTCCGTATCTCCGATTCTTCTTGACCATCGACCACAAGTGGTGGAGATTTCTTACTTTTCTTGGAAATTGCAGGTTTCAACAATGATTTAAGAAGACTGGATGAATCCTGGAATTAGGAGGTAATTTTAATTTTAAGGTGACAGGATTGATATGGCGAAGAATCTTATACGGATCAACAAAACGGGGTTTAAATTTGTTTTTATGTGAAAATTGAAGATTGTGAGTAGACAACCACACTTGATCCCCAATTTTATACTCTGGTCCTTTTTGTCTTTTCCTAACCATTTGGTTTTGGTACCTGATCTATGCCTGTATCACATTTTTATTGGCAAGTTTCCAAGCAGTTTGAATTTTGGGGATTTTTTCCAATACTGCATGGGTTTTTGATTCCTTGACTTTCATTTTGAAAGGAAGAAAACATGGATGTCTGGCATAGTTACTGTAGAATGCGGAATAACCCATAGATGAGTGTTTAGCATCATTGTTTGCAATTTCGGCAAACCAACGCAAATTAACCCAAGAGCCTGGAGAATCTGCTAAATAGTGCCCGAGATATTGTTGTCAGACTTTGATTGACTCCTTCACAAGTTTGAGGCTAAAAGCTAGTGGACATTGCAGTATTGATTTGAAGTATGGAACACCAGGCCTGCCAAAATTTGCCGGTGAACTGTGAACCTCGATCAGAAAGGATTTTTTTGGGAAGGCCATGAAGACGCACTATGTGCACCATAAGTAAATTTGCTAGTTTCTTAGAGGTAGGAATCTGTTTGCAAGTAATGAAATCAGCCATTTTTGTAAGGCTATCTATAACTACCAGAATAGTATCTTTTCCTTGATCTTTAGGTAGCCCAGTGATGAAGTCAAGAGAAATATGTTCCCAAGGAAGAGGAAGCAACAATCCTCGAGGTTTTGAATGATCCACTTTGGTTCGAGCACACACATCACAATATTGTACGGCCTTTGTAATGACTTTTCATAATATAGGCCACCAAAATTGTCTCTGAACATGATCCATGGTTTTTGCTATACCTGGATGACTTGCTGTTGAAATCATGTAGCACCAGGTAAATACCATTTGTACAAGTGTTTTAGTGGGAAGAAACACTTTTTGTTCTTAAAAAGGCAAATTATTGATGATTTTTTGATTGGGATGTTGTTTTACCCATGCTTGTAATTTGTCTTGTGGGACCTTACGACAAATTTCATTCAGAAAAATCTCTTGACTAGTAACTCTAAGCACCTGTTGAGGTTTCAGGATCGATAATTGTTCACCTTTCGTTGAAGTGTCTTCTGTTCCTTGCCTTGTCAATGAGTCTGCCTTCTTGTTTTGCATTCCTGGGCAAATAGTTACTATAAAATTGAATTCAAAGTAGAAAAGTGTCATCATAATTGTTGAGGTGTAAGAAATCTGGCTGAGCACATAAATTGCAAATTACGATGATCGGTAAAAATAGTGATGGTGTGTTTTGCTCCCAATAGGTATTGACACCATTCTCTGAATGCTTCTTTAACATCTCATAGCTTCTTTTCTGCAATCATGTAATTCCGTTCTGTTGGAAGTAATTTTCTCAAATGTTGGCAATAGCATTCAATAGACCAGTTCTTTCATGTCTTTGTGACAATATTGCACCAATGCCACATTGGAGGCTTCAGCCTCTACAATGAAGGGTTGCTCAGTATTTGGATTATGGAAAATTGGTACAGTGTTAAATGCCTATTTCAATGTTTGAAAGGCATGTTCAGCTTCTGTAGACCAATGAAATTGTGTTCCTTTTCTCAGTAAATGCGTAATGGGTGTTATGACCTGTGAGAAGTGATCAATGAATCTTCTATAGTAGTTAGCGAATCCCAATATACACTATACATCTTGTATATTCTTTGGGGTTGGCCAGTCCCTGACTGCTTGAACCTTGCGTCCTGCCATGCTCATGTCAGAATGAGATAGAATGACCTCCAGAAACTCAACTCCTGTTACATGGAACTCAAATTTAGTTAGCTTACAATGCAACTTATGCTTTCTCAGGGCACCCAGGACAGCTGATACACGTTGAACATGTGTGCCTTCATTTGGAGGAAATATCAGGATGTCATCAATGTAAACTACAACAAAATGATCTAAGAATTCTCTGTGCAGGTGGTTGATGAAATATTGGAATGCCGCTGGTGTGTTACATAACCCAAATGGCATTACAAGGAACTCAAATAACTCAAATCGTGTTTTGAAAGCAGTCTTCCATTCATCTCCTTCGCGGATCTGTACCAAGTGATAAGCCCCTCTTAAATCTAGGAGTGGACAGAACACCCACCCCTACTTTTGAGCCTTAGCAGGAATTTCTACCCACAATGCATTGAATGCCTGAGTTTTGGGAGTGTTCATGCAATTAATGTAAACATTACCTAAACAAAATACCTACCCCATTGGCACAGCTGTTTGGCCTGGATTTAGCAGACCCCCCGATTCATGGAGATACATTAATGTGGCCCCTTCTTGCAGCCAGCATGCTCTACACTGCCACAAATCATGTCATTCAGCAAGAGATTTAACAAACTCCATTTTTGGACATGCAGCTAGGAAGATAGTCAACAGATGAACATGCCGGCACTGTCGATCACCTACAGTACCATCCTGTGCTCACTGGGTGAGGACCCCAGCCAGCAAGTACTGCTCAAGACCCCATGGAGGGCAGCCACAGTCAAGCCGTACTTCACCAAGGGGTAATGGGAGACCTTCTCAGGTGAGTGGCACATTCGTGTCCTGCTGACAGCCTCTGTGTACAGCTTTCACCATGAGAAGCCAGAACACTGAACAGCTTCCTCGGTTGGAGAGGAAAGATTACCGCCCTCTTACTGCCACTGGGACAGCAGGATGTTCCTCCTTCACCATTGCTACGCACATTACTCGGAAGGGAAATCCTTCACTGTCAGACTCTTTAAGGAGACACACACGTATTCCAAGCAGGAGCAGGACTTCTTCGGCACATTGCTCTCTAGTGGTCAGCATGTAATGCCTTTGGCAGTGTAAGAACCCACCCAGTTCCTTGACGAGGAAATGATGGGACCCATTTTTAAAAGTATCCTTCCTCTTGATTTAAACGACACCCCATGTTGTGCACTTAAAATGCACACATTTCTTTTCAGCTTTAGCAAGCTCTAAACTTGCTTTGTAATTAGCATTCAAAAATATAAACAATTTATGAAAAAAGTGGTAAAAGTAGCGCATTCGCATCATGTATAATAGTATTAGGTTCTGAGAGTCACATAAGACTAAAAATGTCTGTTTGGTTCAATGTTTGTTCCAACCATGCTTCCGGTCAACAAAGTATATAATAAGCAGCATCCAATTAAATGAGTGTATCTACTGCTCTTCGGGGTCATCAGGGAAATAAACAACTCCCTTACAAGAGCGGACAGAAGCAGATCTCAAAGCACAGCAGATGCCAGAGCTCCATTTAATTACAGAGAGCTTCCCCATTTGCTGTTTTTCCGCTGCTCCATTATTGCCCACTAATTAAATTACCTTTATTCTTCAGTTGAATGATTTTTTTTATTACTGTTTTAAAAGCATACCATAGTAAACATGATACGCAGTGAAAGAGAAACACATTTACAGGAGCCCGAACAACTGAACACTCCAAAAGTCATGGCCCGTTTATTATCAACAGTCTAAACATTTTAACAGCTAGTAGGGACTGCTGATTAATTCGCCTGGCGGAGCGGAGTGGTGGAATTTATTAGTACTTCTGCATTGCAAGAGTAATGCATAATTACTCAATTCCTCCAATTACGCCAGCGGAATAAACAATTCCACCCACACTTACTAAAATCTAGTTTGGTGTATATGTGGGCTTCTTTTACTTGATCTAGGTAAACCGGGATAAGTGGCAGTGGATTTTCATTATTTACAGTGATTTTATTCAAATCACGGTAGTCAATACAAGTTCTTAAATCGTCACTGGTCTTGGATACGAAGAAGAGTGGGGAGGCTGCAGGGGATCTAGATAGTCGAATGAACCCATTGGGAAGATATTTGTCAAGGTATTTTCTGAGATGTTGGGTTTCAGTCTCAGTAAGGGCATATATTCTACAGTTGGGAACATCACTTCCTGGCACAAAGTCTATTTGGCAATAATACTGTCAATGTGGGAGTAATTGTTCTACTAGTTTCTCATCAAAGACATCGGAAAACTGTTTATACTGATCAGGAATTTCAGTATCTTTTTCTGTGGCTGTGCGACCATATAGGAAGCTAAGAGAGACTATACCGAGAAGTGCAATTATTCCCCTGAGTATCACTCAATATATGTAGACACTGATCACGAAAGTAAGCAGAGGAAAAAACTACTGTGAGGGAGTCCCAATTTATCAAAGGATGGTGGAGCACAAGATATGGCATTCCAAGAATGAATCCAAATTGTGGTGCATAAATAACATTGAATCTAATGAGTTCCTCATGTATACCATGGACACCTCCATATTGTAACTGTACGTCTGTGTGATCTAAGATAGGACAGGATGTCAAAAGTTTACCATCTAAAGCAAACCCAGCCTCTGATACCTTCTTTTTATGTAGTGTAATCTGGATATCAGTGGCCATAGTGGAATCAATAAAGCTATCTGTGGCGCAAGAGCTCACCATAACTTGGATCTCACATGGAGGGAATTCCTGGAATGTCAACGTCATAGACAATATGAGGTGTTTAGTAGGTCCTATTACGAGTTCCAAATTTAAGGAAGAGATTCTCCATATTTCTCCCTAAAGGTCCCCTTCAATAACCTTTAAGCATTATAGGTTTCCTGCGGCTTTTCTTGAACTACATTCACTTCTAGGTTTAGGCTT
Organism: Calotriton arnoldi; assembly: GCA_963921515.1. Classification (NCBI taxonomy): domain Eukaryota; kingdom Metazoa; phylum Chordata; class Amphibia; order Caudata; family Salamandridae; genus Calotriton; species Calotriton arnoldi. The sequence continues at coordinate 1,413,351 of CAWUFW010004407.1, read as the reverse complement.
AGGTGGACATTCTCTCATGAAATGACATTTCTTACACAATATATACAGAGACCTGTTCAGCATCTAAACTCTTTTTCCTCTTTGGATAGTGGGGAGCGAATGGATCCAACATCCATTGGTTCTCCTAAACATTGAGGATTCGTCCAGTTGAGAACTTAAACACTTGCTCACTTTTCCAAAATTCCTACATCAATCCCCTTTTCACTCATTCATTCGATGATCATGTCAAGGGAAAGATCAATAAGATCAATGTAATCAAATGTAATCCTTGAGTTGGGGTTCTACCTGGGCCTTAAGTTCATCTTTTAGGCACTGGTAAAGTATTGCTCACAGTTTTTCTTCAGGCCAAGATGTCTCTGCAACCAGTCGATTAAAATGGGATAGATATCTATGAAGATCTCAACTCCCTCGTTTTAACTTTAAGAGTTCTTTATCAGCTGACAGGGTAGGAGCTCTTCCATAAAATACCTTGAAAAATTCTGCCTTGAATTTAGACCAGTTATAGAGAATCAGGTCATCTTAGTTTACTAAAGGAGCCTCCCATTGAGCAGCGTTCCCCACTAGATAAGAAATAAGGAAAGCAACCCAAGATTGAGCATCAGGAAAAGAGAATGGTTACACATAAAATGCAATTGTATTTGTGTCACCTCTCAGGTGTTGTGAGGGCAATAAAAGGAGATACCGTCACAGAAATATTTTGGAGCGTTGAGGATCCTAGAGAACTAGCGTCTCCACTGGTAGGGAGAGGGGTGACATAGGATTGAATCCTAGCTACCTTATTTGCTAAGGTTGCTGGCTCAGCTCTAGTGGCTACCATTTCTTGTTATAATGTAGCTGAAGCATTGAGTACATCATTTAAGGAAGCCATTCTGAAGTTTGTGCCACCCAGGAAATGAAAATACTTGTGTAAAATCTAGATGTCGCTTTTCCTTTTTATTCAGGCGTCATTCATGAGGGATACACATGAAATGGTAATAACATGCCAGATCATGACAGCCTGGATGGTCTCATCATTTGAATCGAGATCGGAACTTGCATCTGTTGCAGTATTCTCAATTCTTCTATCCATTGATTCTAGGGTGTTATCTTTTGCCATTTGGGTTCTGGCTTTATCAAATTTTCTCGCAATTGTAAGGATACACCATGAATCGTAATCATTCCCATCCCCATTTCCTCTTCTTCCATTGTATCACCTCTTTCTCAAAGATTCTGATATGTTCCTCAATCATTTTTGAAGTTATTGGTTACCCAATCTTGGTCAGATTCATTCTTCAGTTCCTCTATTATCTTGTTAATTTTCACAAGCTCCTTATGTTCCTCCCATTCGTATTTAATCAATATTTTTAACATCTCTTGGGAACATTGGTTGGAGTTCTCTGCCCATTCATCCAATAATTTTGGATTGGGTTAGATCTCCCGCTTAGCCTCACTCTGGCTGCGACTAGCTAGTGCCAAGATGCCCATGGGCATTAGAGCGCTCTACAAAAATATATAACATAACATAACATAACAGATAGTATGGGGATAATAAAGATTCATAGTCCTCTAGATTCTCTGGTCTGCTGGGGGAATCAACCCCCAGCACTTAACCGGCTACACAAGTAGAAATCACACCAAGATGGCAGAGGATTTTTCAGGCACCGGAGGCATCGGCGGAGATTATTTTCAAACCCAGAGGTGGAGGCATCAGTGTCAATGCCCCTCAAAATAAATAGGACAAGGGTTTAAACATCAAACAAAAAGCAACATTATTGGAGAAATTAAGACGGAAGTAGGTCAGCTGTTGGCGGGAAGGGACATCACTTCAGAATTACCTGGAGGTGGGCCATATTCCTAGAGGACAAAGAATATTTATTATCCCATCCAAAATTATTGGATAACTACGATTTAGGGGTATCCTGATATTTGCGAGAAAAGTTGACAAAGCCAGAACCCAAATGGCAAAAGATAACACCCTAGAATCAATGGATAGAAGAATTGAGGATACTGTGACGGATGCAAGTTCTGATCTGCATTCAAACAATAAAATCATCCCCACACAAGGAAATAAGATGCCTTTTTCTGAGGAATACAGACTGGTAAGACAAAGCGACGAGCAGTCCTTTCAAACCACACAACAAAAAGGAGGCAAAAAGAACAGAACAAAAAATTACGAAAAAGAAAGAAAAAACAACAACAATGCCATGGGAACATGTGGGCGAGGACGAAGGAGGCAGAAATGGATAAAACAACATCAGAAGAACACCAACTGACAATAATGAACCTCTCGCCACGTAAGGTTTTTTTTTTAACACAAACTTTATTGCTTTTTAATGTGAGAGACAAATTCACTTGACAGTTTAGGCAAAGCATGACATTATACAGATACATTTTAGAAATATGAAATAATAATCTGTTGTGTGAATACTGCGCTTAAAATATGACTGATTATTGAAAATCAGTCTCATTGAGATAAACAAAAGGATGTACATTGTGAATATTAGTCCAGCTGAAACTAGCAGATCCCACCCCATCCCTCAACTAAACATCGTTACTCAGTGGTTGATATATGTGTGTAGGGCAATGTGTATTGATAGCTATGGAAATATTTATGTAAAGTGGATAAAGATCTTGTATTATCCCTGAGACCAGTGCATAATTTTCTGTTGGTGCTGAGCTGTGTCATAAGCAGAACGTGAATTAATGAGCATACCTGGGCCATACCAGGAATGGTGCAAGGTCGGGGGTAAATGGGGCCATCAGCCTGGCACTGTATCAGCGTCATCGCTCAGTATGGCTGTGATCACTACTCTCCTCCGGCTGCTGTCCCCTGCATATTGAGTGCTTTCAACAGTGTGTTGCATTCCATCGCTATGGGTCTTTTGGGCAACCTCTATATTCTTCTCGACGCAGGACCCCGCTCTCAGCGAGGCCACAGTGCGCCACCTCCTCCTGCCACTGAACCACAAGGGGCACTATCAGGGATTTCCAGCGTTTCATTAAAAGTCGCTTTGCCAAGAGTAAAGCCAAATCTGTGAAACGTGTCACTCTCTCACTATGTGAGTTGACTGATACTGAGCGGGAGGAATTATAGTTGGGAGTATCATTTTGCCCTGATGTATCAAGTGACTATGCACAAATGAGAGTTGATTTGTTCAAATTTGCTCACAAATTGAACCCCTATAAAGTACATTTGATTGGAAAAAAGCAAATCCAGACAGTAGTATTAACAACTACTGAGAGATCAAACTTACTCATTGATGACATTGAAATGCTGAATACACTGTATGATTTAAGTTATGAAACTGATTCAAGTACTGAAAGGGAGTTATGCGATCTCTTTGATCATAGTTTTATAACAATGATAGCCAAAGATTACAGTGTAAAGACAAACCTAACCGTACAAATGGATTTCAAACCACATTCCAAATGTGTACCACAGACACCTAGGAATAATATTGATATTTTCTGAGTTAGTTGCCAAAGATCTGGAACAGCTATGCAGTCAAAGACCTAAGATGCATCAGAATTTAAACAAGAGTGAATTGAAGGCTTTGATGGCATTGCAGAAAGATGAGAACATAATCATTGAACTATCCGAGAAAGAGGGTAATGTAGGGTTGATGTCGAAAAAGAAGTACATTAAAGAAGCTTATAGACAGCTTAATGACGTTGCCTGCTATGAGGAAATTGACAAAAAATACTACACAGATCTTCAAAGCAGATACCATGAGAATTTAAAAGAGTGGTACAATAACCAATTGATTGAATGGGAGGAAATGCAATTCCTAAACAAGCATTTGCAATGCAATAGGTCTCGCATTTGCGAGAGTTTAAGTTATTGGCATTGTTAAATGCCTTTTATTTATGTTTTAAAAATCAACACATAAATAAAAGGCATCGTCATTTACAATGCCAATAGCTCAAACTCTCGTAAATGCGAGACCTATTGCATTGCAAATGCTTGTTTTACTACCAAACGATAGAGTGGGGGTTGATTTCCTTGCTTGCATTAGGATCCATTGAGCCCTTGCTACGCCGCTGCTCCTCTCCATCCGATCCTGGGACTTTCCACTAACTTGGGTAATGGTAGTAAGGCACATTTTTGTCTGACATTTAGATTGACCAATGTTCAAGCAAAGATATTGTCTTGTCAGGCATTGAAGAAATTAGTACAGAACCGCTCTGCACCAGTGCACTCTATATAATCTGGAAAGGTCTGTGCAATATTGTACTAGCATTGTTGTACCCGGCACCATAGCCTCGGGGCAGATTAAACATTAACAACATTAGTCTACGATAAACCAGGAAGAAAGGGATGCAAAAATTGTAAACATGCTCTGACCAGTTAAATATACTGCACGTTGGTTTTTGCCGATCTGTGCCTTTTTTTAGATTTTAATTTAAGAGCATACATGGATATGCATTTGCTGGATCGCTTCTACCATAAAACGAGTCAAGGACCATTCACTAGTTCTGTTGCCAATGGTCTATTGCTGGTAACCAGAGAACATGAGATTAATTTAAGAGAAAACGCTCACTAATAAAGCTTGAGAGGAATTTACTGTCAAAACAAACTACTGAATTAGTTATTAGATATACTCATTTCAACTAGCAAATGTTAAGAGCCGGTAGTTTATTTAAACTATGTGACTGCCCTATTCAGGTAGGTATCCCACACAAAGGCACTAACTAACCCCAAGAATTGTTTGCAGTTTCAAGGGAAGTGCTCTTAAAATGGTTGATGGCGCGAAAGTGCTTTACAGTGCCTATCAGTTCAACATTTACCACTCTGCATTGCAGATTAGTTTGTATTCGATAAAAACCCGACTTTAATAAAAGTATAAACATGTGCTGCGCGGTATCACACAATCCCATATGCCTCCTTGTCACGGAATACCAAACCTTATGTCAACAACCTTGGGAGGCAGTAGAAAGGATGCAGCTGTTCTCTGCGTTATGGACGAGCGCAGGACAATTTACAGAGGGAGAAAGGCAAATCTGCTTCAGCGTGATAATTATTCAATTTTCAGAGAGTAAAACCGGAGTTCGGAGCAGCGAAGGAGAGAGGCATGCTTAAGTTCAAACGGGGAGTTAGAAATGAATTCAGCAACCTCTGATCTCAATCCCATGCGCCACCAGCTCGACCATGCCTCAGCGAGTAAAGCGCCAGCCTTAAAAACAAACACCAGAGTGCACGAAGTCAACATTTGCATCCTTTTACAACCGAGCAACATTTTCACCTCAAGTTGCTCTTTCAGCGAGTGGAAAAACACCACTCCAGCCCTGACATGCGCTCTGTTCCCATTAGCTGGGAGCGCAGTATATTTATTCTGAAAAGTTTAAATTTGCTGCATGAAAGGTCAATTTAAAAGTTCAGCATCCGCGGAGAGGACTCTGTTGACTTGACAGGGAAAGTAACCAGTCCTTACAACAAATTGAGGGAAAGTGAAAGCGCGCAATGCGCGCACTGTGTTCACACGGGGACGCGGGGACAGGAGATGTGCACGCGTACGGAGTGCACATCTCCTGTCCGTACGCGTGCCATCTCCTGTCTCCCTTCAGAGGAGACGCCATGCGCGTGCACATCGCCTGTCCGTGCGCGCACATGGTTTGTCTCCCTTCGCGCACCAAACCGACAACAATAGTCTTGCCAAGGCGAAGCAGCGCATGCGCTGCGTTCGCTAGGCGAGACCTGAAAATGACACCCTTAAATCTGCTACCCAAGATACTTAAAGACAGCCTGATCCCTTCAGGGCAGCCCATCATGTCATCAAAAACACAGTTTATTAGAGAATACTACAGTTTATGTTGATCTCTTTTTGCTTCCCTTTGTACAAAATTTAACATCATATGTGAGGGATACTAAAGATCTTATCTCTAAAATACAGAACATTGAGGGGGAACAGTCGTACACTTTGGTTAGACTCAATGTAGAGAGCCTCTACACTAGCATCTGACATTTGGATGGATTGAGGACTTCAAGTATTTTTTGCAAGCCAGGGGGATTAATCTGCTAGAACACACCCACATGCCACTGAACATGATACACATTTTTCTCAGTGAAAATATATTCATATTTGAGAACCAGTATTTCAGACAAACACAAGGGAAAGCGATGGGCATCTGCTTTGGCCCCAGCAATGCCAATCTGGTAATGGGCTGGTGGGAGGAGCAGGTGCTCTGGGCCACTGACCTGGAACATTTCACTGACAAAATAGTTATGTGACTTAGATGCATCGATAATGTTTTTTGCATCTGGGGTTGCCAGGAAGAAGAACTGGAACAGTTTTTAACAACTTTAAATCAGAATCAGGTCAACTTGAAATTTATTTACAATGAAGTACAGTAGGGAAACAGTCAATTTCCTAGGCTTAAAATTGACAGTAAAAAATCAACCTCTAGAAACTGAACTTTTTAGAAAAAGTACAGCAGGAAATTGCATCTTACAAGTGGAGAGCAATCATCCACCTAACTTTAGATGAAGTATCCCTTACAGAGAGTTTCTGCAAGCCAAAAGCAATTGCAGCTTGGAAGAAAGTTACCTTAGAACAAGGGATGACATGATCGAAAGATTCAAAATAAGAGGGTACTCCAAGAAGATGGTTAATCAAGCCATTGAAAAAGCTGACAAAGTGAGTAGGGAAACCACTCTGTATAGATCAGGATGGACAAGGAGAAAGATCTATCCAAAGAACCCATTCGCTTTATAACCAAATTTACAACATATGCTGACAAGCAAAACACATTCTGCGCAAAAGATGGGAGATTCTGTCACACGATCCTACCCTGAACGAGGTAGTTGGGGTAAACCCAACTTTGACCTTCAAGAGAAATACATCTTTGTAGGATATGTTAGTGGGATATGTTAGTGTACAGTTTCCTGTCACCAAGAGAAGGGACTTGGCTAAAACCAACAAAAGGTTTCCTAAGGTGTGGGCAATGAAAAGCATGTAAATTTAACAGCAACACACAAGAGGTGGAATTAACACACATTAAGAAGAGATGGAGAATTAACAAATATTTCACCTGTAAAACAGACAGACATGTTATCAATATGAAATCCAAGCATGTAAACAATAATGCTGTAAAATGCATATAATGATGTAACTGGCACTGCTGGGCCCAATTTTGGATCTGTCCATAATATTACGTATAATTTGTGGTGTTCCCACGGACAGGGAACACAGTATTTTATGTTTATGATATGGGTCCTGTGCTCACCATGCCACTTGAGTCAAGCTAGGATGGCTGATGAGGAGTGATACCCTGAAACTGGTCCTAGGATGGTTGTTTCCGGTCCAGGGAGGACCTAGCCTGGCAGTTTGGGCTGGACTCTTCCTTTGGGGAGCAGGTCAAGATTGATTCACATATGGCTGGGTCTAAACTGGAATGACATGGTGAGCAAAAAAACTATGGATTTAGGCTCAGATCTCTGTACTGGGGTGAATGTACGACATTGCTTCACAATTCCCTCCTTCAATTGTTCTTTTTGCATTTGTCACTCCAAGTGGGAAGGGTATGTCCAGACATGGGTCCCGTGCTCACCATGCCACTGGAGTCAAGCCTGCCTTCTGGTCCCAGGATTCTTGTTTCTGATCCAGGGAGGACCTGGCCTGACAGTTCGGGCTGGACTGTTCCCATGGGTGCAGGGTCAAGACTGATTTGCATATGGCTGGGTCTAAACTGGAATGGCATGGTGTGCAAAAAAATGATGGATTTAGGCCCAGATCTCAGTACGGGGTGAATGTTTTACATTGTTTCAGAATTCCATCCATCAATTATTCTTTTTGCAGGCCCACTGGTAGCATTAAATTTACAGATACTGGGTACATGGTATACCACTCTACAAGGGACGTACAAATAAATTAAAAATGCCAAACAGGTGTAAGGCAATCTTACCAAGACACTCTGATACTCACCCAAAGGTGTGCCTCCTGTGCAAGCTCCCTCGGTTCAGTGAATGTGCAATCAACAAGGTGTTGGCATAGCCCTGGAAAACAGTGACTGAACATGTGCTCTCTGGCAATCAAATTGTGGAGCCCCTCAAAAGTGTTTACCATACTATCCTTCACCCAAACTAGCCAGTGCCCTGCAGAAGTACCTCACAAAATCCCCCCAGGAGTGGTGAGACAGTTTCTGACTGCCCCTGAATCTCAGCCTGCACTCTTCTGAGTTAAATCGTATATTTTGGCAAGGATCTCCTTAATGATGTGATACCTCAACCTGTCCCCCTTCTCTGTGGCCAGTAGGGCTTCCCTGTCATCACTAGGGATATGCCTCCATATGCCAGCTCCCCAATCCTCTTCAGGGAGCTTGTGCACTTCTAGAGTAACCGCACAAACCTCAAACCACCTGTCTATGTCATCCCCCTCATTGAAGTCAGGTACCAAGGTTCTGCATTCTCTAGAGTGGTGAAGTAGTCCTCCTCAGACCATCCTGTGGTGCAGATTGCATTCTGCGGACCTCCTCTTTTTTAAGGGCTATCTGATACTCAAGCTTTGCTTAACCCTTAGGGAAATTCAGTCCTTTCTCTGCACAGCTTCCGCAGCTCAGACATGCTGTAGCTCTCAATAGTGTTGACATCCAACATCATCTATGATAGATCCCTGGAAGATACACTGCCACCTGCCCCATGCTGGGCATCCTGATTCCCCTTCTGGAGGCAAGGGGGTCCGTCCTGCAGCTCAGAGTTCTCTTCTGTTTTTGCTTGCAGCCTCTTGACTTCCTCATAGGCTCTTAGGGCTATCTGTAGATCCATCTTGGAATCTTTCCTGTTGACATTCAGCCCACTCTCCTTGCAGAACTCCTTCATCTCCCTCACAGTGTAGTATGCTCGGCAGTTGAGAACCATGGAAATTCTGACAATGTATCACTGGTGCTACAGCAAAAAGAGTCCCAAGTTGATGAAGATGAAACAGGAGTCAAATTTTGAAAAATGACCAATTGCGAGAAGAAAATAGAAATTCAAAAATGCATGGTCTTAGATGTGGAGCAATAGTGTACACCAAACTACTGTTTGGCACTGCACAAGCACAAGTCTTATCCTCACCGCTGACTACCAATGTTAAAATGTGGGTTTCTGGTTGGCAAGGTATGCACCCTGTCCAAGCAGGCACCACAATCTTAGTCAGGGTAAGTCAGATACACACCCTAAACTAACCTGTGCTCACCCTCTGGTAGCTTGGCACAAAGTAAGGCTTAACTTAAGAGGCAATGTGCGAAGTACTTGTGAAACACTTTAAAAACCAACACAGTGAAACCACAACAAAAAGACTCCACTCCAATTTAGAAAAATAGCTTATATTTATATGAACAAAACATGACCAAAATGACAAAAATCCAATAAGTATAACTGGAGTTATGAATTTTGAAAGTTAAATGAAAACATAGTTCTTAAAAGCTTAAAGCGCCAACCAGGGACATATGCTCGCGCTTGATTGGGGTAAATCCAAAAGTTCAGGCAGCCTGCCATGGAGCACTGGTCAGATACAGGGACCAAATTTGGCCTGCTGAAAAGTACCTGAGATGTGTTGTTGATGAAGTCAAGATGTGAGAAGGAAAGAGGCGATGTATCGGCGTCGAAAAGCTGGATCGAAGATGAATCATTGTCGTCGAGCCACTCAAATTGCAAATGCACCGTCGTCGAGCCGCAGGATATAGGCAGTGCGTCGGGAACTGGGAGCGATGTGCTATGCAGTCGGAGATGCAAGGTCTTCGGTCCGTGCGGCAGCGGCAATGCATCAGGTTGAGGGAGATATTCTGGTTCCGATCAGCACAACATCGTTGATGCATGGATTTTTAACAGTTGCAGCACTATGTGCCCACTTCCAAGGGCCCAGGTCTGGATTGGCACCACTTGTCAGGGCAAGACTTGCAGCAACCAAAGTCCAGGTGCTGTTGCAGGTGGGTGGGACTTAGAATAGGGGGCAAGCTAGCATGCCCTTGGAGTGACTCTGGGTTCAAAGTGAGATGGGCCCAGTCCCTGCTCAGCAGGGCAGAGGGCAGCAGGCAGCAGGGCAGCACAGCAGAGAAGCAGTTCTTCCAGAGCAGCAGTGCGTCAGTCCTTGTAGCAGCACAGCATACCTTCCTCTTGGCCGAGTTCTTCACAGGTCCAGTAGTGTCTGATTTGGTGGGGCCAGAGACCCAATACAAATACCCAGTTGTGCTTTTAAATAGTGGAGGTGATTTCAAAGAGGAATATTGAGGTATAGTGGTCCTCCCTTCCTGCCCTGGCTCTAGACTCACTACAGGGGTTTAAGCAGCCCTTTGTGTGGGGACAGGACACAGCCTATTCAGGTGTGTGTGGCTGTGCCCAGCTCTCCCTCCCACTCTGCCCAGGATGGTCCATCAGGATGTGAATGGCCCATCAAGTCACACCTAAGCTCCTTTTGCGTGTGATTGTCTAGAGGGAATACACAAAGTCCAGCTGTCACCCAATCCAGACGTGTATTGGAGACAGGCTGCTGGCACACAGGACTAGGAACAGAAAAATGCCATCTTTCTAAAAGTGACATTTTGAAAACTGTAATGACAAATTCAACTTTACCATTAAAGAGGACTTGTCATTACAATTCCATAGGTACTAAACATGACAGCTCTACCGCCTTCCAATTGGAAATTACAGCTTATTAGATATAATAGGGAATCCCCAATGTTAGGCCTTACAGTAGTGAAAAACGAAATTGGGAGATTTTCACTACTAGGACATATAAAAATTGAAAGGACATGTCCTACCTTTTAATCACACAGCACCCTGCCCTATAGGCAAAGTAGGGCCTACCTTAGTGGTGACTTATATGCAGGAGCGGCCCATGCAGGTAAGAGCGGTGGGTCGGTGGGGCGGGTGAGACTGACCCGACAGATGATGAAGAGGGAAAATTAAATAAATAATTCATTTTCCCTTGTCATCTTTCACCCCACCCCACCGCTCTTACCTGCACGGCCGCCCCTGCTTATATGTAAGAAAAGGGGAGGTTAAGGGTTGGCAAGGGGTTTTAAATGCCAAGTCGACATGGCAGTGTGACACTCCATTCAGGCTGCAATGGCGGGCCTGGGACAAGTTGTAGAGAGCTACTTAAGTGGGTGGCACAATAAGTGCTGCTGGCCACTTATAGCATTTAACTTACAGGCCCTGGATATGCGGGATACCACTCTACAAGGGACTTACAAGTAAATTAAATATGCCAAACAGATGTAAGCCAATCTTACTATGTTTTATAGAGAGAGCACAAGCAGTTTAGCACTGGTTACCAGTAGTAAAGTGCACAGAGTCCTAAAGCCAGCTAAAACGAGGTCAGAAAAAGGGGAGGAGGACAGTGGCGGCCGCTATTATTGCTTAGTGGTGAGGCAGAGCGGGGAACAATTGCAACCAAAAATGAAACACATAAAATAATTAAAATCTCACTTACCTGCCTGCAGATCCGGCGGCTGCCGCCTTCCGTTCTCTCCTCCGATCCTGGACTCCAACTGGGTAGGCTCCTAGATGCGAATTTCCAGCCCTTCTCTCATGCTGGGAATGCTATCCCCAGCATGAGAGAAGTGCTGGGATTGGTCTGAGTGGCTACGCTTGCTGCTCAGACAGTGCATTGGAGCCAGAGGTGTTCTTCCAACCAGGCTGTGCAACACAGCCGGGTTGGAGAAACTTAAGTGTGCATGTGTGTTTGGCCGGCCTAGGACGGCCGGCCAAACACACATGCACACTTAAAAGTGCTCACCACTCCTCCCCCTGCCATGCCTTTCCAACAGGATTGCCTGGCCCCGCCCCCTGCACTGAAGACTCTATTGTCAGCAGTTAGGCAAAAATAAAATGATAATAAAATGCTTTTATTATCATTTTATTTTTCCTCTTTTAGCAGGGGGTGCAGGGCTCGTCCGCCATTATGGAGGAGCCGCCCCTGGAGGAGGAAGTCAAAAAGTGTGGGGGTGACCCAGCAGAAAGGGCCATTTCCAACACGACCCCCCCAGCCTAAATCTATATATATTGCTCAATATACATTTGAGGCTATATAAAACAAATATCCCCACAAATCAGGCTCTGCAATGTCATCAGTAGGTTGCTAGTTGACCAACATGTTTCCTTCACTATAGTGCTGATTGTAGTGGCAAGATTGTTGAAGGAGCACAGTCAATGATTGTGTAGAAGAGAGTGTGGCACAGAAACATGGAGCTGCTGTTCACTGCTGTTTTTTTTGCCGGAGGACACCAACCCTTGAGCGGGACCCAATGGTGCTAAGGTGTGTGCCTGGTGCACGGCAGATGAAATCAGCACCAGCGCTAGGGAAAGGGGAGGAGAGCCATATCTCTGTTGAAATGGCGCTCTCCTGCACACTCCCTGTCATGCAATGCAGTGCAGGATTTTTGGCTGCTGTGCTTCGTTGCATGCGTTCTTGGAAAATCTGCCCCTAAGAATGGTGCCACAAGTAAACTAGGGAATACACAAAGTAAAAAACAGAGCACAAAGAAATCCAGATTTTGCAAGAAAAAACACAAGTGAATGTAGTGCAAGGAGAGATTAAATGCAGCAAACATGGAACCATGAGGTTTGCAATGCAATAATGATCAGTCTTAGCCCTTTTTTAGTATCCAATCCAAGATGCCCTTCATTGACCTTGAACTTCAAAACCTCCGTCTTGATGTCTAGCATTCTCCATAGTTAAGAATAGTACTTGCTGTAATGTATTCACCATGGACGTTAGTCTTACAGCCACTTCGTTAGATGCCACATTTAGAATCTTCCTTGTTTTTGCTTTTTAATTGCCAGCTCCCAAACACTGTAGAATGAAGGGATGCCATGAAGAACGCAAAGGGAGGCAGGATTTTGTGGTAAGGGTTGGTACCTATTGCACCAATGCTCCTGTCTGAGCCGACACGGTCGGTACATGGTCACCCAAAGGTGTTGACTTGGGACAAAAGAGAAGTACCAAGGTCACCAATCGTAACTCTGATGCAACCGTGGCCCAAAGGTCTGGAAGAGTGTGGAGTGCCATGACCGGGGCCATAGTGCTCAAAGATGGGAGTGCGAGTCACAACAAGAATTAGTCTTAAATCCTACCAAATTGGTAAGTTATAATATTTTGTGCTTCCAATTTGCTGTTGTTTGTTTTCATATTACTAGTGAACGCTTTTGCCTGAAATAAGTCACTACAGATTACTAGTGATATCAGAATGGCAGACGGAGGATGAAACCGTGACTCTGCACCAGTGCGCAGGTGTGAAGGAGCTGAGTAAATGAGTAGTGCTCAGGTGAGTGCCTTTCTGTCACTAAGGCTGTCAAGGCCACTGCCAATTCCTCTTCTTTTGGCTTTTACAGCGAGTGACACAGTAAGGAGTCTGATTTGTTCAGATTGACGTGATCTTTGAACTGAGAATACTGCGTAGGACTTGGGGGCATATTATCAAGAACGGCGTAAAATTATCGCCGCTTTAGCGGCAGGAAACTGCCGCTAAAGCGGCGATAATGGGCTTGATAATATGCCCTGAGAATTCAATAGAAGCCCATGTTCTGGTGTGAACATGGGCTTCTATTGGAATTCTCCAGGGCATATTATCAAGCTCATTATCGCCGCTTTAGCAGCAGTTTTCTGCCGCTAAAGCGGCGATAATTTTATCGCCGTTCTTGATAATATGCCCCTGAGTCTTGAACAATTTAAACATGAAGGGGCATATTATCAAGAAGCCCATGTTGACACCAGAGCATGGGCTTCTATTGGAATTCTCAAGGGCATATTATCAAGCCCATTATCGCCGCTTTAGCGGCAGTTTTCTGCCGCTAAAGCGGCGATAATTTTAACGCCGTTTCTTGATAATATGCCCCGCTATTTTTTCCATGAACTTTTCTAGGTTTCAAACTCGAAGTCTTAGCGGTTTCCATTTACTGATGTACAGGAGCCGAAGAGAGGTGTGAGGTCTGTCGCTAAATAAGATGATATCCGAAGTGCGCAGCTCTTAACTGACATGGCAATCACCCTACTCCGTTTTGGCTTATAGACTATCATTTCATGTTAGGATCACATCAGTGTGCAGATCTGAGATTTTTGCAAGAAAACTGAATGATTTGCTTTGAGGAGAAACCCACTAAAAGAGAGCCGCAGAATGCCCTATTTTCCGCATATGTAGGCAGACATAACACATGGTCTAATAAGTGCAATCTGACATTGGATAGACATCTAAAATACCAAATGCAAAACTTTTGACACTAATACCAGAACTTTTGCCTCAAACATCAAGAGGCTGCAATGGCTTCCCCTGAGAGTGGAATATTAGTGGCCTCAAGAAAGAGGATAAGATTGTGATATGGTTAGCTTCTGTGCTCTATCGTCCTACCGATGATGATTTTCACAGAGATGGTGCTCTCTATATGGCAACGTGTCAGAATGGTTGAATGCTTTGGGCCTGTTACATCTGAAAGGACCGGGCCATAGGTTCTGGACCGATTCTAGAGACACAATCCGATGGTTCTTTTTAGCAGCATGTAAGCATAGAGGGGAGAATTTCTTTTATTATTGCCAATCAATTAAACAAGAATTCCCTTGGACACATAGTAACCACAAACAACTGTGTAAGGTTAGTTAATTTATTGCAAAGCCAAAAATTACTGAACATAAAGACACCTCAAGGCAAGAGTGTAAAAGTACATTGGAATTAGCATAAAGCCAAATCTACGTATCGAATGAAGACAATGTAGCATAAGTAAAACAATTAATTCAAGAAGCAGGATGCAGAGGATCAGAAAGCATGAGTCCAAGTTTCCCTGCATCGAGGGTTGGTGAATATAAAGCATTAATCTATCCCTACACTATCACTAGGATGACACCCCTACTTAAGCATCTTCCGGAAAAAGGAGCGAAAAAGGTGTCAGCATGTGGAGTCTTCCTAAGAAGTCTCTCCACCATCGATGGGTCAGATAGCATAAAGCTATTGAGACAGAGCTTGTTCTAAGATGCTCTCTCTCTGAAGGCAAAACAAGAAGTGGACGCTTTCCCTACTCCCAACTTCACAATATTGTAGGTAACTCTCCCAAGATTCATTGCGGGTCACGCCATCTGCTCTGGGTACCGTCCTAAAGGTAGTTTTCCATGGGACAACGGTGTTCTTCTCTTTTCAACAATTTGCCCATGGTTCTCAGGCCTTCTCCTGTGTGAAGCACAATGACCTTCTTTTATCAACTTGAGCTATACGATGTAACGTATTCTCTCCTTGCCTGACTAGTAAAACAAAGACATTATTCCAGCTAACAAGAATGCTTCTTTCACCTGAAACACAAAACGTGAGAAAGAACAATTCCACAGCACACTTGAAATTCAGCTATTAGTTGTAAAGCGAGAGTTTCCAGGGAACTGCATTTCAGGCCTACAAGATTCAGCTAACAAAAGAACCCAGCATATGGCTTTGACTGATTTGCATAGGAAAATAAGGCACATTCAATTAATGCATTTACCTACAGGTAAAACTACACAATTAATAAACACATTTCATCCATGAATAATTGACAGTTTCACAACACGAGTTTTTCACGTTAATGTTTTCTGCTAGTTACATTCACCTTCTACGTTTGTTACTTTTCAATGGCCTAAGCACATCACGTTTCATGTTAATACATTTTAAATTCTAACACCTAATGTTAATACGACAAAGGATTCTATGCGGGTGCGCTCTACACGTGAGATTATAATGCACCCCTACACACAAAATCTGATTTCAGCTACATCACACCCCTGCCTAATCTTGTGCTTTGGCACCAAGCAGGCACCATCACTAAGTACCTCTCCACTAATGAGGATAAGGAATGCAGCATTATGTGCATAAACAGAAAATGTATTACATATAACTAATGAAAACTAATATGTAGAGCATCTCCACCACTGCATTACTTAAACAGCAACTGATTCTGGGTAGATCTCCAGAATATCCATCCATCTGAATATTTCTGAGAGCACCAGGGAAAACCTGAACATACTGGCAGACTACTAAAAATATCTAGTAATATCTGGAAATAGTTGAAAATGTCAAAGTTTATCTAAGACTATTTAAGAATTTGCCATCTAAAAGTTAATTTCTATGTTAATCTTACACATGTTCAGCCAAATCACATGATAAATATTACCACATTATCTAACTCACCCACAGTCAACTAATGTATTTGACCTCCATATATCAGTGTCGGATCACTGACACAATATTGAGGTGAACAATATCATAGGCAAGCATATTATGTCAAAAATGTAATTTACCCAAAATATTGTGTCCCTATACTTATAATGATTAGTACAAAAATATTGAAAATAAAATATCGTTTCACACTAATATCATTAAAAAACATACAAAAGTAAATTCTACATATTTCAATATATAACATTAATAAAATGTTAATTTAAATAAATGTAGATAATATTTAATACTATATATATTTATATACTTATATAAACACACACACGTGTGTGCATGTTTATATAAAAATATATATACATATATATATATATATAAATATATATATACATATATATATCTAATGTATCACTATTATTGAAAATATATATTTTACATTATATTCAATATTTATGTTATATTGTTACATTTACTACCATAAAAAGCACACATGCACACGCACACACACACAAACACACATATTATTATATATATATAAAAAATATTAAGAAATCAAATGCAGAACATTAATTAAATTACCAAATGAATAAAATAGAAAACATTTTCAAAAGTAAGGCATTTACAAAAATTATTATAAACATTTAAATAAATATATATGTATATAAACAAAAAATTGCAAAATTAAATAAAATGAACACATAATAATAATAGATATATTTAATCAATATTTGGAAAAGTATTGGAGTCTGATAATAATATATATACTATTCCCACTCCAGTTTATGCAACAGTGGAGAAAGAGAAGTCTTTCAGAGGGGTTAAATTTACTATTCCCACTCCAAACAGGTCCTTAGTAGGGAAAGTGCTGGACTTGGGAGAAGTTAAATATACTATTCCCACTCCAGCCTATGCAACAGTAGGGAAAGGGTTTTACTTCACAGGGGTTAAATTTACTATTCTCACACCAGTCTAAGCAACAATAGGGAAAGTGTTAGATTTCAAGGGGCTTAGATCTGCAATTCCCACTCCAATCAGGCTAACAGTAGCGAAAGTGTTGGACTTTGGAGGGGTAAGATGTACTTTTCCCACTCCAGTTTGTGGAACAGAAGGGAAAGTGTTGGACTTTGAAGGGGTAAAATGTACTATTCCCACACCAGTCTGTAGAACAGTAGGGAAAGGGTTGGACTTCAGAGGGTTTACATTTACTATTCCCACTCTAGCCAGCACAACATAGAGAAAGTATTGGACTTTGGAGGGTAAGATTTATTTTTCCCACTCCAGTCAGTGCAATAGTAGGCTAAGGTTGTGGACTTCAGAGTATTTGAATTTGCTATTCCCACTCCAAACAGCACAACAGTAGGGAAAGTGTTGGACTTGGGAGGGGTAAGATTCACTTTTCCCACCCCAGTTTGTGCAACAGTAGGGACAGTGGTGTAACACAGGCCCTGCAGGCCCTGCAGGCCCTGCGGTGCGGGGAGGCCCCCTCAGCACAAAACTCTGGCTGGAGAGCTCCTGATGGAGTCTGGAGGGACAACCTCCATGTACCTTGCAAGGGGTAAAGTTTTGTTACGCCAGTGAGTAGGGAAAGTGTTGGACTTTGGAGGGGTAAGATTTACTATTCCCACTCCAGTCTGTGCAACAGTAGGGAAAGCGTTGGACTATTGAGGGGTAAGATTTACTATTCCCACTCCAGTCCATGCAACAGTATGGAAAGGGTTGGACTTCAGATGGGTTAAATTTACTGTTCCGGAAACGATTCGGTCGACGCGGACCAGATCTTCGCATCATACTTGGTCGTTCGGAGCGGGTGACGACTCAGTCGGAAACATAGGCGCCGAATCGGATTCGCACGTTCCAGTACCCATCAGGAGGCCTTCCTAATGAGATCGTAATCTGGCCCAAAGTAGCTAAATGTTCCAATGACAATATACTTACCTTAGCTGATCTTTCTAACTCCCACCCAACCCTGTAGATCACCCTGATTTCTAATTAGATGCTTTCAACTACCAATTTAGCAGTGAAAGGATAATGATTTTACACTATCTACAAAATACATCATCGTAAATGTTCACAACTTGAGTCTATCATGGAGACTGAAACACTTGAATTAGCTAGGTATCCTTTCTTAAGGGAATTTGCACAAAGGCTCTCTGTCTGGACATAGAATTGGTCACCTATACAATCTTTGTACTACTCCCCCTTCCATAGCCTCCCCTCGCTTTGATTGCAACACTGCTATACAACATGTATACAAATTGCCAGAATTATTTTGTCAACAAATGTATCTTTGTAGCTCTGAAGAAACTGCTAAATCCAAAATCCCATGTGCAGTGAAATACACTGTTACAAACCTTTTAGGATTAAAGCAGTTTCTTGGAGAATTTAGAAACTAAAAATATTTTACCAAATTGAATATAAATGCTGCTTTGACTTACTTACAAAATCTTTCACATGTTACCAGATGTAACTGAGGGGATGACTACAAAATTCTGGTACCCCTTCGATCAAAAGCAGCAGCTGGAACTTCTCTGCACAGCTGTATCAGCGATCCGCTAGTAAGTGTTTATTCAATTATCAACAACATTATTGAATTCTCCCACTCTGGCCTATTCATGGATTTAAAAAAACTCCATTGATCATCTCAGATAATACTTGTCCAACTTTCTAATTAAGTATTAATGCCTTGGCAAGTGCCATTAATTGAATACAACTAAGCAGGCCCCTGTGATCCTTTTGTCTGATCGTGACCTTTCTCCTTTCTGTTCTAGAGATAGGAGGTACTCACACACCTGTCCTGACAATGAACTCTACTAAATGAGATCGAAACGCTGTCAACCATAGAACTTCCAAACTCCTTTTTTTATAATATAAAATTATCAGAAGGAACTGTGGATTTTGATGTTTTAAAGAGATGCATGTTTTAATATTTTTCACTCACTAGAGCACCTTTTTAACTTTTTTTTGTGAGCCCTGGATCATGATAAATACAAAAAGAAAAAAATGAGATGATATTCTGCAATTCATAAATTAATTGCATTATAAAGTTGTAGGTTGTCCTGCTTCATACTTGCCTTTTGATTACTTATGTACATTTAGGTTCCAAATGAAAATGTATAGGACCTAATGTGTTTCTTCTTTTCTCAAAAAGAAACTTCTAGGGGACCGTTTGGCCCAAATGAACCTCTGTTCTCCCAACATTCTAAATAATGAAAACACTGCGTCACATATTCCCATGCCTTGCACATCAATATAAACTGCAAGCCATCCTAACACTCATAATCTCCAATCTTGACTATGCCAACAGCCTATACCTTGGCACATCCGCATTCACTGTACCCAAACTACAAATCATCAAACATGCTACCGCAAGGATTCTTCTCCACCTTCACACAAGAGAGCGCCTGACACCAGTCCTGCATTCACTCGACTGGCTGCCTATAGGTAGATTGCAATGTTTAAGGCACTCTGCATTGTCCACAGAGTCTTCCAAGGAAAAGGACCGCTATAGTTTCAAGTTAAATTCAAGCAATACAAACCAAACAGAACACTGTGTTCCAGGCTTGCCCATTTATCGACATAGTACCTTACCATTTACCATGAGAAATCCATAGAAGGCACTGCATTCTCAGTACATGCTTCTAAGCTTTGGAACTAACTACCAGTCAGCATTATAAGCACCCATGAGCATATACTCTTATGAAGACAGTTGAAAACATGGCTATTTTCCAGATAACTGCACCATTCACATTCCAGCAACAGAGCCCAGAAGACCGTAGCACCCTGAAGCACAATCCCCAGCTTTCAACCCATTAATTGCAAACTACTTAAACAGCAAACTGCTTTTGATATGCAGCTAAGCTGACTTATTGTTTGCCGTGGCATTATATAGTTATGTACTTGCATATGTAACAGTTATGGCTCACAATAATACTAAAACCATAATACGCAGCGGTCAGAAACAAATTGTAACTTTAGATTCACATAAGTCCTATCTGCTATGAGAGTTGTCTATCCCCAGCACTGTACAGTCAAAAAACACAGCCAACACCAAATGAACAGGCATGGAATAACTGGAGATCTGTCACACATTGCTGGACAATTTGGAGGACTGTATTATAGTCCACCACTGTAGGCCGTAAATATCTATACAATTTGAACACTTCTTTACATCTCACAGAGACACTCAGATATGAGATGATACTAAAAATGCCCATCCAGACAGATCTCTCCACTCCTCGCTCCCTCCAACCATTCCAGCTCAGGACCACAATTATACACAAAATCTCAGATTGGACAACCCAGTGCAGTAACCAGCTGATCAGAATATATCATATGAAACACCATAAAGGGACCTGCAGAGCTGTTGAAAGCTATCAGCATACCGAAAACCATAAAACTGTGCATCTGTCTCTCACGTTTCATCTTCCAACACACTGTTATACATTGTGTCTCATAACTCGATAACCACACCTCAGTGGTCATCAAGCACGCCATGGCCACTTCCCACATAGGATTAAAACAAATACAACATCCTTGCAGCCACACACCCTATGTGGTGTAGTGTGCTACACGTGCGCAAGTACTACAGTGCTCCACATGGCGTAGTAAGCACTATATAAATGCTGTAATATAATACAATGGTCAAGGTCAACACTAGTAGAAAAGCGAAAAGCAAGTACATCATTTCGAGCTCCAGTTCATATTTTCATAAATCACATTATTTTTAGGAGCAAAAGGCAAGAAATAGTAGTATAAAAAAGTGGTTGTTCTAGGATGCTACAGTATTCAGACCATGTAAGAGAACGTCATGCTCAAGTGGAAAAATTTCAAATTATGTTTTACTTTTGGTGAAAAAAGGAGATGTGGACTGAGAGCTAAAAAAAAACAGCAGTAGAAAATCTGAATGTTTTACGAATTTCAGAGTGGGTGTGTGGTGTGCGTGTGTGCGTGAGTGTGTGAGCATGCCCGTATGTGCACTGTGAAGCTGCAACATGTACGAAGAGGAAAATGTACAGCTTGTTTATTAAATTATTATAAATGGTGAATCATTTCAGAAAATGAAATGCCATCTGGGGTGGGATAATCACGGGTACTGACTCCTTGGTTTGCATTTGACGTGATAGACAGAGAAAACGCATGTACTCCACTGATAAAAATGTGCAATTTACACATGCACTAAATGACCTAATTAATGTGTGCAGAATAGTGTACAGCACACAGACAAGGAGCAACGCTTCACCCATGACTCCATTCATATGGTTCCACATGACCACTGTAGAAATACCACAATACATACACACGACCCAAGAGTAATGTCCTGAAGGTTTTCAAGAAGCTCCATGCATTTCCTGACTGCTGACTGTATTTCAACTACCTCTGCCCACCTGGGACCATAGTACCGGAGTGTCCGGGGGACGCAACAGGCGTTTGTGCCCACTTTGCGCGCCTGGGGCACTTTGGTATTACAGAAGGGGACACAGACACTTGTGAGTCCAAATTAGGGAATCTCTTTGCCTCTGTGCCCGTGTCATATTACAGATATGGGTGCAGAGGCAAAGGTGGCACACTGTCTGTGCCCACCTGATAGCAGCCCTTGGGAGGGGGTTAGGGGATCCCATGGAGCCCCCCAGACATCTCCTTGCAGGCGGGTGCAGTCACTCACTGTAATCTCAAATCCCCCTTCAAAGTGCAGGCAGGTTGTCGCCTGCATATAAAAAAAATTCTCTTTCGTCTTAGATGCCATTAAAGGGATCTAAACTATTTTTTCTCACTGTACTATTTTCAGAATAAGAGCCTTATCCCTCTTTATATTAAAGACGACACATCATATTTAGGATCTCTTCTTACGTGACTGAGGTAATTTTATCCATGATTATGCATTTCAAGTATTAGTACTGGACTGTTTTTGAATAAGAAAACTCCCTTTTCAATCCCTTCCATCATATAGATACTCCTGTATACCGACCACCCACTCAAAAATTTGGCCAATGAAGTCAGACTCTATGATTAGAGTGTTTCCACTGAATATGAATATACATGTCTAATAAATGTTAATTTGGAAAGTAACTATATAATGTTTGATTTGGTCAAATCAAGTATGGTGTCTACTGACTCAATAATTCCACGAATGAATGGAAATTAATTGTCTCCTGTAGCATTATGTGAGAAAATGACTTTCTCTTGCAAAATGTTATGTAAATATGTATATAATATACTGTAGTGTATAGATGTGTTTATGTTTCTTTGGAGCATTGTAATATAGTGTGATTTTAAATGTATATATATTATCTGTGTTTTTTAGCCCTGAAGAAGTCCCCAGACAGGAATGAAACGCGTTGGCTACGCCTTGAAGATTTAATAAAAAGAATAAAGGATTTGAAAAACCAATTTTATGTCTCCATGAAACCTTTAATGAATAACTGGAATTGAAAAGATGACTCTCACTACTTAATTAGAGTCTTTAAATACAGTGTGTGCTGATCATCCTGATGCTGATGTACATGTGAATTTCTTTCACTTATTTGGGAAATAGGGGTCTTTTTCCCATGATCTTTGCAGCACATAGATACTATCCCTACAGTATAACAAGTGCAGTATTGTATGTTCAAGGCCTCTTTGTAAATCTTTTAATTTGTGACGTGTGGCAAAATTGAGGTGATTAAGGTGAATATTTTTATGATGCCCCTGAATAATTAGGTAGAAACATACTGGGAAGTAATTGCCGTCAATGTGAAAGACCAGCATTACTTAAAAGTCTTGTATCTCAAAACAAGCATGTTGAGAGTGAAAGTCAGTATGGTTTTGTGCATTTGTTATTTATTACTGTCATTCTTGTGTTACCTAGATGGGTAAAGGATAACCCCACCAGGAGCCTGAGTTCAGTTTCCAACTGACACATTAATTACGGCCTCTAACAGAATGACATAAAGATCTTTCACTACATCACCAATTAGCTCGTGTAGAGTTATTCCCACATTTGGACCATATTTTCACCTTTTTGGGAATTTACAAAGAACTGCAGGAGTACACCTGTTAATATGCAAATGTCCCAGCTCCTTGGTAGTTCCCACAAGTGTAACCAATTAGACATTATGAAATTTACTTTTCTAAAAGATGGAAATATAGCGCATTGGTGCATTTCATGGCTGTCACAGGCTTTTGGGTGGCCAATGGGACAACAACCAATTTGTGAAGGGTACAGGGCAGTTCTTTTTTTTTTTTAATTAATATTTTAGCCTTCATCTTTTTCTCTCCCCTACAAGACTCTTGAAGCACCCCCTTTCCCATGCAACGTTGCTTCTCTCTGCAACCTGCATCTCTAAGGGCCACCGCTGTCTCTTTACTGTACATCTTACATTGAGCACTCTATTTCTTCCTTCTGCAATTCTCTTTCATTCTTTTTACTTCTACACCTGTCCCTGCGCTTTTCCACTCCCACTTTTACCTGTTTGGTCTCTATTACAGATCTCAGATATGTGAAAGTCATGTACCAAGCACGTGGTCTCTCACACTGACATGACTCTGCCCTAGCCAAGCTATTTACATACCTCTGCCAGTGTACCTAAGTCCTCATAAGTAGCACACTTGCCATTCTTCACCAGCGACTCACACAGAGCTTTGCCAGTGCAACTCTACACTGAAATGAAGTCCCTCAATTCAGAGCTGATATTCAGAATTTAAATATAGAAGTGTTGCAGTATGTAACGGCAAAAGCTTGTGCAGCAAGGTGAAGGATATTATTTCAATAAAAAAAATAGAATTTGCTACCCTTGGTATGCATAACCCTCCTTTTAACTGATCCCACCTCCTTGTCTATGATGGTAAATCTCATTCATAAAATTCTTGAATAGTCATGTATTCCAATGTACCGTTATAGTTGTGTAAGAAGGATCTTTTTGTATTCAAATATTTTATTGATTTTTGATAAGAAATAGAAAAGACCATACAAAAAAGAGCATTGGAAAGAGGTACAATTAATTCATAGCTTGATAACAAATGAATTATCTAACAGTTAGATAATAGTTTAACACTAGGTAACACTACCTTTAAGTACCAATGAATACAATCGGATAATGCAATAAAAGAAAGGTAGATAAGATTCACTTAAAAGAAAGAAATAGAACAAATTGTCAGAACCCTAATAAACTTAAATAGAACTATGTATCTATACCTAAAATAGCTTTATAAGCAGCACTAAATAATCAACAAACTAAGATTAGTTATAACTTTAAAGCTATATAATCATCAATTGGTTTCCAAAATAAAGTATAATTAGAAGCGTTAGGGGTCACACCTGTAAGAGATAGATTAGCTCCTCTTCTAGAAGAAAATTATCCATGCCCACCACGTATGTACTGACAATAATGAAGCATTTTTCCAATTGCCAGTAATGGATTTCAACGCAGCTAAAATTAAAATTAAAAAATCTAAAAGTTTGCCATTAAGATCAGTCACTTTTGTTGTAAGAGAGACTGATTTACAAATCAATATAGCATAGGATAAATTATCTGTGATATTCAATATTGTTGTTACAATATTCCAAACATCCTTCCAAAACTTACCTTCAATAGGACACTCAAAAAGCATGTGTCTCAACGATCCTTCATGCCGAGAACAATTCCAACATTCACATGAATTCAATATTTTGCCTTAAATAACCTAAAAGGAGTCCAGAGGCAATTGAATAAAATAAATGCTTTCATTTGATATAGTGAAACGGGTAACCATCTTGAAATATTATTCAGCCATATGTTTTTCCACATATCCGGGGAAAATAAAATATCTATCTCCTTATTCCAAAAAGAAGTTAGAAAATCAATATTATCCCCTGCACATCCATTACTTTTTTTTATAAAGGAGTGACACAGCATCAGAGGAGGAGGCCATAGTTTGGATGTACACTGCCAAATCAGAGGTCGCATTCTGAGGAAAAGTTGTAGGAAAGGAGTCAAGTATTGAATTACACAAAGTTCATATTTATAGCTATCTTTAGATTATAATATAAACAGTTGTTGCAATTCATCAAAGGTTAAAAAAGCTTTGATATGATAGATATCTTTCAAATAAAAAATACCAGCTTTAATCCAGGAATTCCAAAATGTTTGGGTGCAATTTAATTTAAGCCTAGGATTATACCATAATGATGAATGTAATGTATGTGACATAGGAGATTGAAAAATTGAATCAAAATCATGCAATATTAATTTTGTAGATTTAACAATTACCGATTTCTGAAGCAAACTCTTTGAATTAGCCGTAGTGACTAATGCAGGCAGCGGAAAAGGGGGCAACCAAACTTTGTTCAATACGGAGCCACGCAGGAGTATTATTAGGTGTTGTAGATTGAAACTATAATGTACTTTGTTTCAAAATGAAAACTTTGTGATAATGTAAAAAATCAGGTAAACCTAATCCACCATTATTCTTAGCCAACTTTAGTTTTTTATCGCTTATACAGGGAGATTTTTTATTCCAAATAAATTTGGTAATGATTTTATCCATATTTTTATAGAATTTAAGAGGGAGCTGAGTAGGCATCATAGAGAGAAGATAGAAAAGATGGAGCAATAACCATTTTAACAGCATCTATCTTCCCCCACCAAGTTAAATGTAGTGCAGACCACTTTTGAAATGTGTCTTTAAAATAATCTAAAATACAGTCACAATTTTATGAAATCGATTGTTTTATGTTATGTGAAAATAATATACCAAGGCGTTTAATTTTGTCTTTGGCCCAAATAATTTCTTTGTTTGGAACCATAGTAGGTACACAGTGAACATTTAAAGGAAAAAAAATCAGTTTTTTTAGTATTCAGTGAATATCCTGAAAAATGAGAATAAGTGCTAATTAAACTTAATAATGAAGGAATGGACGAAGCCGGATCACCAATATAGAGGAGTACATCATCAGCATAGGCTGAGGTTTTAATAGGAACATTATTAATAGCAGACCTTCAATTTCCATAGAATTTCTAATGGCAAGTAACAAAGGTTCTATTGCAAGTAAAAAAGTAAAGGCGATAACGGGCACCCTTGTCCAGTCTGTCTGTAAAGTAAAAATTTATCAGCTATCTGACTATAATCAAAGCTTCCGTAAAGGACCCTGACTTTGCTCCTGTAGTACTAAAATGAGTAAATAATTGGCATATATGTGGCGACAAGAGGAGAGCCAATGCTTTATAAAATTCCGCTGGAAAACCATCTGGACCAGGAGATTTACGCAACTTAAGTGATTTAATAGCGGAATGTACTTCCTCCATAGAAATTGGCATATCTAATTTATCTCTAGCTGACTGTGAAATTTGAGGTAAACCACACGTCCCTAAAAAATTATCAATAATTGATAAATCATTAGAAGGAGGCTTATTATATAACTTTGAAAATAAATTCATTCACAATTTCTGTATGAGATATAGCTGTTTGCCCATCAGATTTGCAGCTAGCATTCATTTAAGTCTTATCTTTCTTGATATGAAGATAGTTGGCTAAAAATCTTGCAGACCTATTAGCATTAAAACAACATTTAGCTTTAGAATAAGAAATGTGTATGCCTGCTCTAGTACCTAATATAGAGTTTAACTCATAACAATTGTAGGTGTATTTTGTATTTAATGTGATTAGATGTAATAAAAAGAAGTTCATACTTGGCAATTTGCTTATTTAATTCTTGAATTCCTTCATTAAATGTTTTATTATTGTGAGCCATAACCAAAATTGTGACTCCCCTGATATAAGCCTTAAAAGCATCCCATCGAATGACAATTGATGTAGAATCCTCCGGATTAAATAAAATGTACTCATTAATTGACGATAAAATTTTAGGTTTGTTGTCGTTGTTAAGAATAACATTTATATTCATGCGCCATCTACCACTAAACTGTTGAGAAACTGTAGGATGTAAAATGCAAGAGACAAGTGCATGATCCGAAATATCAATATTTTGGATAGTAGGATCAGAAATAGAGGGAATTAAATGACGGGATATTAATAAAAAATCTAATTGAGAATATGAATTGTGAGGATTAGAAAAAAAGTCAATTGTTTATCCGTTGGATGATGCAAACGCCAGATATCCACTAATTTAGTTGAGGAGCAAAATATGCTTTTAGAGGACGATATTTGATTTGGGAGCATCTATCCAATAAAAGATCTCTTATAAGATTAAAGTCACCTCCAATAATATATGGGACATTACCCAATTTTAGAACTTCTGACTTAACAAGAGACCA
The DNA here is from genome assembly GCA_963921515.1 of Calotriton arnoldi. Classification (NCBI taxonomy): domain Eukaryota; kingdom Metazoa; phylum Chordata; class Amphibia; order Caudata; family Salamandridae; genus Calotriton; species Calotriton arnoldi. The sequence goes on along the minus strand of CAWUFW010004407.1, from coordinate 1,386,037 downwards.
AAAATCAGGGTCATACTTCATGGGACCAAATATATTAATCAAATGTAGGACCCTCATCATTTTTATTTTTAGTTATAAGAAAACGACCATTAGAATCCGAATACTTATGTAAAATTTGAAGATGTCGTTTTTGCAAATAAAAGAGCAACTCCATTTTTCTTATTGAGAGCAGGTGAAGAGATAATATTACCTACCCATTTTTTGTTTATGTACTATAGGATAGTGTCATCAACATGAGTCTCCTGCAATATCAAATATCAGTCTTATGCCTAGCCAAATAATCCAAAACTTTAGTGCGTTTTAACAGGATGTCGTAAACCTTTAACATTGAAAGAAACAAGTTTAAAACCATGAACATCAGACATCATTGTGAAAAATTGAGAAAAGAGAAGTAGAAAGAATTAAAAGAAGTGACAGAATATACGTAGCTCTGTTAAAAAAAAGAAAGATAATGACGAGAAAGAAACGGACCAACATATAACAAAAACAACATAGAGACATAAATAGAACTCTTGAATCACACACATGCATGACAAGAATAACCGATCCACACATGCCCACTAAAGAATTACATCAATTTAGGCTAACTAGAAGAGAGTAACAGGTCTAGAGCTTAAGTGACACTCTCATTGGTTTCCATGGAGAGCTGTGAGTGCTGATCTAAGTATAGACGAAGATCATCCGGATGTTAGAAAGACTTCGAGAACCCATCTTTCCATATTCGCATAGTAGATGGGTCAAACAGGCCTTATTTGAAGCCACAACTTCTCAATCTTCGACGAAGACCAGCAAATTCTTTGTGAATTTTTACAGTCTCCTTGGCAAAGTCCTGATGAATAAAGATTTTATTTCCGTTGACCATTAAAGATGGAATTTCTCTTGACGCTTTCCGTATTAGAACAAGATGGTGATGATGATGCAACACTTTAAATATCATTTGAAGTGGTTTAGTTTCATTCGGGCTTCTATGGGAAGGAATTCTATGAGCCTTGTCAAGCTAAAATATTTCAGGAAATTTTAAGCATAAAATGCCAGGCAATAGGTTTTCTAAATACCTTCTGCAGTCATTACCTCCTACATCTTCTGGCAAATTGAAAATTCATAAGTTCTACTGCCGATTACGATTAATTAAAATCAACAATAATTTGTTCATTGGTTCTATTTTCGCAGTGACAGGAATGAGCTCATCTAATTTGGTTTTGTTGTCTTGGATTTTAATTGCATTGTCAGAAACTTTCATCAAAATACTAGCCATGTCTTTATGTAGTTCTTTTTATTTCTGACGCAATAGTGTCAGTGTTAGAATGAATAGACTGCATTTCATCAAACAATTTGGTTAAGGAAGGTTCACTAGAGTCTACCATTTTAAATTTTACTGGTGCAGGTTACGTAGTATTCTTTTTGTGCTTGCTGTGTACCAAAAAAGTATTTTTACCTTCCATAATTGAGAATTAAGAATTTAAGGCTATAATCAATTCAAGTTGTAATTTCCAGCCACTTGAGGAGCAGTACAATGTAATACTGTGCAGCAGCTAAAGCCAGCTGTGGGCGTGACCAGGATACAGCTGCGCCCTTTCCTGCCTGTGGTTCCGCCGTCCTGACAGAGAAAATCAGAAGTACCTGAATGGAAGCACTGCTGAATGGTGCTCCTGCAAAAGCTCAGTCCCACTTCGCAGGAAAGATGACAAAAAACACCACCACGGAAGGCGCTTCTCTCAGGGGTCTCAGGAAAGCAATTGCAGGTAAATACTGTTGAAAACGGGCCGATGTCGCTGAGCTGACTCTGAGGAGGCCATCTTGATTCACAGGCTTGCGCGACTCCGAGAAAGATCTTTTGTAACACCCATATGGAAGTGTATACCATCTACTTGAAATAATTGTATTACAGCATACCTTACACTTGTATCACATGTCATCTAATTATATGTTTATGCACTTAATAAAATACTTTGAACAGTAAAAAATAAAATTTGCTATATAACTATAGTTTAACCACAGTGGAGTTGTCAACCCGCCCTTGAAACCTGCTCCAGCAGGCCGTACAAAACATCTCTTTTTTACGGCTAAAATCATAACATCCAGGGCTTATTTTCCTAGTTTGATTGAGAGCCACCTGTTGCAGTGGGCTGAATTGTGGGGTCTGTTTAGAGGAAGCCAAAGGCAATTAGCGCCTGCTGCGCCTCCAATTTCAGTAGCAGTGCTTTTGCATACACGCAAATGTGAATGATTGTCCGTGGTCATATTTCGCATGTGTTCCCAGCCTGGAAGGATCATGATCTTCCCCCATGAAAATCTTTGTGTGAGTGAATCCATTCATGAGTGCAAATTGATGTTGTATGAATGAAAAAAATAGTGAATTTACAGTAATTAATGCTGCTATTTGCTCATATGTCTGCCTCATAGTTGTGAAAATAGTATTGTGAATTGGGCTGTAAGAGGGGAAAATCACACAGAACAGGAGAAAGGACAAAAAACATGCACTGACCGTAACAAGTTAGACCACATTTAGGCACTCCACAATAGCACGATCAGACACCAGTAACCAATTCAACACAACATTCATACTCTGAAACATGCATCAAAATTATTTTGTGCAATACTATCCCTGAAAAACATTGTAAAACAAATATCAGTACTTGAGCGTACCACACCTCTAAGCATTAACAATAAATCATAATTGTTTTTTACTTTCCCTTTTTATAATAGGCGTTTTTTTTGTTGAAAGCTGTAATGGCGTACTTACATTGCCCTGTCAATAGTAGGTACTACTTTTCCTAAGTGCTTGCTGGGTTCTTACATTTTTGTCTTAACACAGGCGCCACTTCCTTCAAAGCCATAACAGAAACGTACTTCCCATACCAAGTTCTATTTTGCTTAGCTCAATATTGGGAACACTCTCAATAACACTGAAATGTACCCCCTTGAAGAAACAGGAGACAAAACACTTCTCATACAATAATTGGCACTTGCTGACCCAGAGAAATATGGGGCAATCACTTGCCTCACTTTAGGTTTTAATATCCCGTACACTAGTTCAGGCTTCCATTCAACTCTAGAAAGACGTTTATTGTTTGCTCATACAATTAACTTGCATATCTCATGAGTACTGAGGTCTCCCACAATTATTCTTCACTCATAAAGATAATCTTGCATAGTAAACTGTAATAAGACCACTTTCCAAACCTGCTCACTATACAGGGTATCTCACATAGCGAAGTAGCAACGAGGAGTCTTTCAACTCCTGTAATCCACACATGGTAGCTTGCTTAGTAAACTGTCATGTGGAAGTTAACAACTGTACTGTTATCTCCCTTTCTAGTTGCACAACACACAACACTCAGATACTCGCATCTCCTAGTGATGTTCCCCTCACCTCTGGGAAGCTGGTTTCAGGCAGACACCAACTCTGGTTGCAAGGCAGCTCTCTGTGTACTCTTTGGAGCATCCTTTCCTTGGTCAAGGAGAACATGGAACTAAAACAAGGGAGTCAATGGCTCCCACTTTTATACAGTCACAGCAGACAGGAAACATGGATTCTCGGTCTGTACTTTTAGAACCGGTTTGGGTCAATTCTATTTTGCCCTGACCTCTCCAGGCTGTTCTCAGACAAAGCCTTTGTGCAGAGTGAGGCTCCTCACTGCAGGGTACTCTCCAGCATAGAGAGGTCACAACAGAGCCAAAAAAAGCTGTAAGCTTTCTCCCTCTGGCAGTCAATAATTACAGTGACCAGTGATCACAAAATGGACAAAAGACGGACCTTACCTAAAGGGCCCTTTACACAAAGAACAAAAGAGACTGCAGTCCCACCCTTTACCCCACCATCTACCAAATTGCAGTGCTTGTGAAGACAAACATAAAGCCCCTCTCAGCAAAAGGACCTAATCAAATTTATGAAGAAAGCCCTATCTCCTCTTTCCCCACTTCACTGTCTAGGTCACCTACCTCCAGCTTAAGGAATGTTAGTAATACTCACCACTGTCTGGAAAAACAACCTCACCTCCATCTTGTGTATATGAACAGGTTAGAGGCTTTCAAAATGGTATCTGCAAGCCTCCATTAATCCGATTCACTCATACACAGAGTATGTGTACTACACAAGCAACATGCACACTCGCATAACATAAACTTGAGATGTTTAGCCTAAAATCTGGGTTATCGCATAGAAGTGGAACTTTACACGTCGACCAGCAGGCCTCATCTCCAGTGACACAGATCAAAGTACTGGTCACAGCTACTGAGCCACAAAAGGCAGTATACTGCCAGCACTGCTCTACATGCTCAACTCAAACTCTACATGTCAAATGAGTGCACGCTTGGTGTTCCCCACCAGGCACAGGACAGGTCCAGGACCTCATGCATGTCAAGGTACAGACCCAGGCATTTATGTGCACACTAGATTAGCAAGAGGCTGGGGCTAAAATAAAAAAACAGCATACTAAATAGTCATAGTTGGGCACTCACAACAGGGGAACACAATGATATATCATGAAGGAGACATTCCTGTCCCACATATTATCTATGCTAGTCATTTGTTGACAGAGCAGCACCAGCAGCTTCTATTCCCCATTACAAACTAAAATTTACTCTGCAGACATACTGAATTGTTCTTCATTAACAACTCTCAGCTCAAACTTGTTTCTGTACACCCAAGGGGTTTTGGTAAACAGAAATGTTATTCCATGCATTAACATATAACAGCCATTTAAACCCCATAAATGTCAGTGCACTCCCTTAGTTTATGTGGATTTAAGGGGGAGGAGCCTATTGAGAGTAGTAGCTCTCAGTTACATAAAATGGTAGCAGGCAAAAGCCAACTGCTCTGTTAGGCATGGAAGCTGGCTTGAAATGTGAGTGCAGCGTCTGCGGTTGTGCTTAACCCTTCGCCTCTCTGAAAGCCCTGATAGTAATTTGGGAAAACGTGGGCACCCATTTGTGAAGTGTTCTTTTGATCATGGTTTTATTTCTGTGAATCGGCAGCTATGTGTTTCAAATCTTCTCTTGAGATATTCTCGTTTTTTGCTCCCATTCATTATCCGTCTTGACTATTCTAAAATCTTTCTACCAATACACATTTTTCTTCATTCCAGGATGTGGGTATTCAGATATTTGTCTTGGTCTTTGAAATCTGGAATTTTAGGAATGTCCTCATGTTGTGAAGTGAAAGGGCCTGGGCCCATTCATTCTGTACTCCTCCGATGTCGATCCTTCGATGGTTCTTTTTAGAAGCATGAAAGTGTAAAGGGGAGCAAAATTTCGTACATCAATTTAATATACCGTGTAACTCAACATGGCTACACACAAACCCAGGTCGACAACCAAATGAAGGTTAGTCAATTTTTATTCCAAGTTCAAGAATAATTGGACATATACGAATCTTAGCTTGAGAGTATTAAAATACAAAGAAAACAAGAGAAATCCAAATCTCCTGAAGAAATATACTTGGTGCAGCAAGAAAAGAACAACAAGTTCTATGACTATTATGCAGGTGATCAGAAAGCAAAAGTTAAGGTCCTCCTGCATTGGCACTTTGTTGGAGAAAAGCATTCGATTCAATCTATCCCTACTCTAACTATAGAAATGGCATCCCTAGTTTAGCCTTTATGCAAGAGTGTTATGTTTCATATAGGTACCCCAATATAGGCTCAGGTAGCAACTTCACCTTTCACCTATATTCTCCCCTACCATTACACTACATAATGCTTCTTGGGACTGACCTTTTACCTAGTTACGGTACTGCTTACAGGACGTGGGGTTTTCCCTGAAAACTAGCCTCCTCCATTATGCATGAGGATTCTTGAAAACTCTGCAGGACTACCAACTCCTGCATAATAACTTTGTACAAGGGTTATTCCTTCCGTCATCCTAAGTCCGACATGACACAGAAAGGTAGAACCCCTGAGGGTACCACTTTGGGTATATAGAGCCCCTGAGGGTACCACTTTGGGTATATAAACACCATATCTTGCTGAGGTAGTCAGAGGAGTAAAGGACTTCCATGCCGACACACTGACGCGAGACACTGAGGTTCCTGCACGCAGACACTCCAGCTCGCAGTGGTCTGACATCCCTTGCGGGGTGTCCATCTTGAGACCAAGATGGGGTCCCACAGTCTCTCACTTCAGGTAATGGGGTTGACTTTATCCTGGAGGGATTCTTGGCTTATACACCTACATACATGCTAAGTACACTTAGGTACATCTAGTTAGGGTCGCATCATAGTAGTACACATTGTACTGTCATGTATTTGATATACTTGCCTGTATTCATTGTTTTAGCACGATGGTAGAAATCTACCATCCTTTTACTCTGTTAGTGCTTATAATCATTTATATCTGTTACTGCCTAGTGGTTGTTTCAGCACACCTATTTTACACTAGAATGACGCTGGTTCAATAAATACTTATTGAAAAACGTCCCCACAGTTTATTCTGTGTATCTCTCTGAGACGAAGTGAGCACAAGTGACTGTGCGAAAAGTAATATACTGTTTCCCGGTCCTGAGGGATCAGGGTTGTCATGTTCGATAGTTGCCAAGAACTAGTCTCTCCTTGGTAAGAGGGGTTTCTAGTGGCACTGTGAGCTAGCTGGTATACAGGCTAACATACCTGGTGGGGGTGTCCAGAATCAGTCTGACACCAATCCTACAGTGTATGTTGTCTAAACGCGCAGATCCTCTATAGGTTTATATGAACGACACAACAAGAGGTTAGAAAGAGAAAAGGTGTCAGTGGTTTGAGTCTTCTTAAGAAGTCACTCCACCATCAGATGGGTCAGCAGCATAAAGCCACAGGCAGGAAAGGAGCAATCAAGCACTTAGTTGCTCTCTGTCAGGGAGGCATCTGTCCCTCTCTACAATTATTATTAGTATTATTAAATTGAATTTATAAGGCGCACAGCTACCCCAAGAGGTTTCCCGGCATCGTCATGGTAGGGAAAGAAGTGACAAAAGGAGTAAATTAGTGATTGAAAAACCAAGTCTTCAAACTTTTGCGGAACACACCATACACGGTTTCATTGCGTAATGAGACAGGTAGGGAGTTCCACAGGGATGGTCCTAAATAAGAAAAGGATCGACCAAGCATGCGAGAAAGTTTGATTTTTGGAACAATAAACCTAGTCTGCTGGGCAGAGCGCAAAAGGGGCCAGGGTTGGTAGCGATGAACTAACTCTTGCAAATATTTCGGGGCCGCTCCAATTTTGATTTTATACATATAGCACAGGGCTTTAAATTTGACTCGGTTTGCCACTGTCAGCCAATGTAGATCGCGTAGGAAACCTGAAACCGAGGAAGACTTAGGGACATGACACAGCAGTCTAGCAGCCGCATTCTGCACCACCTGAAGTCTCTGAATGATTGCTTTATTAGAGCCCAGATACAGAACGTTGCCATAGTCTAGCCTAGAGGTAACTAGTGCATGGACAACTGTTTTCTGAGTAGAAAGGGGAATAATCCATAAAATTTTCTTCAACCATTTTAGGATAGTAAAGCAAGGACCTTGGTGACTTGTTGCTTCATCTATAGATGTTCGTCCACGATGAAGCCCAAATTACGAACATGATGTACTGGCGACGGCAAGGCTCCCATTTCGGAAGGCCAATGTTGAGGTCCCCAAAGCTCATGATTTTTGCCTACAATCATGACTTCAGCCTGAATGAAATGAAATGAAATTTGTACTTGTAAAGCGCACCCATACCCCCAAAGGGGTGTCCAGGCGCTGTACGCATACCGCTGTGGAACCCTTCCTGGCTTTTCCCTGTGAAATGTCCACTCCTGGGCACCCCCAGGGTGAAGCCAGGCATCCCAGCACTGTTGGGGCCGTTGTGGAGATTAAGCAAGCTATTGCCCAGAGTTGCAGAGTGGGACCCATGATTAGAATAGGCACCGAGGCGAGAATTATCAGGTCCGAGGAAATTGAGCCCAAGACCCGCCGAGGCGGGAATTGAACCCTGGTCCCGGGCCAGATCTCTGCATCAGGGTCTGCCGCTCTAACCATTGAGCCACACTTCTCCACAACAAGCCTTGTCCCCGTTTAATTTGAGCAAGTTGATTTGCAACCAGGACGCGACTTTACTCAGACCAGACTGCAGAACTGAAGGTTCCGACTCTTTAGAGGAGGAAAGGGAAAAGATGTTCTGGGTGTCGTCAGCATAAGAAAAAAGGGACAGACCAGCCTCTTCAGCTACCTTTGCCAAAGGACAGACATAGACATTAAATAGCAGCGGGCTCAGTACAGAGCCCTGGGGAATGCCATAATGAGACGGATAAGGGTTGGAGCTAGCTGACACAGAGATGACCTGAAAAGCTCGGTCCGTTAAAAAAGAACCGAGCCACTGCAAGGCAGTGCCCACCAGGGCCAAAGACTGCAGGGTTCTCAACAAGATGGAATGAGACACCGTGTCAAACGCAGCGCTGAGGTCCAGCAAGATGAGTGCCGCCGTTTCACCCTCATCTAACCGGTGCCTTAACATTTCAATGGCACCTAGGAGAGTTGATTCAGTAGAGAAGCCGGCTCTAAACCCTGATTGTGAGGGGTGCAAGACATTTTGAGATTCCACAAAATAGCTCAACTGGCCATTAACGTGCTTTTTCAGAAAAAACTGGAAGCAGTGAGATGGGATGAAAGTTAGAAGGTATAGCCGGATCAGTATTGGCCATCTTTAGAAGAGGGAGCACCATAGCATGTTTCCATTCCAAAGGGACTGAACCCTCCTGAAGGGAGGCATTTAAAAGATCCATAATTGTTAGAAGTATCGAAGAGTCCAGCTGCTTGAGGACATGAATGGGGAGTATGTCATGGGGGAACCAGATTTAATATTAGCCAGAAGATGATTAAAGGAACTAAGTTCCAGGAGGGGCCAAGTTTCCAATTTGCAGGAGGTAAAGGTAGTATTATTGAGCCCTGTCAACACAGGATCCTGAGTAGCATTAGGAGGAGACTTTGTCTCATTGCATCAAGTATTCAAAATTGTATTCAGCAAATGTCCCATAATGCTTTTCTCACACATAGTCTACAGTAGTCTAAGCCACAAAATTTTCCATGACGTTGATTCCTTTCATGGCCTTCTCCATGTATGCCCCTCTGCAACAGTTCGTCCTTGGTCTCTTCTCCTTCTCCTGTGTGAACGCACCTCCCTCCACCTTATCTTTGCCAGGCCAGGATAACTGTAACTTCTTCATTCCTCAACTATCTAATGGAAACAATATCCTTACTCTTCACTAACAAGCGTTTGCCCACCTGCAATGCAAAACATGGGAACAAGCAACATTCTACAAGACTCGCATGGGAAGCTAAGCATTTATTTCAGAAATGAGAACATTCAAAATGTTCTGTGAATTCAGGACCACAACTTAGGCTAAAATAATGAATGCACCATGTTATTTAAGTTAACATTTCCATAAAACCATTAGAATGTTTAGTAGATGCGTTCACTAAACTATATTAATAGGTCTATTTCAATTACATCATTGGCCTAAGAAACATTCAAAATACATTTAATATGTCAATGCGTCACAACACTAATAAGTCCTATATAAGTGTGTTACATTGTTTACATGTATTCAGTACAATTCTATGATTCATTTGTCAAGTTTCACATTGAATCGTGTTAATTTCACAAGAATATGTTGCTGGAATTCAGATTTCCTCTAACATCTAATTTCACCAAAACACTGAATAATACATGAGTGTATCTACAAGCGGTTATATTGCACTTCTAACAGGTACCCCATGTAGGATACGAATTTCCGCTCTATCAGAAGCATCCCATTTTTGGACAGTAACTCTTTCAGAGGTCGGGTCCCTCAAAGATCCTTGTGTTGAGACTCTTAAATGTGCATTTAGAGATCTTCTCTCTCTTCCAGCTTTCTCAGCTTGTTGTCCCTTATCTTTCTTCTTCCTCTTCAGCTTTGTTGGTGAAAGGGGCGCTCTTTTCTAACTTATTTATTCGTTAAAAAGCCTTCAGCATCACAAACACTTCTATCAGAGAACATCACACAGAAGAAAAGATGGAATGTAGAACAATCACTTGCATGTAAATATCGCCCCAGTCTCTCTTGATATTATGGCCAAAACATTGGAATAGTTTTACTCTTCACCTGTGTAGAATTTCCACCAAAGCTCCATTGAGGAAGGCACTGTGGCCGTCATCTCTCAACCCTAGGGCAGTGCCATTTGAACTAATCGTGATCTGACAATACTCAGCAGAATGTGGGTTTAATACAGTGGCAGAGGGTGGGGAAAAGCTCCTGATTCTCACATCTGTGATTTTTCTAAGGAGGACAGTCAAACATTGTTTTCTGGGGTCCCTTAGTAAACTATTACAGTTCCTCCTTGATACTGGTGAACAGCTTCTGGCATGAAGGAAAATATACAGTACTTTATTTTCTTATATCTGACCTATTTGATGCACATTGACTTTATTCGTCATGGGTTGCATATGTCATCGGAAATACATAATTCACCATTATTGATAATTTACTTTTAGACAAGTGTTCTCGCCCAAAGGAGACATATCCCCTCTGCAGTTTATAGGAAATGTAGTCTACAGCCATTCATCATCTAGAGACAGTTGGGCTGTTTCACAAAGCCATTTCTGGTCCTAAATGTAGGAAACATATGTATGAAAGTGGCTGCATTTGTGCTAATTGAATGTCCGCAAAAGGACCAAAAGGCATTTACAACTTCTTAATTGTATGCCATGACTGTGTACAATTACACAGCATGATAATCTTAAGCAACTGTAATAACGGACGCCCACTCGATGGCAGGATGAAAGTTTTTATTTCATGCTAAGAAACTCCAGCCAAGTACAGCAATAGAATCAGTCTCCGCACAACTCAACAGCCTCTCCCATCTGTCTTCCATCTCGTCACCACATTCCCAGAACATGGCTGAGAATGTGATGATAAATGGAAAGCAATGACACAACGGCAAGGGGTGGGGAATTAGCGGATGAAAACATAGTTTGCTTTGAGTTTCTAAGCACCCACATCATTGTGAGGTTTATGGGCATTGACAATGTCATCTCTGACCCTTACTACCCAGGAAATTATGGAGATAACTGCACAATAAGGGCGATCAGTTCAATGCAATCCTTCACTGGGAAGTGTAGATTTACTATTCTAAATCACATTTACATTACCTTGAAGTTATGTAGGTAGTTAAGATGCTATTTATCGCTCAACAGTGTCTCAAAGGGTTTTGTTCAATAGGCAATTTATAAGGGAGCACAATTCATTTGCTCTGAGCAGGGAGGAAGAAACCAGGGAGACAAGAAACCAGGAGACATGTGGTTTAGGAAAAATGTTTTCCATATTTTTAGTCATAAGGTCAAAGGAATAAATAAACAATCATAAAAGCACTGCATTACATTAAATGTCATGTAACCTGTGTTATACTGTGCACAAGAGCTCGTGAGAGGGTGAACGGCGCTGGTGACACGTGAAGGAGTGTATACAGTGGGAAAATTGGCGCAAACAAAATAAAATCATATATACAATGTGTATTCTTAGTGATGCCCATAGAATGGATACCGTCAGTACAAACTAGTCTTTGTGGGCAATCGCGAGGAGGGCGCCGTAAATTAGGCTGTGAAAGGTCAACAGCGTTTCGGCCTTTGTACAATGTTAGGCCATCATCAGGACCAGGTTACAATTTATTAGGGAACAGTGCTGTATGGGGAGAATAAAAACACTCAATAGTGGACCAAGAGAATGGTTCTAGGTAACAGGGTAAAGGCCACAAGGGCAAGGAATGAGCCCAAAAATGTTTAGGGGGGCGGCTAGACAGGGGTAGATGCGAGCAAGATTAAGGCACGCAGGGACGTGAAAAAACCATTGCATAGGTAGGAAAATCTATAGTGCCTAGGCTCAGAGAATTGTGGATGGGTGATGGGATGTGGAAGAGGGGTAGGTACTGACCTGTATGGTCTGAGAAATCAAGACGAGTGTTGGCACTGAAGGAAGGCAGGGCACACTGCGTCCTAGAATAGCAGTGGCAGCGAGGTGTGCACCTCGGGGGGGGTGTGCCTAAACACTGGAAAGGAGGAAAGAAGTGTCAAGGGGAGGCTGAAGGGCAGGCTGTGAAAGTTGAAGAAGGGGCGGAAAAACTTACTGGAAGCAAATGGCAACCAGATGTGTATGGGGACAGTAAGGGATCCGGTCAGGGATGCCAGTGAGGTCCGGTCTGGAGTTATTCAAACTTCCATCTAGGGGAAGGAAGGAGATCAGGGGGATCAATGCAAGGTGATGGTAAGAAAAGCCTCATCTGGAGGCCAGGGGGTACTATAATGGTGTGGTAACTCACTCAGGATCCAGCGGAGGGCATAGATCAAGTGGGAGGAAAGAATCCACAGGAACGGGAAGGTTACGCGTCAATGGCGTGAGTCCGGTCGGGTGCGCAACTCGGAGGGTTGCAAGGAGCCCAATTAGGCACAGGAAACGTCCATCTGGAAGAGAGGAGACAGGTAGGATCAGGGAGGAGAACCACGTAAGGCAAATACAGGAGAACTGCACTTGGCGGCTAGGGGGAAGATCCAATAGTGTGGGAACAGCACGTGGGCTTACCGAATTAGTAGAATCGTGTCCAGTGTAGGAGTCAGTCCATGGGCAGGGGTCCGGGGAGGAGGAAACAACTCCGGTGTCAATCCGGCTGTGAATGGCAGTGCGGCCGGGACTGTGTCCCAGTAATTGGATACCGCGGGGATGTGTCTACGTGTGGCGCAGGCGTGTTACGTGAACAGACAGAAAAGGGAGAAAAGACTCATCGGGGAACTGTTGGAATGAATAAAATTACGAATAAAATTATGAAGAAGGGGTTTGTTACCCTTAGGAGTGAAAATAGAAGATGCATATGAGCCATATTATTCAAGCGAAGAAGGTTCATACATCAAATGCTTGAGGCAACAATGTCTATGTAATAGCAAATGGCACATTTCGTCTAAAGTAAAAATTGAGAATTAACACAATGCATGATGCAAAACAATTAACATACAGGTAAATGAGCAATCATGGAGTAGAGGCCATATTTAGGCAAAGTCAGCAAACAAGCAAGTAGGGAGTGGAAAGACTCCACATGGTACATGTCTAACAGTGTGGACTGACTGAGAATAACATGAAAGGTGGTATGAAATGGTTTTCAAGGTACTAAGTGGGCTAGGGCATTGGGACCAGAAAAATTGGATTGCTGCAGTGATGCAATTCTAGCATGTGAGGGTACTATTCCACTTGTCTAGGGTGTTAAGATCGTGGTCCACTGTGCCGCAGCTAGCTATACATCTACACTCGCACCTATTGAGTAGTTGTTGCAGGTTACCACCCCTTAATGGCAGTTTAGGTTGGTCTATAACTTGCCACATAAAGTCTGTTTCCTTATGATCTTGTGCCTGAAAATGTACTAGGGGAGCATTTAATATTCCACATCTGATTCGGCTTCTGTGTTGGATTATACGATCCTTGACCATTTGGGTGGTTTGCCCTATGTAAAAGAGATTACATGGGCAATGTATGGCTTATATGACATTATAGGTTTTGCAATTAGTGAAGCCTTTTAGTGGGTATACGTGTTCGTTGAATTTGAATTCCTTGGTGTTGAGCGTAGTGGGACATGCGACACACCTCTGGCATTTGTAATGGCCTTTGATCGGGGCCAGGCTCCAAGTGGATGCGCTGGAGTCATCTCTAATGGTTTTTTGGGCCAAGTTATGGTGTGTACCATATGATCTGCTAGATCACGTCCACTGCGATAGGAGAACAGTGGGGGTTCCTGAAATATATCAAGGGTTCTCAATGTGTTCCAGTTCTTTTTAATGATTTTGCAAATGTTGTTGCAGGATGGGTAAAAGGTCGACCCAAATGGAATGCGGGTATTGGTCTTTTTTTCTTTTGGTGTGAGCAAGGTTTCCCTGTGGTTATACCAGGCATGTTTGCGGGCTCTGGTAACCAGTCTTTTTGGATAGCCACGCAGGATGAGTTTTTCCATGAGGATGGCTCCTTCACAGAAGTAGTCCTTCCTCCATTTGCAGTTTCTGCGAATGCAGAGAAATTGTCCGAATGGTAGACCATCCCGTAGGCCACGTGGATGGAAACTCGTGTATAGTAGGAGAGTGTGCGTTCAACCATTAAATGCTCCCCCATCAAAAAAACAGAGAAGGAGGCTTGACTGCTGCTGCAGCCAAAACCTCATGTTATTCTACAGTGTGGAATTACTACACAGTAAAATCAGGTGTGGTTCTCCTGAAAAATGTGACACACTTTGAACCAGTCTGGGTGGAATTCCATGATGTAGTTCCGCTCCTTCTAACTCGAAATTAGGGCCGAAATCATTAGCTCACCTGCCTGCAACATTCTGCTGGTCATATATACAATAGCCCTGTATCATCGTCAACTTTAATTATTTGTTTTTTTTCCATGCTAGTCTGTTCGTTGTTGCCCTGAGAGGTTGTGCATCTCCAGATGGGTTCACATTAATAATATTTTGATAATACATTATGAATAGAAATAGTGACACCCCACCTCTTAAATTCCAAATATTAAATACATTTTAATTGGGGGTTGTAATTTGTAGTGTTAGCTTGCTAGCCTAAATCTAAGCACCGGAGAGATGGGGATTTCGTGACAGAGCTGTCCTATGTAAGTAAATCCCTTTATACCTATTTATTCTATTCAGGTGTGGCAAGGGGTATTGAAGTTTAATGTGATGCTTTATGGATCATCTTGTGCATGACTGTAACTAAACACACTCAAAGCCAAATAACATTTTTGCATATCGTTTGAATGCATGTCAATATACTTGAATAATAGGTTTCTTTATAAAAACTATACCTGGCTGATTGAAGAATATTATCTAATTTTCGACCTGGCTGAAAAGAACTGCACTTCTTTTGTGAGTGTAATACATGTAAAAAAAAAAAGCATGCAAGAAAGAATTGTTCTGGAGTTCTGATTTTTGTTTATGTTTGTCTTACAAATGGCATAGCTAAATTTAAACATTGCTCCATTAAAATGTGAATTTTCTGTAATTTATTGATGCTCTAGCGCCTGATGTAGTTGCTGTGCAGAGTTCTGGTGAGAGGAATTTGCATCCTATGGGTATTGCCTGGTATCCTCGATGTACTGATTCACCACAATGCACTGCATTCTAAGCACACTAGACCACAACATTAACATTGCATTCTAGGAACACTAAGCCACTGCACTGCTTTGCTGAGCAGCATCACTAATTTAAACCACTGCACTACAGTCTGGTGCTGTAGAACACTGAACTGCAAATTGGAGCACTAACTTAGCACACTGCAGTCTTGGGTGGTTGCGAATCCAAGGAAGAATTGAGTGACCTGTTAGAAGCACATAATGTACCTTTAGCAAATTTCAACCACTATTAAATTCTAAAGAAGCAGATGAAATAACTGAGTAATTGGCTGGCAATGTATTATTTAGTCGGCTTAAATGGACATCGCCCTCTTAACTCTCCTGCATAGGAAACTTTCCAATACAGTCCCATTGATTATATTTATGTTTTCTACGGCAATTTGTATTTTTTTCTCCTCAAATTTAAGATTTTGAATTACAAGGGGAGAGACCATTGAGCAGTCCAATGCACTCTTTAGTTTAAAAAAGAACTTAAGTCTTATAGAGTATTACACCTATCTGTCAAATATACAAGAAGACTTACAACTAGATTAGATCTAAACCATATTCAGTTATTATCAAGTAACTCCATTACATATGAGAGATTTTGGGTCTAATGAAAACAAGTTAACATAGTACTCTACAATCATGGATAATGCACTTGCCTGTCTCGCTTAGTAATGAAGACGAATAAGGAATTTATCCTCACCTTCTGTAATAAAATAAATGTTTGGATTTATACTAAAAGAAGTTGAAAATCAGAATCCGAAAAATGGAAAAAGCATATAGACAAAGAGTGAGTACTGTTGACTTTGAGGTAGCCCTATTCTTTATAATATCTAATCTCTGCCCATTGTTGACACTTATTCAATCATACGGCATTAGCTTTGCAAACTATGCCCATGACACATCCTTTCGTTAGACAATGATAGGTACATTTCACTAGAAGCATTGCACAACTGTCTAAGAGAGATGGCAAATTGGTTGAACAGCAACTAGAGAGAAAACTGAATTTCTATGTTGCTCATCCTCCAAAGGCCCGCATGTGCTCCTGAACAATATCTGGCCTTGGACAAGCACAGGCATCCCAGAGATATCACAGTCAGTACATACTATGGGAGTATATATTGATGACAAGCTCTCCATGGAGTCACATGACAATAAGACAGCAGCCTCGTGTTTTGGACTCCTCCGGAATCTAAGGAAAATTGTGCCACTGCTGCCACAGCAAGCAAGAAAGCTAGTGGTTCAAAGTTCAGTCTTGAGCAGAATTGACTATTGCAATGTGCTGCTACTTGACGCCCCAAATTATCTAATAAAAAGATTATACAGAGTGCAAGCTGCCCCAGAAAAACGTGCACTAGACAACCCCAGACATGCTTCTTCCTCTGGCACCCTTAAAGACCTCCACTGGCTTCCAGTGAAAGAGAGGATCACATTTAAATCACTATGCATTGTGTACATGGCAATAAATGAAATATGACCCATGCTGTTACAAAGAAAATGTAAACATTACATGCCATCGAGGAACGTACGAGCCTCCTCAGCCGGCCTTTTATGCATTCTGAAATTTAGGAAAGTGAGATATGAAGGCCGGGCCTTCTCAGTCAGGGCAGGTCAATAGTGGAACACGCTGCCAGCCCCTCTAAAAACCAGTAGAAGCCTCATTCAAATCAGGAAAGATCTGAAAACGTGGCTTTTAGCGAGATAGCCACTTTCGCACCAGAAGGACGGACCTAAAGATGTACCTTAGATATGAAATATTTCTGTTACTGATACGTTTTTGGTAAGATTGCTTCAGCACCAGGATACCTTTGAGGTGAAAGCTGTGCTTTATAAATGTAATTAATAATAACAATTATAAGAGGTTTATGAAGGAATATAGGAGACTAAAATCCTTTTTCATAGAACAATGGGAAATAATGATTGATGCTCTACAAGAAAGAGACCAGTGAAAAATGTGGAAGCTGGCTACTAGTTTGTATAATACAAATCTATTCTCACTTTTATGTATGATTGTAGAAAATAAGTGGCTCATCCATTTAAATAAGTTTTGTGACCATCTAAATATATATCTAGCCCCCAGACCTTGCAATCACTAGATCTCTCTTAAAAGAAAAAAAATAAGACATATTATATTATGTTCCAGGAGGGTTACTTCTCTGCAGACCACTGTTTTGCTCTTTGTGCGCTAATTCAGAAAGCTACAGAGATAAACGAAAGATTATGGGGCATATTAGCAAGACCCACGTTAAAATTATCGCCGTTTTAGCGGCAGGAAACTGCCGCTAAAACGGCGATAATGGGCTTGCTAATATGCGTTATGGAATTCCAATAGAAGCCCAGGTTAGATGTCCTGCACATCTAACCTGGGCTTCTATTGGAATTCTATAACGCATATTAGCAAGCCCATTATCGCCGTTTTAGCTGAAGTTTCCTGCCGCTAAAACGGCGATAATTTTAACGTGGGTCTTGCTAATATGCCCCCCTGTTGTTGCTGCTGTGATTTTCGAATGGTATTTGATTTTCTGAAGACAGGGCACCTCTGGGAAAAGCAAATAAACTGAAACATCCAAGCTTGTCTCTTATCACTTATACACGCATTGTATGCATCCGACTGGGCACAGGTGAAACTTGATTACACAGGACACCTCTTGGGAAGAATAGAAAACTAGGACTTTGCCAGGGGTGTGTATTGATGCCTTTCCTACTTGGTCTTCATGTGGCAGATTCACCTTCCACATTGGCAGCATCACAATACTTTTTGCCAAAAATGAATTGTCCTCATCCTCTGGCTCCTCTACGGGATGATCTAATTTTATTGGATTACACAGCAATAGGTTAACAAACAAAGTTGGATATTTTAACAAAGTATTGTAAAGCACATTTCTTAAATATAAATATTAATAAAACCAAAATAGTGATCTTTTATCAGAAAGAACTACAGTTTAAATGACACCTTGATGAAAAGTTAGTGCAGGAGATAAATTCCTATATATGCTTAGGCTTAATATTTATAGGAAACTTAAATTGGAAAGAACATCTCAATTCCTTGAATATATAGGTTTTATGGATGGCAAGTCTGCTAGCTAGATTTAATTGCCAATTTGAGAGTTACTTCAAGATTCCACTCATGATTTACATGGCTCAGAAATATTTTTAGATCCAACTTTTATTTGGGAACACATTTATAATGTCTACCTAGAACATATATTAAAACTTCATAAATGATCCATGTTACAGAGCATGCCATGTGAATTTGATTTTACATCATAGATTGAACAGGTGGTTATATTGATGCTGAGTTTATGAACATATTCTAAGGGCCTGATTAGGATGCGGACGGAAACGGCTCCGACCATCAGTCAGAGCCTTTCCGACCGCTTCCTAATTAGACGGTTGGATTCCTTTCCAACCGACCCATTAGGATGGAGTTGGTTGGAAAAGAATGTAACCGGACATTCCTACTGGCTTCCGACAGGCTCGGAGAGCCCGTCCGCCAGTTAGAATGCTTTCAGTAATCCCAAGGGCGGCTCTTTCCGCCGAGGGATTACGATGGCTGATTCCCACAACCTTTCTGTGCTGGCCTTTCTGACACAGAAAGGCTGTGGGAATCCCACTTTGGGCGCCCCCGGCAGGGCCCCCATGGGTGCAAGGCCTCCGGATGGCGGCCTAGGGGGCACCTATGGTGCCCCCCTGTTGATCCATGCACCCGGTGGCAGGCACCTTGAGGTGCCTGCCACAGGATGCAGGGATGAACATCACCTCTGCTCTTTGCAATGAGAGCATGCCTTTAGTTCGGAATGCATGCTCCCAATGTAAAAAATAGGATTGTAACTGAACAGTGTTCGGTCACATCCTAGTTGCTGGTCTGGGACTGCCAACAGGAGGTCGGTCGGTCCCACTTCCAGAACGATGTCGGATGGACTCTGGTGGTCCGTCTGACATTGTAATCAGGCCCTTAGTAGCAATACAAAATTTCATCCCTCTTCTGAAAAAAGCTCAAACTAGTGTGAACAATTGGGCTATATAATTATTACCAGCCATTAATAAGCTTAAGAATAGTTATACTTTATTAGGTGATATATCATCTTTGGAACCTTTCTCAGCAAAAATAGGTCTTGAAAAATCAGCACAGGATCTACCAGACCCATAATGGCGCTTAGAGGTGCTAACATGCAGATTAGGGGATACCAACTTGTTTTGCACTGGAAAATCGCTTGAAAATCGCTTGAAAGTAGCGCAAAGCAGCGCACAGCGCTGCTTTGCATTACTTAGCACCAAGGGGCATTCTATGGGTGGTGCATGGGCGTTCCCATGCAACCACTCAAGGTTTCTGATGCAAAACCCTATTTACTAAAAAAACTAGATAGGGTTTTGAGTCAAAAGATAGCGCCCACTTCAACCAGGCTCTATCATCTAGAAATGCTTTTATTTCTTCTTTTCTGACTTTGCATGTGCGCTGCACTGTACAGCACACATACAAGGTGGGAAAAGTTTTATAGTTAGTCGAAGCATAATATTTAGTACTGGAAGGGTATCCATCTAGTACAAAACCTATGCTTGACTCATGCAGACACCCTCGCACTATGGTGCAAAGGTGTGTGCGTGGCGCACAGCAGCACATTTCTGCACAAATGCTAGGGAGAGGGGAGGAGAGTGCCATATTTCTGTACATATGGTGCTCTCCTGCTCTCTCCTTCTCATGCAGTGCAGCATTTGCGGCTGCTGCACTGCGCTGAGTGATAATTTAGTAAATCTGTGCCATACGTGTGCAATTAGCCATGTAGTAATTGATTGTCCTCTATTTTTAGAAATTTGCAAAAGATTTTGTAAACCAATTTTATAAGATATTTGATGTGCTTGAGCCAATCTGCAATGGATTCTATAGCTAATATGTGTTAGAGGTCATGGTCAGTAGCTGTTTTTCATATAAACGGGTACCGCTCATTCTGTACACCAGCAATTCCAGCAAAATCAGGAAGAGCAAAGGGAGGGGATGGGCAATGTCTATATCTGTTAAACATACGGCTGCAAAAAACAAAACAATTTGCTCCTCTGTATGGTACCAAATATTCTTGTTGCATAATTTAGGCCCTGTAGACCTTCTAATTATAAACTTTTATTATAATATTTTCGATCACTGCAATTCTCATGTAGCAGATAACCTGGAAGAGGAAATTAGTAAAGCAACCACAGTGAGACACCCGCTATGTATCATGTGGAATGGGGATTTTAATTGCACTGAGTGTAAATTTAGTGGCTCTCGAGTCTGTGGAATGGAAAACCTCCAGGGTCAATTAATGACTCATTTTACCCATTTAATATATGGGGGTGAGTTAAATTGAATTGTGGCGTCCAACAATCAGTTTTTTTTTAAAATGATGGCGTTAATGACATCAATGCGCAATGCCCGACATATGTGGGGGAGGTCATGCAAGTGTCATTGATTAAATGTTACTATCTAGTCTTTTAGAGGCGCATAAGGTTATATCACATTGTTCTAGTGATCATAATCCCCTAACAACGTCTTCTAAATTATATCATGGTTGAAGTCAATTGCCTGAGGTTTCAATTAAATTTGATATTAATCAAGGAGTAAGGCTGGAATGGGATCGGGTAAGCCCCCGGGCTTTTGATTACAAAATCATCTGTGAGAACCTGGATCTTATAAACAGTTGTTTAAAATATGATGCCTCACCAGAGGTTATTATTCAGGATTTTCAAGACCTGTGTACAGTCATTTCAACTGAGCTGACGGTGAAATGCCCTCACTCTAAGGAGAAGCCTCTGGCACGTTGGTTTAATAGGGCATGTACATTATAAAGTCATGTTAGAACAGAGGAAGAGGGAGCTGAGGACTAAGGTCTGGCAAGATTTAGAGGCACCAAGTGCCCTGAAGGATCCCAAAAAGTTTTGGGATGTTGTTAATTGGCCAAAATTTGCAGATGTCCCTTCCCAAAAATTTGATTTTTTGATCCTAGGGAAAACCTGGGTGGAACATTTTAATCGTATTTTTAATCCACATAACATAACGAACCCCCGGGCTGGACAAGGAATAGAAGAACCCCAACCTCTGGACCAAGCCATCCACTTCAGTAACTCTATCTCAGTAGAAGAAGTGGATATTGCCATCTCCCAGGGTTCTCATTCTAAAGCCCCAGGTCCTGATGGGATACCCATTGACCTTTTTAAGGAAAATGGTTTTCTTTGGGGCCCACTATTAGCAAACAAAATTAGAACTGCCATTGTTGGACCGCTTCCAGTTTCATGGAAAGAGGCAACAGTGGTTCCCGTTTTCAAGAAGGGGGATAAAAATGACCTAGGATTTTACAGACCCATATCATTGATTGATTGAATGGTAAAGGTGTTGGGAAGGGTTCTTCTGGCCTGTTTAGAAGATTGGGCAGCTAATAATAATATATTGTCAAAAACCCAATATGGCTTTAGGCGAAGAATGGGCACAGTAGAACAGTGCCTCAATCTGTCACTGATTGTCAGCAAGTACACTAAGTCCATGAAGTGCTCAGTACATCTTGCCTTCATGGATTTATCTTGTGTGTTTGATTCTGTCAATCATGATAGATTGTAGGCCATGTTGGGAGACATGGGAGTAGAGACTCCTCTATTTTTCTTATTACGCGGTCTTCATTCTAACACCATAGTAGAGATTCGTCATGGTATTAATGGGGATAAAACTAGGCCCATATTATCAATGGAGGGGTCCGTCAGGGATGTATCCTTGCTCCATTTTTATATCTTATTTATATAAATGGGCTGGAGGCATACTTATTGGGGAAAAATCTTGACTTTCCAAAGATACGCAAAGAGTTGATTGCATCTCTATAAAACACAATGATGCTGTCGTCATTGCAAGGACAGCAAATAGTTTCCAGAAATCCTTGGATGCTTTTGTAGGTTTTATGGTTTCTTTGGATCCCAAAGTGAATTATAAAAAAATCGTACGTTATGGTGTGTGGACTAAGCCTGGGCGTAGTTCGCGAAGTAGCGCTACGCGAAGCTACGCAAAGTGCAGTTCGCACTACACGAGCTACGCGTAGCACTACGCGAACTGCGTAGTGCACTGTTCGCAATGATTGCACAGTGCCGGATGCTTGTCCGCACTGTGCAATCATTGAAAACGGCATCTTGCACAGTGCGAAGCTGTCTTTTACTGCCGCTCGAGTAGATTTTTACTCGAGCGGCAGCTTTCTCAACGCGGACTGGTAGTTTCTCATCGCGAGCGGTCGCGAGCATACGCGACCACTCGCAATGAGAAACCTGACCTCCCCGCGTTGAGAATCTCGCTGGGAGGTTTATTTTCCACGCTCGCGATCGGCAACTTGATGTTGCTGATCGCGAACGAGGAAAAAGTCTCGCCGGGATGTCATTTTGCTTGCTCGCGGTCGCCAACTTGACGTTGAGGACCACGAGCAAGCACAAAATGACCGCTGCACTACGCTACGCTACGCGTGTTTGCACTGTGCTACGTGCAATTTGCGTTGTGCGAAGTAGCGCAAACTTCGCAAACTACGCGAGCGTAGCGTAGTGCTTTGCCCAGGGTTAGTGTGGACCCAAAAGAACAAAGTCTAAAGTATTTGTGGTACAGGGGAACAAGATTGAGAAAGTCAATAGCTTTTCCTATCTGGGTATTGTTTTTAATTCTCAGCTTTCTTGGGACTGTTTACTTACCCTAAGAGTATTGCAAACATCGAGAGTAGTGGACGCACTTTTCAGATTTGCAGTCCAATTAAGTCAGAAGCCAGTGAAAAAGCTGTTGACTCTTAATAGAGCAAAGTGTCTTTCGATTACCGCTTATGGGGCAGGAGTCTGGGGCTACGCTAACTGTTCTAAGCTCCAGGTAACAGAGAATAATTTCACCAGAAGACTCCTGTTGGCACCCAAAAGTGCGTCCACACCTTTTTGTCATTTCGAATTGGGTGTGGAATTACTGGAGGACCGAGTGGGTCTTGCTCCCCTATTGTTATGGTCTAAGATCTGGAATACACCCAGACTGGAATTTACTAGATTTATCATATTGGATTGTCTCTCTCATACCCATGTTCAAACCATTCCATGGTTTAATTATCTTAAGTGAACGTTCCAGAAGCTGGGCCTAATTGCACTATTTAAATTATCCCACAAATATGACCCATCAAGCCAAAGCTGTAATTAGAGCTGCATTTGTAACTAGGGCTAACTTAACTTTACTTGCAGATACTAAATCAGCATAAATCAGTGAGTGATTTAAATCGAACCGTTCTGAGAAATCAACGTCGTTTTTATCTTGCTTATCTGATGAATCCTCAATATAGAATGTATCTGACTAGATTCCGTTTGTCTCTGGCACATTTTCTGGTGGCTTTTCCACAGCAATGTAGTTTGTCTAATAACCTTTGTCCTTGCCCATGCAATAATTTCACAATTGTATAAGTCAGTAAGAGTCAAATATTTATTCCCAATGCTGAAGTCTTTGCGGCCATGCTCTTATATAGAAGGTTATAGGTTTCTCCTCTCTTTGGACTCAATGGACACTTGTTGTGCAGTTTTAAATCTTATCAGAGGAGCGATTGTAATAAGAAAGAAATAAGGTTAAGGGAGGGTCGGTGTATTCTGTACTGGCTGGTTCAAACTTTTTAATAATTCTGAATTGATTTATTATAGAAATGTAAAGTTGCATTGAACAAACTGGGGTGCCGCTGAATTTTTTATATTTATTGTGAAGAATTATGTCGTTCTTTTCTTATAGATATTTTAAATATGTTTTTATGGTGAAATTTTGTATTATGCACTTTTATGATTTACTTTAAGTCGAATGAAGCTTGTTTGACTGACTGAGTTAGAGGTAGCTCGCATTTTAATTGCTGTTAATTTATATTTAAGGTATTAGTGAACTGTACAAATAATGTTTTAAGGAATAAGGTATTGTCATTTGCACAAATTATATTTTACAGGCTAAAGATCTTAATAAATGTGATATTCATTCCTAATCTGGGGGACAGAATCACTTTATTTATAGCACTCAGCAATAACAAAAACAGATGTGCTATTCGTGTCCCAAGATCGATATTTTTCTGGTAATAATATGGGGAGAAATAAATGCAAATTGGACACACAGTAATGTTGCACAATTTGAAAGGAGTCTATTTTCCCTGACGGAACCCCAAATACCACCAATCATTTGAGCTGAGTGCTGTTACAAGGCACAACTGAGTGAAGGTGAGGCAGTGTGGCAGCTGTGTTTTTAAAGACCTCTTGCCTCCACCACCTGAGCTTGGTCAACAAAAGATAAACTAATCGAAAAGCATATGTTAATTGTACTACAGATGATTACTTGGCCCTCTCTGCAAAACCAGGACATGGATTATCAGTAATTTGTTGTTCAAAAAGGAGGAGTTTCCAGCAGTTCCTGGACTTCTGGTTTCTTTACACTATGGACATTATACCACTGCAGTGAACTGCATCCTACAGATAGTATGCCTTGCATTCTGAAGGTGCAAGCAACTACATGGGACGATCCGAAGGGTACTAACCAAACATGTGCCACAGTACCCCAAGCATGCTAATCCTGTACACTACAATGCATCCTAGAGACATGCATCCCTTGACACTGAACTGTATCTTAGAGTTATAAAACCTGCAATCTGCACTGCATCTGAAGGACAATCAGGAATCTTATTCAGTGACGGTCTGGGTGTGTGTTAAATATTGCTCGTACATTATTACATCTTAAATGCCCACTTTAAATTCCGTCTATTTCTTTAAGAAGGGTCAGGTTAAGTTCTCTACCAGATACATCATGGCAGAGTGCCACTTTGGATTTCTCCCCAACCCCTACTTCTGGACAAGACTGCAGCAGAAACTAATGCCACTAATATGTTGAAAGGGCAGATAGAAAAACCATACCACATTTAGGGGCTTATTTACAAGTTCCTTGCCACGCCTGTGCGTCACTTTTAAAATGAGAAGAAGTGACGTACTCAGTGGTGGCTCCTCCGCTAAGAAGGAGGAGCATCACCCCACTGCTTTTAAGTAGTGTCACTAAAGGAAAAATAACTCTAAGTTATTATCATTTTATTTTTTCCTTGTTGCAGCAGATTTGTGGGTGGGACGGGGTGGGGCTGCTCTGCTGACAGAACAGGGAAGGGGAGGAGTGTTTTGCACTCCCTAAAGGTGCATAAATGTTTGGCCGGCCCTCTGGGGCCGGCCAAACATTCAGGTGCACTTTGCATATTCTCCATGCAGGCTGCATTACAGCCTGCATTAAGAACCTGCCTAGCCTCCCATTCTCTGACTGAGCGCTGATCCACTGCGCTCAGACCAATCACAACGCTGCTATCAGGAGGCTGGGAGCCGGGTGCATACTGCTTACTGCCCTGGAAGCGGGGAAGAGGACTAAGAGGAGGCAGCGGCGACGCCGTGCGACAGCAACAGACAGGTAAGTGTGGATTTTCTTTTTATTTCATTCCCTACACCCTGCACCCACAACTTGTCCCCCACAACTTGCCCCCCCACTGACTTCATATACCAGCTGCCACTGGACGTACTTGCGGTGCAAGGGGGCTTGTAAATAAGCCCCTTAGATTGACACTGTTGAGAAAGGGAAATTCAATCTCAGCCCCTAGTGCCCTACATCAGTTGGTAACCTGAACCGAAATGAAGAAAAGACAGATCTACGAGTATGACTGATAAAGCACTCATAGATACATTCTACTGAAGAAAGTACAGCAGTTTTTTTCACCTTCTCCTCGTCACACACAGACACTGGAGCACACCAATAATGAGTTTCCCGGAGCACTGAATAAGCTATATGAACGTAACTCATGAGAGCTCTTCTGAGGTCTATACTTTTGCAGGTGCAGGACCCTCAATAATGGGTCTATATGATTTTTAAGCAGGAACATGTATCACATAGACATAGGAATTCCTGGAGAATTAGAACAATTACTCCAATTCCCTCATTTAAGTTCAGTGAGGGCCAACAACTACTGTCTAATTAATTATGTGAACTTTTCAAGAAAGGGTACGCTGATAAAAACATGGTAGATTTCCTGTTGGCCCATCTCGCAGTCTCCCCGGAATTTTTAGGGTCAGGGACACTGTCATGTTTCTGATGACGTGCCCACACTGCCTCTGCAGGAAGACACATTTGACTAATAGTGCATTGGATATTGAGCCATTGATCAAAGTGTCTCAGACCATCCACCCTATTTAGGGTCGGCGTTGTAACGTACTTTACTCCTTGTTCGGGATTGTTGGGGAAAGCCAGGCTGTCCTAAATATGAAACCCAAAAAATTTCCTCTACATGTCAGGAATATTTATTTCTTATTTTCAATAAAAAACTCGTGCTTTGGGAGTTGTTTTTGAAGAGCAAAGAACTTTGCTGAGCAGCCGCTTTAAACATAACAGCCATAGCAGCCACTCTGCTGAAGGCACAGTGACCTTGGCCTGCTTGGCAGAGAATGCCAAGTTTGGCAGTCAATCTTCCATGAGGGCGATGAAGAACATCTTTCCGCTGCCATATTCTAAATGAGATAAGAAAACAAATGTTGTGATCAACTGACAACAGTTGACTACCAAAGAGATAACTTATTTTTATATATGAAAAGAGGTTATGTCTTTGTTAGATGAGTGCCCTTAGGCTTCTGATGTTTTAGTTTCACAGCAAAGGGGGGGGGAGGAAATATGGCTGAACTATCCTCCTTCAACTATACCAATACACACAACAAAAAGGTCAGGCTTCCTATTGGTCTTCCATCTATTTAGTCAAACAGAAAGATCTCTGGGAAATGTAAAGCAAAATTAACAAGCATTTGCAATGCAATCGTTCTCGCATTACTGAAAGTTTGAACTATTGCCGTTGCTAATAATAATGGAACGCCAATAGCTCAAACTTTCAGTAATGCGAGATATATTGCATTGCAATTTTTTTTCTATTTATTTATTTTTTTAAGCAATTGCGGCACCCGCGCTTATTGCTTAAAAAATAAATAGAAAAAAACATTTGCAATGCAATAGCTCTTGCATTTTAGAAACTTTGACGTATTGGTATTGTAAATGACAATGCCTTTTATTATTGCAGGTGCTTTTTAAACACATAAATAAATGGCATTGTCATTTACAATGCCAATAGGTAAAAATCTCGCAATTGCAACGGCATGGTCCCTCAGCCACACAATAGCTGAATGCTGGGAGATGTGGCAACCAAGTATGTGTGAAGGACGCAAGTCACCCATCAATAAAAATGCACACAATACCAAGTGTAGCGGTGATGTGGTGGACAGACCTCACTATGCAGAGCATAAACCTCTCCATGTTGACATATACTGCTGGTGCTTGTAGTGTTGTGGACAATAGACACAACCATGTTACCTCAGGCAGTGGGGAAGATCTCGGTCATGTAGCTGTGTTGTCCCCCCCTGGAAGCGGAAGCGGAGTGGGCTGGTCCAACGTACCCCACTCCAGCATAGGAGTATGAATAAATAGGCTGGGGCTCTGGGCGTGGTTCACTTGTGGGAAGGACAAAGCGTCTGCCAGGGCGGCAGCCCTCAACCTGCCACAAGGCCTCCGCCGTGACCGCCGGCCTCCTCGACACAGGCCCCCTGCGAACCCAGCAGCAGAGCACCACAGACTTATGTCTGTACAGACTACTGCCTTCGATCTACACTGTGGACAGCAGGGCTCACAATTCAGATCGAGTCCCGATTGCAGATGACGCAGTCCAGTAGGCAAAAGACATTGCTCCCAGTTCGGCCCGCCAGGACCACGCATCATCGCAGGCTGCGCACACGCTGAGTGCTTCAGGCGCCACTAACTCAGTGCACCACAAGTCATCGCCACCTAGCCTTATTAAGGTAGACTTCATTAGACAAAAGACATTGCTACCAGTGTGGCCCGGCCGGACCACGCATCATTGCAGGCTGCGCACACGCTGAGTGCTTCAGGTGCCACTAACTCAGTGCACCACAAGTCAACGCCACGTGGACTTATTAAGACAGAATTCATTAGGCAAAAGACATTGCTACCAGTGCGGCCCGCCCGGACCACGCATCATCGCAGGCTCCACACACGCTGGTTGCTTCAGGTGACACTAACTGTACAACTCAACTCAACGCCACGTGGCTGTGGGCCCTTGCTGACCGCTGCCTCCGGCCTACACTGCGGTCATCAGGGCTCACATTTAAAATTGACTC
Organism: Calotriton arnoldi; assembly: GCA_963921515.1. Taxonomy (NCBI): domain Eukaryota; kingdom Metazoa; phylum Chordata; class Amphibia; order Caudata; family Salamandridae; genus Calotriton; species Calotriton arnoldi. The sequence continues at coordinate 1,357,717 of CAWUFW010004407.1, read as the reverse complement.
TTGATTCATTAATTGCAGAGTCCAGTAGGCAACTAAGTATTACGTCCCTAAAACCTACATAATATCCTTTTAGTATCCTTGCTTCAAGAACTTGTTTTATATCAGTTATAGCTTTAGTACAATGACCAACTTCATCTTGCAAGTCCAAAGGAACACTGAATGGCAGTCTACACTGCGGACAGCAGAGCTCACAATTCAAATTGAGTCTTGATTTATTAATTGCAGACAGAATTGTACTCTATGTCCTCGAATTTTGTCAAGAGGAAGTGACAAAAAGCATTCCTTGATGTCTGTGCTGACTACTGCCTTCGATCTACACTGCGGTCAGCAGGGCTCACAATTCAGATTGAGTTGCGATTGCAGATGACGCAGTCCAGAAGGCACGACACATTGCATCATCGCTGGCTGCGCACATGCTGAGTGCCACACCTACCACTAACTCTATGCAGCTCAAGTGAACGCCACGTGGCTGTGGACTTTTCCTGACCACTGCCTCCGGCCTACACTGCGGTCAGCAGGGCTCACAATTCAGATCAAGTCGCGATTGCAGATGACGCAGTCCAGTAGGCAAGAGACATTGCATCATCGCTGGCTGCGCACACGCTGAGCGCCACACCTACCACTAACTGTATGCAGCTCAAGTCAACGCCACGTGGCTGTAGGCCCTTCCTGACCGCTGCCTCCGGCCTACACTGTGCTCAGCAGGGCTCACAATTCAAATTCAGTCTTCATTCATTAATTTCAGAGTCCAGTAGGCAACTAACTATAACGTCCCTGAAACCTACATATTTCAACAGTGTATTCCATAAATGTTTCATCTTTTGTTCCATACACCTACACTGCGGTTAGCAGAGCTCACAATTTGAATTCAGTCTTGATTTATTTATTGCAGACAGAATTGTACTCTATGTCCTCAAATTTTGTAAACAGGAAGTGACTAAAAGCATTCTTCGATGTCTGTGCTGACTACTGCCTTCGATCTACACTGCAGATAGCAGGGCTCACAATTCACATCAAGTCGCGATTGCAGATGACTCAGTCCAGTAGGCAACAGACATTGCTCCCAGTGCGGCTCGCCCGCACCATGCATCATCGCTGGCTGCGCACACGCTGAATGTTTCTGATGCCCCTATCTCAGTGCAGCACAACTCATGGACCCTTTATGATACAATGTTTTGTGTATAATTTCACATCTGCTGCCCCTACCTCAGTGTACCACAAGTCATGGACCCTTTACGATACAATCTTGTGTGTATTATTTCACATCTGTTGCCCCTACCTTAGTGCAGCACAAATCATTGACCCTTTATGATTGAATCTATGTGTCTGATCCAATGATTACTGTTGTACTTGTTGCCAGCACCAACCATTCCCGGAGGGCTGGCTTACACTCACCCCACACGCATCCAGCACAATCGTCACTGGACATGTGACCCTGGTAATAAAAATTAGTTGAGCGCACGTGCCCGTACCCAGTTCCACTATCTATCTGTGTCCGTGTGTTCATTATGTATGCAAGATGCCGCCCCTGGGCCCTACCACATTACATTGTGCTGTGGACAGCGTATGCAACCATGTTACCTCTGGCAGTGGGGAAAATGTTGGTTATGTAACTTTCTCTCGGTCATTGTACAAGTACGTACGTAGAGATTGGATCATTAGAGTACTACAAGGAGAGTGTATAGTGAATTTATAAGTGCTTGGGGATTGGCGGAGTAATTCTATAAGTACATATGTTGGCGCAGCCTAACCCCGAACACAAGCTTGGCTCTAATTGGCTGCCCTCCATGTGCCAAAAACTGAAACTTAAACTTTCCATGGCCCTGTATTGCTACAGCTGCAACACTCCACTGAATGTGCAATAAACATTCATATCCACACAGATGCGTAATGTCCACCATCTTTCATGTGTGGAACTATGGATGAATGTAGGGTCAGTGATTCCCCGTACCTTCCATGTTGGCCATGTTGTGGGACTTGGCTCACAGAGTGACACATTGGCGCTTGCGAGCCGGGTGACGTCAGCACTACAACAGGGACACCCGCATCAGTTGATTCCTCATACTGCCCAGGATGGAGCCACGCCCATAGCTCTGGAGTCATTCTTCACAGCCTCACGCAGGACTGGCATACGCCAGGCCAGCCCACTCCGCTTACGCTTACAGGGAAGGACAACAATGCTACATGGCCCAGATTTTCATTGCAGTGATCTGCTGGTCACACCCTAGTTGTCAGTACGCCACAGCCACTCCCTCATGGCTAGTATACACCCACACCACACCCATCCAGCACACGCGTCACAAGACACGTGACCCTGCCAATAAAAAAGACCGGGCGCACGTGCTCGACGCCATTTCAGAGTTGCTCGCACCGGATACACTGCAGCCGGCACAGGCACACCGGCACGGGACGGTGACTTTCGGTCCACTGAGGTACGGGTACCGTAACTGCTGAGCGGGTGTGCAGCCTGCGGTGATGGCCCGTCCAGGTGGTCTGGACAGCTCAGGTTTTGTGTGCCCTGCTGGACCGCAGTGTAGGCCTGAGCCATCAGACAGCGCAGGCCTACCGCCACGTGGCGTCGCCTCGCTGGTCACAGAGATGGTGGCACCGCAAGGGCTGAGCGGGTGTGCAGCCTGCGATGAAAAGCCTGGTGCACTGGTATGTCCTCTGCCATGGCAAAATCAAGACCCAGCACCAAATGTGAGACCCGGTGGCCTGCGGAGCGGGGCTGCATGACATGCAGGGTGTGGTGTCCGCGGGCCCAGGGCTTGCAGCGGCACGTGGTAGGCCCTCTTTTCTACACGCAGGTTGCGAAAGGTGAGCAGAGAGGCTTGTTAGCGCAGCAGCGGGCAGTCACCTCCGGGCAGTGGGAGTGGATGCGGTGCAGCAGCCTGGGTGCGCAGCGGCGGACAGTCACCTTTGGGCAGTGGGAATGGATGGGGTGCAGTAGCCTGGGTGCGCAGCAGCGGGCAGACACCTCTGGGCAGTGGAAGTGGATGGGGTGCAGCAGCCTGGGTGCGCAGCGGGGAGCAAACACCTCTGGGCAGTGGAAGTGGATGGGGTGCAGCAGCCTGGATGCACAAAGCCGGGACAGAGAATTAGGCGTGTGCAGTTGTATGTACTCTGCCATTACTGATTCCATACTACGTTTCAGATGAGTAAGCTTGAGGGCTCCACTATGTCCCGGCACGTGGTTGGAGACACACCGGTGACGGAAAGGTGAGCTGTGAGGGTTTTGTCCACAGTGTCGGCACTCACTGTCCCTCTCCATCTCTTCCTTTCTCTCCCTCACACTCTTTCTCTCTCCCTTCCTCTCTCTCTCTCTCACTCTATCTCTTCCTCTCTCTCACACTGTTTTTTTCTTTCTCTCTCTCTACCTCTCTCTCTCTTTCTCTCTCTCTCACTCTTCCTCTGTTTCTCTCTTCCTCTTTCTCACACTGTTTCTCTCTTTCGCTCTCTCTTCCTCTCTCTCACTGTTTCTCTCTCTTCCTCTCTCTCTCACTCTTTCTCTCTTTCTCTCTGTCTACCTCTCACTCTTTCTTTCTTTCTCTCTCTCTTCCTCTCTCTCTCTCCTTTGGATGGACGCATGACGCACAATCTTATCTTGCTTTTTGTCTAGCAGGCTGTGATTCACAGATTCACGACCCCCCCCCGACACGGACCTCCCGCCACGAGGCGAGGACTTCAGTTCCACTGAGTTAGTGCCACCAGAGCTGAGCGCGTGTGCAGCCTGCGATGATGCGTGGCCATCCTGCAATCAACACCCGCTCTGAATTGTGAGCTCGGCTTGACCGCGTGTACGCAACTTGTGCCTGAGGAGGTTGCTTCAGCACGTGGTGGACCCTCTTAGACACACGCCGGTGGCGGAAGGTGAGCAGAGAGCCTTGTTTCCGCAGCAGCGAGCAGTCACCTCTGGGCGGTGCGAGTGGATAGTGTGCAGCACCCTGGGTGCACAAGAGTGGGCAGAAACCTCCGAGCAGTGGAAGTGGATGGGGTGCAGCAGCCTGGGTGCACAGGAGCAGGCAGACACCTCTAGGCAGTGGGAGTGGATGGGATGCAGCACTCTGGGTGCGCAGGAACGGGCAGTCACCTCCGGGCAGTGGGACTGGATGGGGTGCACCAGCCTGGGTGCACAGCAGCAGGCAGACACCTCTGGGCAGTGGGAGTGGATGGGATACAGCAGCCTAGGTGCGGAGAGGTGAGCAGACACCTGGGCGGCGGGAGTCGATGGGGTGCAGCAGCCTGGGTGCGCAGGGGCGAAACAGAGAATTAGGCGTGTGCAGTTGTATGTACTCTGTCATTACTGATTCTATACTATGTTTCAGATGACTAAACTTGAAGACTCCACTATGTCCCGGCACGTGGTTGGAGACACACCGGTGGCAGAAAGGTGAGCTGTAAGGATTTTCTCCACAGTGTCAACACTCACTCTCCCTCTCCATCTCTTCCTTTCTGTCACTCACACTCTTTCTCTCTCTCTCACTCTGTATCTCTTCCTTTCTCTCTCTCACACTCTTTCTCTCTTTCTATGTCTCTTCCTCTCTCTCTCTCATTCTTTCTTTCTCTCTCTCTTCCTCTCTGTCTCACTCTTTCTCTCTCTCTACCTCTCTCTCACACTGTTTCTCTCTTTCTCTCTCACTTCCTTGTATCTCACTCTTTCTCTCTTTCTCTATCTCTTCCTCTCTCTCTCACTCTTTCTCTCTTTCTCTGTCTTCCTCTCTGTCTCACTCTTTCTTTCTCTGTCTCTTCCTCTCTCTCACTCTTTCTCTCTTTCTCTCTCTCTCTCCTTTCATGGACGCATGACGCACAATCTTATCTTTCTTTTTGTCTTGCAGGCTGTGATTCACAAATTGTCGAGGGATGACACGCCATACCTGTACCTACTTTTATTTTGTTGTTTTGTTTAAATAAAATCTTTTATATGTAAATCCATAGATGACTGAGATTCTTAGTTGTCCAACCTCACATGCATCTTCTTTACTATAATTGTGCGACATCAGCCAATTTGTTACGTTCCAGATTTCCTAACGTTGCTGTCACATTTGTTTTTGTGGGGGGGGGAGGTGAGAGGCAGGATGGCGGACAAGGGGCTGGTGGCGGGGGGTGTCGGAGCAGTGTTGGGTGTCCGAGCTGCATGATCGTTGGCTCCATTGCATCTGTTGTCATTCACGTATGGCTCTGCGTGGGCTCCCTTTCATATTGCAGGTTGTAGTCCGATTTTACACCAGCTCAGAGCAGGTGTAAACTTTCTGCTACTAACGCACCTTATCGCCTGTTTTGTACTCTCTTCGACGATCTTGCTGGTGGTTGGGACACTTGCGAAGTGATGTGTTCGCTGCTTTTTGCACGAGAACGCCTACTCTACATCTCATTAGCAATATTTGCCGGACTCATCCGTGACAATGCTTTTTGAGGCTGCTATCGCTGGTAAACTGGTGATATGGGCTGTTTGCTCCAGCTTGTGAATGGTGCGTTAAATTTATCACCATTTTGGTTGCGATAAAGTGCCGTTAACTCGGCGATATGTCCTTGAGAATATACACCTCAGTGTTTGAAAAACTTAGGAAATACTCGAGTGCCGCGCTGAGAGCCGCGCACCCATCGCTTTCACATGCTATGACAGGGCGGGAGAGAGCGAGGGAGAGAGACGGACTGAGATAGCACAAGCAGCGCAAGGCCGCACGGGCACCTGGCTCCAATACCAACATGTGTGTGTGCATCGCCATCCGTGCACAGGCAATTCCCCCACAATGCAGCCCACACACATATCAATCACAGAACATCAGCAATGAAGGCAATGTGGTACAAAACTCCCCTCATACGGGTTCTGTGTCCGGTGTGTGTGGCGGGGTGATGGCTGCATGGCTGTGTGCCCCTGACACATCAGACTGCGTAGGTGATGGGGCTGCATCAGATGTCGTCCAGCACCTATGCAAAAACAATGTCTGGCTCACAGAGGCGGAGCTTGCCAAAGGGATACACCCCCACACATAACACACCTTCCTAATTTCTAATTTACCTTCCTAGTTGGTATGCAGATTTCAAATGTCACAAACGCATGCTATTCTTTTCTTGTCACACAGTACATGTAATGCACCGCTTTCATCAAGAATGGAACCAGTAATGGCACAATTTCCCTGTTGCTCCACACATAAATCCATGTAAAGAACAAATCAGAATAGTCCCTTATTTTTTTTAGATTGCAAAACCTCTCTTTATTGCTTATTTTTGAACTTTCCTTATAAACTGTTTTGTTAAGGACACATACAGGTGAAAAGTTCAAGGTATTGTATTAACACTTTCTAGAACATTCTACGACACGTGCAGGTTAAAAGTTCATCATTTTTTTAAACCTACCGATATTTTTTTTTGCACCATTTTCTCCAACATTTAACGGCACGTGGAGGTCAAAAGTTCACCATTCTTTCAAGTTTGAACTGCACCTTCCAAATACAATTAGCAGGTGTGGTTGAGCTGAGCAAATTTCATCCTATAATATGTACTCCACGTATAAACTTCTTTTTTATTAACCAATCACAAAGATGCTTTTCCTCAAAACTAATATACACCCTACTTTTTTTAGGACACAATACATTTCATCTCCTAATCCGTTAACGTTTTGTATGTAAAAAATAAAGTAGTTCCCCATGTTTAAACATATCTCTTATTCTACGAACGGACTGCATGAGCTACAGACATTTATCCATATCTTCTAGCCATACCTTCAAAATGCTAGTGTGGATTGTAGGACATAGCTATGTTTTCTGGTGCAAGAGGTATGCAGAACAGAGACGTATTGACTTAGACCTAGGTTTACAAAATGTGTACATTAAATGGTTTGCACAGAGAGGATTGAAGTGGCACCAATTGCTCCCTTTGGTTAAAACCTGTTTGCATCTCCAACACCCTGATCTCATGATTGTGCACTGTGGTGGTAACGACCTAGGCACATTGACTGGGTAGGTTTGGAAATGCTTATGAAGGACACCTTTGGACAATTGATGTTACTTTTGCCTCAAACTGTCTTTGTATATTCCAATATATGCCAAAGACAGAAGTGGAAATGGTCAAACCAATTTTGTCATAAGATTGAAAAATCTAGGAAGAATGTCAACAAAGCTGTGTCTGCATACCTCAGAGACCATAGAATGGGGTCGATTTACAACAACAACATACGTTTTGATATCGCTGATATCTACAGAAGTGATGGAGTACACTTCACAGATGAGGGAAACCGAATTTTCCTGATTAACCTTAAGCTGTGCATTCGCACTTAGCATGTAGCTCCAACTAATAAACAGAAGAGCTTTTTTTAGAGCCGCCTTATATTCCCAATTTCAGCTCGCAGAGTGTCAGCTGCGATTCGGCTAGCAGAGGGACACCTGCGGGCCGTCGGGCAGGCTCGCAGAGGAAGAGCTGCGGCCCGTGGGCTCAGCTCGCAGAGGGAGACCTACGAGCCGTTGGCTCGCAAAAGCACAGCACCGTACTGGCTCGCAGAGGGAGAGCTGTGGCCTGACTCGCAGAGGGAGACCAACGGGCCAACAGGCCTGCTAGCAGACACACAGCTATCAGTTAACGGGCTGGCTCGCAGAGATACAGCTGCGAGCCCTCCGCGCTGCAACCCGACGGACTAACTCGCAGAGGGAGAGTAACGGGCCGACGGGCCTGCTAGCACAGACACAGCTACGAGCTAACGAGGTGGCTCACAGAGGTAGAGCTGCGGGCCCCATGGCTCGCAGACACAGAGCTGCGAGCTGACGTACTGGCTTCTAAAGGCATAGCCGCGAGCTGATGATGTGGGGAGAGGGAGCGTAAAAGGAGTATCTCGCACAGACAGACCTGCGGGATATTTTCAGTATTGCCTCGCAGAGGTAGAATTACAGTTCCGATGCCTTTTAGAGGGAGAGATGCGAGCTGACGGACTGAGTCACAAAATGGCTCACAGCTCGCAGTCGCAGAGCTGCGAGCCGACGGACTCGCTTCTAAAGGCATAGCCGCAAGCTGGTGATGTGGGGAGAGGGACCGTGAAAGGGGTATCTCGCACAGACAGAGCTGCGGTATATTTTTAGTGTTGCCTCGCAGAGGTAGAACTACGGACCTGATGCCTTGTAGAGGGAGAGTTGTGAGCTGACGGACTGAATCAAAAAATGGCTGCCAACACTTCCTAGTTTCAACAGTTCGCAGCCAATCCGCCGCAAGCTCGTGCTCGTAACGCTTCAGCCAATCAGATGTCAGAATTCTTAAATATCGATATCTGGAAAATTTGATATTTCTCTAAAACTACTGAACAGATTTACCCAATTTAAACAAAAGCGTGCTTTCTGGACCAAATTTGGCGTAATTCCGTTCAGCAGTTTGACCTGTAGCCTTGTCTAAAGTTTCCTATGGAAATTGCATGGAGAAACCACGTTTTGGGACCCCCTTTTATCTTAGCCCCCCTTGACAAAACCCCCCAAACTTTTAGGATAGCAGCTGACCTGAAAAGAGGAACTTTTGGAAAATTTCGTAAAGATTCGTCAAACGACGCCAAAGTTATAAGCACATCAAAAATGCTTTTCCTATGGAAACGTGGTCCTAACTATAACTACCTACTGGCGAACGCCAGTAGGTAATATATATATATATATTAGCAGACAAGGATGCAACAGATGAGCCTGTGGCAGGCACGTGGAGAACGCGGCCAGGTATCTGAGGGGAAAAGCAGCACAAAGGGGAGAAAGCAAGCAACACATGCACTCCCATGTAGCGCTGAGGTCAAAAGAAAAAATTAGTTCAATTAAAGTCAACAGTCGAAAGACACAAATAATCCAATGAAAAGGATGGCAAAGAAGCTATATTGCATGATAGGGACAAAAACAAGAAAAGGAAGGAAACCATTGAATAAGATGTAAGCAAATGAGATGGACAAGAAATCCAACCAGTAGAAAGCTATGGGATGAATTAAAATCCATTGTAAAGCTTGGCATTTTTCACTATAGTACTTCGACAGCATGCAGTTAAAAGCTGTCTGGAGACATACCTAAAAAGAACACCCTAACACTGTGTCATACCTTCTCAGTATCTGAGGTGCTTTCATCAACCGCTGGAGAAACCCTGTCCTAAAACCCTCAAGATCAAAAACGGCCACTTTTCCTCCACACTGCTATGACATAGAGACATTTGTTAACTCTGCCCAGTCTTCAACACTATACATGCACTTACATCAAAAGAGTGTCACTGAACCCCAAGAGTCATTTGGAGTTACCTTAACAACGTTGAGCTCTTTTTATTACCTGACCCTAAATGTTAACCAGTCTGCCCTCCACTGTCCCCTCCAGCCTACTCGCTACCAGTGCCTGGCTGTATCTGTACACCCCCTTTACTCTGCAACCCTACATGTGCCTTGTTGTGAGTCCCCACCAGTCCCCCCTAGACAGTAAAGCTTCCCTACCCAGGTCCGGGGACCATAAAGGCCCTCAAACAACGAGCCAGACCCTTTTACCCACAAATGTAAATTTGATGACACAAAAAAAGAGACAGTTTGATTGCAAAGTTGTTACATATGTGTCTGCCAGTTGAAAAGCAAGCAATATTTCTAGAAGGAGAAAGTAGTAAACGAAGGTACGCTAGCTAAAAAGCAGGAGTCGCCCTCCTCCATAGCAAACAGTTAAAATGCTGACCCCTTACCAGTACATAAGCCCCTCAGTCGCTCAAACCCATAAGCCCGGTCTTTTCAGGACAGCCCTCGGTATAATAACCTCTAGGTCACTCCCTGTGGGTCACATTCCAGGGTATGCACCTGTGAGCTACACCACCCTCGAGAATGCGGAGTCACCGCCCTGCCATGCACCAGCAGGGCGGCTCCACCTGTTCCCTCTTTCGCCATCCATAGTCAGTGCATCCTCTGCCACTCCTGCCCCATCATGTGAAGTATGGATTGCCCCATGCCATCTCCCCGGGTGTAAGGACCGGAGCCTCAGATCACCTCCCCTAGGAATGTGCACATCACAGAGACGTCATAAAGAAGAAATGTAACCTTGTCTGCCCTTAGTGATGTAATAGGCAAATACCTTGTGTATCACCAAGGAAAGCCCATATTACCTGCTAATCTTTGGCCTTTAATCTTGTCTAGCACCATGGGGGCCGGAAGCGAAAACACACCCGGACCACCCCCTGTACCTGCCTGTCAAATGGGCAGCGTGGGGGGGGTGGGGAGGTGCGCGGTTGCGTCACATGTAGGGAGGCATCATGCAAATGGAGCACCCGGAGAAGTCTTAAAAAGACTAGAGTGCTAACAGATGAAGCTACGGGGACCGTGCTGTTGGCCACAACAGCTATAGAAAGTTTGTTGCCATTTCGGGAGAGATTTGCGCTGTAGCTTCAAACATGATAGATAAGACCATTCAAAGATGGCCACCACGTTGCAAAAAGGTACGCCCCAAAGCCATTTCACCACAGGACGCCGACTAGGAATACACCGGTGCAAGAGGTCTACTGTGAATTTTGATGCTGCCTTTCGGACTACAATGGCTTATATATGACAAGCATTTGCAATGCAATAGGACTTGCATTTACGCGAGACCTATTGCATTGCAAGCGGGAGGGCGGGGGCAGGGGGGCGCGAAGGCACGAACAACAGGAGTGCTGGGAGGGGCGAGAAGGCACAGACTGCGGGGGGGGAGAAAATAGTACTCGAAGTAAAGGGGCCAGTAGCCATGTAAGGATACAAATGACGACATGGCCGTCATAGGGAGGGACTAACAGGCCTATAAACCAATGGAAGGCAACATTTAGTAAAGGACAAAGACACAAGCCAATGAAAAAGATGGACGGGGGAGTGGGCGTGGCTTCTCTCCCGTACTCAACTACCCCAGATCAACCCCAGAGCAGCGCTTGCACGCTGGCTCAGGGCTCGACCTAAAAATGAGGCATGCTTCATCATTGGGCTTCCCACACCTCAGACCCAAATGAGTCCAGGGTGGGCTCACCACTGTATGTGGGAGCACGGGTGTTTTTTGTTGCATCCCTAATATAGCACAGTTAGCTCTGAACTTTCATGAAAGAGTTGCAATCAAATTGCATGAAATAGGTTATAATGTTATGTTTTTTCCCCAATCTTTCATCATCCGAATGTTGCTAAAAAGAGTGCATTTGGGTAGGAATAAATTCTCATTAGTAAACGCAACCACTGTGGTACATTTTAAATCATGAGTTTGCTTCTCCAGACCCAACACTCTTAAAATATAGAATCAGTAACATGTGACTCCTACACCTTGTAATCCTCATTGTCTAATGTAACATATCCTTACATACGAATGATTCATTGGCTCTATACAATGTGTGTGAAATGTAAAGTGCTCTGACACCCCGCACTGGTATGAGTAGTTCTATAAAACAATTGAAATGCATGTGAAAGAGGGGGTATGGAGGGATGAGGGGCACTGGTGGAGCGTGGTAGTGAGGGAATTCGTGGAGAAGGCTGTTTTGGGGGTGGGGAGTGCCAACAAAGACTGTCGCACTGGAGGCCACCAGCCCTTAACTGGCCCTGCTTGAATTACACAAGTTCAGAGATTATGTTATAATTATATTATTTATTAAACCTTTGTAAAGTAAACATCTCTAATTGGCCATTTATTTTATTGAATTTGGTGAATACTGTTTGTTACTGTATTTGGTACCAAGTATCATACCTCCTATTCTAGAGGTTAGGAGTTCAGCTGTCCATTTCAGCCACCACATGGAAGACAAGGAAGCTGCTAAGTTTATTTCTAACCTTGGTGTTCATAGTGCCCAATGTACAGACCAGTCCCAATCTTGAGACTGCTCAGTGCTTCTTATTCCCAACCAAGACCTGAGGAACAGTGTGTGTGATACTAGGCATATAAGAGTAATAAAGATGGAACATGTTTTAGCTCATCTTTTCACACATTCATTTCCAGTTTTAACTATGCACAATGCTTACTTCCTTTCTCAAATTGGCTGGAGTGTATAGCAAAAGGTATCCGAACTCCTTGTAGAGCTGATAAAAATGGCCTCTATTTTATTTTCAATCAATTTCCCTGGCACATATATATCACTTGAAGTGCCCACAATGCACTCTATCAAGCTCAAGTACATTACATCATTCTAATCTCCTTTCCAGTCTTTATGCTATGGAAATGAGTCTGCCTCCCACAGACAAGCAGCTCCTTGCCTGGTATTTTTCCTGTAAAAAGAAACTTAGCCCCTTCAAGGTAAGTGTAGCCGTATCACCTACCGAGAAGTCATACTGACTTTTGTTTGCCTTCAAGGTAGGTAATCCATAATTGATGGGTCAGGGTGACTTTGACTCATATTGCTCCTTGAGTATGGGACATCTTTTTCAGCTCGCTTTTTTAATCCTTCAGACCCTGCAAGTGTTGAGCTTGGACACAAGATGAGATCTTCAAAAAAAGAGAGATTTTACCTTTTAATTTGTCCAGGCATTTCAGCTGCACACTGTGGGGCTGATGAGCTGCACTTCAAAATCAAAGAGGCTGTATTTCCATTTCCATAAAGCATGACGGGATGAAAAGAGGAGAGCTGCCTTGATCCTTTGTGACGCTCTCACAATCACAAGGGACCACTGATGAATATACACAGATAATTGTGGCCTGAAGAGGATTCTCAGAGCAATAAAAGGAACAAAGCACAGTATGTGTGAAAGATCAAAACCACACATGTGCAGTTCCGAAAGATTTTGTTATTCTAGTGCATGGCTTACCCGGGGGCTGCAAAGTACTGGCTGTGGCATGCCCAAGGGCTGCACCAATGCCAGCAATGTGAGGGTCAGGGTGATGAAAGGTGGGCATAGGGGGACGCAAAGCAGATGCATGTTGTGGACAACAAACCAAGCGTTCAAGTGACTTTTGTCTGCCACCAACGCTCTATTCTCATGCACCAAGAAATAAAGTCAAAGCATTAACTTCTAATGTTAAATGTGAGAGGGAAAGAGATACTCATCTGGTGACTGAATTGCAAAATGGGAAACCAGAAAACCTGGTATCAGTCCTGACTTCTCCACTTGATGAAATTGTGTGATCCCAAGCAATTGGTTAATTTCCTCTTGCCTCCTATTTCTTCATTACCACATATAAGAGCCCCATAAAATACACGTGTTCAGGATTTGTGCTGTAAAAACCTTCTCTTGTGTTTTATTTAATAAACTATAATGTTGTTCCAATTATGTAGCAACCAAGGCAACACACAAGGCACACCTGACAAATGACTGGCCTCTTGGTTCACTAATGGCATTGTTTTCAGAATGGGGCAGCATGAACGTTTTCATGATCATGTTTGAAAATTATCACTGCTAATGACTGCCTCTCAAATGCAGTGATATAATCTGATCTACTAAGGTAAAACACTCATACATGTTAATAAAATACACTTTTTGTTGTTTACAGAGAGTTTATCATATTTTTACATGTTTAGCGCAAGTTGTATTTAAAACTAAAGGTGCTCCAAAAGGTAAGTTGTCTAGGACAGCATTTCCCAAACTGTGGTACGCAGACCCCCAGGGGTCCGTGACACATTGCAAACACAAGGAGATGATGGACGGAGTGCTGAAACTTTTCAAAGACTCACCCCCAGTCACAGATCTGGGTTGAATCCATCATCATTCTTTAGCTCACTTTGCCACCCCAGTTCAGACAAAGCTATATGCAAATCAGTCTTGACCCTGTGCCTCATGGGAACAGTCCAGACCGAACTGCCAAGCCATGTCTTCCCTGGACCGGAAGCAAGCATCCTGGGACCGGTTTCGGGCTAGCCTGGCTGATGAAGGGTGTTACCCAGAAACCAGTCCCAGGATGCTTGTTTCCGGTTCAGGGAAGACCTGGCTTGGCAGTTCGGGCTGGACTGTTCCCATGAGGCACAGGGCCAAGACTGATATGCATATAGCTGGGTCTGACCTGAGGTGGCGAAGTGAGCTAAAGAATGATGATGGATTCAACCCAGATCTGTGACTGGGGTGAGTTTCTGAAAAGTTTCAGTGCTCCGTCCATCATCACCTTGTGTTTGCTTTGTCCGTGACACATTTCCAGGGGGTATGCAGGACTTGAGTGCCTTCCGTCGTAGTAAACGAACCGCCCATGCGCCCTCACAGCACACAAGAGCTATGAATGTTGGCGCAGGGGCGGCTAGACCACAATAAAATCTGCCCAAGCCCTATTCTATTATTTGATTCTGCCCGGCTCTCCAAGTCACGGTTGCACAGCAGTGCGTGTGTTTCCTTGTGTTTGCGGCCAGCCCCAGGGCATTTTGCATTTTCCCTCTCCACTTTTTGCCCTGAAAGCACAGTACAGCTGTGCCTCTTGTATTGAGGCTGAACAGTATTCGGGCACCTGGAACCAGCAGGAGGGCTCTTCTACGGAACTGCACATGAGTACAGCTACAAGCGTACGCATATACAGTAAAAGCACGCGCATGATTAAATACGTGTTTCCTTTTTATGTCATCAGCCTCATGGACGCTATAAAAATCCAGACTTTTTCTAAAAGTGCATCTGAATAAACACAGTTAGGAGGGTCTTGTGATCTACCTTCTGCTCCGCCCCAGCTCTAGCGCAGAATAAATCAAACACATGACTTCAAGAGGGCTGCACGCAAATTTTTATTTCGCTTGCTAAGTGTTACTTAGTCAGTGAGGTAGCTTTGCCATTCCTAAATTGTCATTCAGCGCTCAGCCTCATGAAATAAAAACATGAATGCTGCTCCTTGAATAGGCAGGAACCCAAGGTGCACTGCTAATGCCAAGTGCATGGTCTGCCAGTAATTAAGTGCCTCATGTTAGGACTGGAGAAATGTCACCTGGTTCACTAATCTGCGTTACTTGCATTTTTCGAAATTAGGGCTACACAAATGCACTTTAAATATCTTAATAAGCTGCATTACAGAATCAGTGTCTGTTCTCAAGGAGATGAAAGTGCGTCATTGCTGGCGTGGCTCCTCACCTACAGCAAGTGAGCAAAGACATGGCTGAATTCTGTTGATTTTTGTGTCTGTGGCTGCTGCAGTGGAAAGACACGTGTATAAGTTACCGTTACTTGGCAGGCTGGTAAAAATAGATGCAGCCAGGATCAGCAGTAGGATTTTCGCGCTGTGGTCCGATTGCTCACTTTCCATAAGCCCTCGGGTGAATTATGTGTGCTGTCGAGCTTTCTTACTCGGACATATCAAGCTCTTGTTCTGTGTAGCCTATGCGGTTTGTTGTTGGCACGGGGCGGGGGCAGTGGGCATCCTAACAGGAGAGGGTTATGTCATGTGCCACGAAAGGTCTCTCTGAAATAAACCTTCATTGCAGTGCTCACCCTTTGGTGGTTAAATGTTGTACTGCTGTCTGTGACTAAAGATTTGGTCTAACACAGCTATCTGGTAATTGGAACAGCATTGTTCCATTATCTCGCTGAAACAATATGCCTCCTGTGCAGATACCATCCTGCCATCTCTTGCACTTCCATGATGTACTCCTAATATAGGCCTTCAATTTGGTGTATACACTGGACTTATCGCTTTGTGCACTATCTTGTTAGAATTTATATTGTTTTGATGATGTATTTTTTATATATTATGGAACTGTCAGTATACTTTTATGTTTTTTGATTAAACTGAATAAAGTTTAAACAAAACAAATTAATAATGTAAGCAAGTACTTTGCATGAAGATCATTACAATTGTGTGTTTCTAATTAAATATCCTGAACAGCACATGTAGGAAATATTATGTTTTAAGTACTGGAAATGGAAAAGGGGAAGGTGTGGAGGCGGCTGAGAGGGAAAGTCAGTCCTAGACGGTGGAGGCAGTGACAGCCTATGGTGTACTTGGACATATGGATTATTTTTTTCAAATACATTCACAAGGAGACATACTAGCGGTAAGGCCTTTTCTGATTAACTGTATTGGTCACAAACAGACCACATTATCGGATGTCTTAAGAGTAACTATACAATATGAATGATCCAGTTTTAAAACGGGAAAAAGGGGATTATTCATTGGAGAGACACAGGGTTCAGTTACTCTCTGGTACTCCAATTGTTAGAGAATGTCGCTAACAGGTGCCTTAGCATCCTGTTTTATTGGGTATTGTGGTTGCACTTGCGGGCTAGACCTTATGGGTATGACATGATAAGGAAACTAGGGCAGCTCACTATTCCAGCCTGATCACTACAAGTAACAATCGCAGTAAAACCATATTCTCTCTTTTGAAGGACTTAGTCACATCTCCCTTTGCCTCGGGCAGTACTATATCCTCTAGCCTACAATGTGAAGAGCTGGCAAATTTCTTTCTGGAGAAGGTGGAATGCATCTACCGTAATTTCCACCTAGGCGAAACCCCCAATGTCACGGGGAGGAACGTGTCCGCAGGCCCTGAGATCTTTTCTCTCGCTTCGCTTCCTCTTATTTCTCCTAAAGATATGGAAGCACTGTTTGTCAAAATAAAATCAGGGTCTCCAGCTGACCCTCTGAGACCTGACATTTTTCGAAAATTTCAACAGTGCCTCCTGCCTGAGTGCTTGGAGCTGGTCAATCTATCCCTTGCCTCGGCGGCGGTTCCAAAGTCCTGGAAGCATGCCAAAGTGGTCCCCTTACTGAAGAAGCCAACACTGGATGTATCCAAGTCGGAAAATTTTCGCCCAATCTCGTTACTTCCGTTCCTATCCAAAATCATGGAAGCTCATGTGAACTCGATTCTAACTCATTACCTGGAAACTAATTTAATATTAGATATATCCCAGAATGGGTTCCGACCCCGATGTAGTACCGAGTCTGCTCTGCTGACGGTCATAGAAGAGCTGCGGACCGCCACGGATGCCGGCAGAACCTCAGCACTGGTTTTGCTGGATCTGAGTGCGGCCTTTGACACGGTCTCCCACGAAATCCTGCTTCTTCGCCTGGAGGAGATCGGGGTCAACAACAAAGCTTTATCTTGGTTCTCGTCTTTCTTGGCTGATCGGACTTTCCAAGTGATCGCTCCCCCTTTTTCTTCCCGTGTTCACCCACTCCGGTGTGGTGTTCCGCAGGGGTCAGCATTGAGCCCCACGTTATTTAATGTTTACGTGAGCCCATTGGCGCGGATGGCCAAAGCACGGGGCATCTCCCTGGTGTCATATGCGGATGACACCCAACTGGTGATTACCTTCTCAAACAATCCTAGCCAGGATAGGGCGAAATTTAAAGAAGATTTAATGGCCATCTCGGAGTGGATGACGGCCAATTTTCTGCAGTTGAACTCAGCCAAATCTGAGATTCTTCTGGTAGGCAAAGATTCCCATCTTTGGGACAACGAATGGTGGCCTTCTGCTCTCGGAGCCCCCCCTGCCCCTAAACCGGTGGTGAAGAATTTGGGAATTATGTTGGACAAAGATCTTAATTTTGAGGCGCTTGCCAAATCAGTGGCTGGGAAATGCTTCGGGCTATTACGTGGCCTTAAGCCTATACTTGGTCTGTTTGACCCTCAAACGCGTCAGCTGATCATCCAAGCCTCCATCCTGGCCAGACTGGACTATTGTAACGTGCTTCTTCTGGGTTCCAATAAGTCTGTGGTGAATCGATTGCAGTGGGTCCAGAAAGCTGCAGCCCGCGCCATCATTGCCCTCCCCAAATATTGTCATGTTTCCAACCTCCTCCATTGTCTGCACTGGCTGCCCCTTGAACAAAGAGTTCGCTTTAAAGCGCTTTGTATCACGCATAAGATTCTGACAGGTATCGGCCCAGGAATCCTGAGCGATCTATGCACCCATTACGTACCCTCACGAGCGCTGCGCTCGGCGGATCTGCTCCTTGCAAGAATTCCACGAATACGAAGGACCAGATCGGGTGGTCGATCTTTTAAGCTGCTGGCTCCCGCTTTATGGAACTCCCTCCCTCTTCACATCTGTAGCAATCCTGATCACCTGGCCTTCAGAAGGCTGGTAAAGACCTGGCTTTTCTCCCACTGCTAATCCTCTGCTTGCTTCCTCACTCGGTGTTCTGCTGCAGCTTTGGGACGCCTCGTTGCCGGGGCAGCCATGCACTATACAAGTATTCTAATCTAATCTAATCTAATCTAATCTAAAAGTCCTTATCCGAAGCTGGGGCTTGTGCAAGTGCTAAATCACTGGCTTGTGTAATACAGAAAAGAGAAAATTCACATGATTACAGGATAAGGAGCAAACTGGTTTCACATTATCGTTGATGTTGACATTATGTTTGATGGGAGTAAGGGAGAGGGAAGGTAGAGAAAAAGTGATCAGAGAGGGAAAAGAGGAGAGAAAGTAATAGAAATAGAGAATGAATGGATGGAAAGAGAAAGAGATAGTATGCGGCGACCAGGGAAGTGGGGCTGGTATAACCTTTTTTGCTTGGCTGCTTTTGATTCCACAGTCCTACCCTTGTGGTAAATTCAAGGTTGGCTTGTCGGAATTATTTTTGTATCATCTGTAAGTGCCCAGAGTGGTGCTCTAGCCTTCCTTGCATCATGGTTCCTATGCATGTGATGGTAGGAAGTAAAGTGAAAAATTGAACAGCGTCACTTTACATACATTTTATTAATATAGAATTGTTTAAGTGGAATGCTAGAAATCCACCAAGAAGGAAGTCAAAGGCATGAATTGGATAGTCAGAGCACATGCTTCCTTCGTGGGGCATGTCTTTATTATAAAATGCCTCATAAATGTATAATATTTGTAGACCTTCTTAAACGGTGAATAGGTAAACATGCTAATAATTCACAGTCATTCAAACCATTTCTGCAAGGAAGGGTCACCTCTCCTAGGCTCTGAAATGAGAATGTAGAGGTGCTGCTATGGCTGGGAGCAGGAGCCTTGTACCGCTAAATACACCCGCCTGAAATTGCCTCTGCTTCAGTAGACGTAAATGGAGAAAATACATTCTACCAAATATTTTTTTTAAATAACCCACTTTCCTCTTCTAAAATGTTGTCATGTATGTGTATCGCATTGAACTATTCTCAATGTCACATCAGCTGCTCACGGCATGTCCGATGTCTGTCAGCAAACCACACAGGAAACTTCTGTGACGCTCTGGTTTAAATTGAATCTCAACCTCAACACAGTTACAGCCAGTGTGTAGCAGACAAAATGACTTTCGGAAGTGTTTCTGAAGTGTTCTCGCTTAACTCCAACCCTGATCATATTTTCCCACACTATTGTGCGAACCTTTCTGTGCAATCAACAATGGACTGCTTCCACGATGGAGAACAAATGAATGACCTATGTTTAATTAAACTGAGCAAATGGAATTATCTTGAAGTAGCGTACATAAGATTGTCATATTCATGCATATGATTTGCTAGTGTCCTCTGTCTTTTCAGCAAAAGCAGTGCTGATACACTGTTAAAATCTTCTTACAGGTGCTGCTTCATCTCTAAGGGTCCGATTCCGATCTCGGTCGGAAGGGCTCCGAATCGGATTTGGTTTTACCTAAACCGATCCGGAGCCCTTGTTTCCGACCGACTTGTTCCCAATTCCGAACGACCAAGTACGATGCCTGGAAACCCTTAGTGCTGACCGAATCGTTTCCGGAAGGCATACAGAGAGATAGAGCCTCTGGAGCCGAATCATACAGCTCTATGGAGTAGGTTTTCCAAGCGAGCAAGTACGATGAACGAATCAGACAGCCTTTATGATTCCTTTTGCCCGGATCAAAAAGGCTGCCGGAATCGGTCTTTGGGGGCCTGTAGCAGTCCCCCCTTCACCCGGGGCCCTCCAACTCGTGCCCGTGGGGGTACCCATGGGTCCCTCCTTTCAGACCATGCACAATGTGGCAGGCACTAGGGGGTGCCTGCCACAGGGTGCACAATGATCCTCAACCACCCCTTTTGTCAATGGGAGCCTGTGTACGTGTTCAGTACACAGGCTCCCATTGCAGTCAATAGGAGTCCAACCGAATCGTAGCCGGATGCATTCAAATGCATCGTACTTGTTCGGTCAGACTCCCCTGACACGAGTCGTTCGGAAAGCATTCCGGACACGAGTCGTTCGGTTTGCTTTCCGAACGAGATCGGAATCGGGCCCTATATGTCAAAGCATATGTAGTCTGGAAACATCTGATGAGGGCAACCTGTAGTAGGTAAAGTAGTGAAGGTCTACTACGTGCTTCACCAAATAGCTTTGATAGAAATTGATTCCATAACCGAATGTTGTGAAATAGACTTGTAATTTGTGGGTATCCTAAAAAACATAAGGACGATGGATCGCTGGCTTAACCTTAAGTGGAAAGCCACTGAAGACATCAATGATGAGCCATTATGCTCAAAACAAAGTGATTTAAGTGAAAAGAAAGTAAGTCTCGCAAATACGATGTTGAATATTTATTAATGTTCAGCTTCAGAACATGAACTGCAACCACAATGCGTGCTATGTTATGAAATTTTGTCAAATGAGGCCATGAAACCTTCTAAATCATGAAGACACTTGGAAACTAAGCATAAAGAACATGCAACCAAATCCATAGAATTCTTCAAGAATAAAGAGCAAGAGCTCCTAAAAAGTAGAAAAATAATGAAGAAAACTGCAACAGGATCTGTTAATGAAAATGCTCTGAAAGCTTCATATGAAGTGTCCATGCTCATAGCAAAAGATGGAAAACCTCATACAATTGCTGAAGAACTTATAGTACCTGCTGCTAAAGCCATGGCGAGTATAATGGTTGGAGAAAAAGCAGCAAAAGATTTAAATTTGTTGCCATTATCTAACAACACTGTAAAAAAGCGAATTGACAAAATTTCAGACAACATAAAAGAACAGTTGATCAAAAAGAATTTGTAAAAGTCAGCATTATAGCCTACAAGTAGATGAAAGTACGGACATAGCAAATAAATCTCATCTCCTGTGTTACGTTAGACACGAGTTTGAGGTAAACATTATTGAAGATTTACTGTTCTGCCGCTATTTGATACATACCACTGCTGAAGAGGTCTTCAGCAGTTTCAATGAATTTCTGACATCAAATGGAATTCAGTGGTCCAAATGCATAGGAATCAGCACAGATGGGGTGCGTGCCATGTCTGGGAGACTAACTGGACTTGTAGCACAAATAAGGGAAATTTACCCTTCAGTTGTATGGCATCATTGTTGCATTCCTCGAGAATCATTAGCCACTAAGAAGATACCAGAGGAATTAAAAAAGGTCTTAAATGAGTCAGTCAAAATTGTAAATTTTATCAAAGATTGGTCACTAAATTTAAGGCTTTTTGAACAGCTCGGTCAGTCCATGGATAGTGATCATCATCAGCTTTTGCTGCATACAGATGTCCAATGGCTGTTTCGTGGTAGAGTTTTGTCTCAGCTTTTTGAATTAAGAGATTAAATCATAGTATTCGTCACTGAACAGGAATCTCCATTTGCACTTGATGAGCGCTTACATGACTATACTTGGTTAGCCATGCTGTCATATATGATAGACATCTTCACCCATTTAAATGCACTCAATTTGAGTATGCAAGGAGTAGGTATCACAATATTTAATGTCGAAGACAAGACTGAGGCAATGATAAAAAAGTTAGACTTATGGGCTCTTCGCTTATCGAAAAGAAATGTTGATTCTTTTCAGAACCTGAAGACATTCTTGGAATCTGCTGACGAATTATCAAACAAAGCCTTGGAAATTTTTATCCAGCATCTCCAAGATATGCGGTGTAGTTTTCGTCAGTACTTTCCACTTCCGGATAAAAGCAAAAACTGGATTAAAGATCCTTTTAATGTAGATATTGACAATTTAACAGGGCTGACAGCTTCTGACGAGGTTTGGTTGAAATCTCTACAGATAGTGCACTTAAACTTCAATTCAAGGAAAAGTCTCTGACAAATTTTTGGCTGCATGTACAAACAGATTATCCTGAATTATCGTACAAAGCACTTTAAATACATTATAACTGATCTATAATTAAATACAAGACAATTATGTTTTCACAAATATGAAAACAAATACTAATTATGAGGGACTAAGGACAGGACTGGACTTTGGAGGGTGAGATTTACTGTTCCCACTCCAAACTAAGCAACAGTAGGGAACGCATTGAACTTTGGGAGGGTCCAATTGACTATTCCCATCCATCTGAAGCAACAGTAGGGACATTTTTTAATAAATATGATAAAATATAGTTAATATTTGCAAAATTAAAATTAATGTAAATAAAAATAAAAAAATCATAAAAAGTTGCATTCTCATTTATTTAAAAGAATTTCTATAAAAAAAACTCTAGTAAGCTACTTAAAAATAGTTAATAATTTAAAAAAATACTCATAAAAAATTAACAATTTAAACATTATTTACAAGTTAAAAACATTTCCCACCCTACTCCTCTACAATCCGAACAATCCGCAAAAAAACTGAAATGGAACAAAAAATAAATAAATTGCAATAAAATGTTTATAAAAAGTAGTAAATGTATCAAACAACAAACATTTTACACATTAAAAGAAGAATTAAATCAAATAAATAATTTACATATATAATCACATTTATCCCATTAAAATAAAAAAATATATATTTCGTTTTAAATATACAATTAATGAATTGAAAAAACCTAACTAATAATATAATTAACCAATTAAAAATATAATCATTTCTAATTATGTAAATTAAAGAATGTAGCAATTAAATATTTTACTTAATTATTAATCCCAAAAAATGACAATTTACTCATTGTAAAAAATGTAGCACAAATCAAGATATATATTTTAATACCTTACTACACTACTCCCCAACAACCCACCAGTAATTTGGAACAATATAAAATAAGCTAAAAAATCAACAATTTAAAAATATTACCAAAACAATAAAACAACTACTAAAAAATTGCAGAGCACTACAATTAACATATTAATAACTTAAAACACAGAAAATCAAGAATATTACAAATGAATATAAAATCAATATAGTGTACAGTTATATTATAAAAAGATAATAGATATTTAAAACTTAGAATCATAGTCTTACTTGCAATATTCTGAATCGCAATATTCTTGTCAACACAATTTTGTGTAAATCCCTGCACCGTGTGGCAGGCACCTATTCATAAACCTTCGAACTACTCTACGTCCTTTCTACACCTCTAAAACAGTGATCCCAGAGACTCACAGTCATGCAAATAATATTATCTCCCCAAATATCCAGACACTTACCTTGGACAAAACGATGTCTCCATTGATGCCCGATAACCCAAACCTGACCTTTATCACACACCATAATTACCCAGCTTTACCCACCCAGCTAACAAACTCTTCACCTCCCCTCCCTATGCCTTCTGCTATCTTTAACTTGACCCCCATCCCGCTGATTCTACAAGGCCAGCAACACTCTAACACCACTGGCTTAAGCACCCCCATCCCATGAACTTGTGACCCAAACCATCGACCACTTGTTCTCACACCTCTCTAGAATACAGAGTTGTCGAGATTGCACATGACTTACAACTTCTTAAGGCAGATCTTCAAAGCCTATAATAAACATCACCTTAGAGTTGGTGCATAATAGATGGCTCAATAAAACTGCTATGATGAATAGACAAACCACGACCTAGATTCTAATTACCGCATTACACCACCGACACACAACACAGTTAACATGACCTCAACAAGCTTGGCATCTCCCCACTTTAGATGGAGAATAATTCCCTACCCTAACGCCTACACTCGACTGATCAGAATGAACAATCCTCTTTATGATAGTGATATTCACTCCCTCCTCCTATCATACAATTTTACATACTCTGTTAACGAAATTGATTTGGACCAAATCCAAACAATTCTTACAAACCCACACAGAGAACCAAGACCAATCACAGTGCCATTAAAAGGTCTAACCTAAGCAGGTGCCCATCAATCATTCTACATATTCTGACATCAAACCTCACTTGAAATGTATGTTATTAAACTGCAGACCGGCAGCGAGACATGCTGTGGACATCGCGGACCTCATCCTTTCACACGAGTGGACCTACTAATCCTGACTGAAACCTGGCTAAATGACACCTCCACTCCCACCCTTGACTTACTAGTCCCACCTAACCACTCCATCATAAGACTTGATAGACCCAACTGACTAGGCGGAGGTATTGCTTGCATACACCGTGACAATCTCTCCGTGAAACAGTCACATTCCATTGACCTATCCTCATGCGAATTTTGAATAATAACAACTCACTTTGCAAATTGCACACAATCAACAATCCACCTAGAGATAACATCACATTTATAGAACAAATTGATAGAGCAGAAATTTTTATCTTTGATCTATTTACGACAATTTTACATAGAATAGATTTATGACTCCATTTACATGAAAACGACAAACTGTGTATTAGGCTTCACATTTCAAAAACTACATTCAATGAAGTTCTGATTTAGATACTGCATCGTAAAAGTATGCAGAATGTTAGAAATGGCTTTCTGATAACACATAACAGTCAAGAAAACTGACATATGAGTGGCATGTGTACTTTTGCTTAGATAAATGTGATAAGTAAACAATAACACAGAAAACTTCTAAATGAGAATAAAATACTTCATGTGTTACAAAACGGAAAGCAACATTAGAATGTATAACCGTGAGCACTGACATTGACAAGAGAAGTAGATGTTACACAAGATTATGGTATGATTGCCTTTTTCGTAAAGTTTATTATTGATGTGCCTTTAAATCCGTAAGCTGTAATAACATACAAAGTACAAAAGATGATTTAAAACATTATGTGAAATTATAGTGAATATTAACAATTTTCTTATGGGTACCTTATACTCACATGAACTAATTGCAATTCATAATGAAGTGATATTAATATGCTTAATTGAAGAAATTAATGCACTATTCTATGTAATGCGAGATTCATATTTTAGCACAATTTCATCATGCTTGTGCTGTATTTCATGAAGGCCTCAAACTTCGCTTCCTTTCCTAGTAAGAACTTGTGAACTGAATAGTCTAAAGCCTATGGGAGCCTTTTGTAAATTTACCACTTGTATTCTCACACTCAATAGCCTTCTTTGACATTTGTAGCTTGCTTGACTAGACTTGCAACAAAAGTGTTACTTCCAAGAGCAAACTCTTGAGAATAGACAGACAAGGGATGAGAGCATGAAATCACCTACTTTCTAAATGCAACAAATAATTGAATGACTAAACTACAGTGGCTCTAAGGAAATGGGCAGTAATGGATTACTAAAATCTTCCGGATTTGTAGACTTTTACCTACTACATCATCTCATCATATCGTGAGCAACCGATGGGACAGAGTGGTCTGACAAATTTGATGATGTCAAGGGGTGTAAACTTGGAATTCATGGAGTATAATTGCCTAAATTTTGAACTGAAGGGCGTCTCCCCTCTACCCATCTTGGGGTACAGAGACTGATGACTGGGACTTCCAGAAACAACGTAAATTGTGAAAAATACTGCGATTTGCTGCCGGCTGGTATACTAACATAGTGGAACCTTTTCCGGCTGAAAGGGTTCAGATCAGAGCAGCTGAGGCATTGAGGCTGCAGTGTGGACAGAGGCAGACAATTCTGTCTATGAACTGGAACTAGTCATTTGGAACTTACTGAACTTACCTAATAGGGTTGGTAAGAGGGACAACTGATTTTCCCTAGTAATTCATTTCCATTAGGGTAAATCTCTCTCGACTGAGGAAGATTAGTTCCTTCATATCTGGATCTCGTAGAGCTTGCAAATGTTTATTAAATCTGATCTATTTTAAATTTGGAATTTACGCTAATTATTTGATTCTGTCTCATTACTTGTTTGTGGCTAAATTGAATTTGATTTGGTGGTTAACCCAACTAGTAGTGGGTTGGCTTGGGAGTTCACACTCAAATGTTGAATGATAACAATTATCTTATTCCACGTCCTCATATGATAATTGTTCATCCCCTAAGTATTCCGGTCCCTTTCAGCACAGAACAAGATCCATCGGAGGACCTAATAGACTCAATATGGTAGCTGAGGTTTAATTAGAGATAGGAAAAAAAAAAAAATAGTTCATAAGGCCCAACATGTTAACGCTATAACAAAATCATGGAAACCATTTCAACAAACGCAGGACAACACTGCTCCCAGATATTCCTTGGTGATTTCAACCTCCACTGGAATGATCTTAATGGCCCAGCAATCAGCAGCTTGAAAACCTTCCTAGCTGACCTCAACCTGACTCAATTTTGCGACGGTCCTACCCACAACATGGGTGCGACCCTGGACCTTATTATTGCAAGAGTGACACCATCCAGTTGGAATCAGTCATCCCTTGCGACTGACTGGTCAGATCATCACTGTATTACTTTCCTCATCACAGAATCTGTGAAGATTATTAAGACACAACTAAAGAAACCTAAACAATTAAAAAGGAACATGAGAAAAGTCATCCCTCAACAATAGCATCTTGCCACCTTCCTTGGACAAGGCTGATGTCCATGACCTCACAAATCACTACAATAACTCCATGCTGAATATACTAGACTCAATCATTCCTTTACAACATAAATGAACGTCCACCAAAGACTCAAAACCATGGTTTAATGACAGCCTCAATGCAGAAAGATGAAAGCTTAGATTAGCTGAACGATTGTGGAGACTTTCAATGTCCCTCAAACACTTGAGTATACTCAGAAGCATTTGCAACAAATGCATCAGAAGGTCAAGCGCAAACTTCTTTAGAAACCAATTAAATAAAGCACAAAATTGTTCCAAAAAACTGTTTAAACTTGTCAAGCTACAATCCAATAGGCAGCCCAACCATTCCCTTACTGGGTCTAATTCACTGCTAAACTGTGTGGATTTTGCTTCATTGTTCACCCAAAAGACAAAAAAGATCGAGATTGATTTGTGGACAGCTAAGGAACACCTGTCTTTCACATCTCCTATTAGCACAACCCCCCGTCCTGGAACATGGAGTCACTATGTCTCTCACTCCGCACTCCCAAGAATAACGCTTCTTGGAGCATTTTCAAAACCTTTGATCAAAGCGCCTTTCTCAAAATCCTATCAGCACTAAAACCCTTAAACCACTTTAGTGACCCTCTTTCAGCAAATCTCTTCAGTGAAATCAAAATATATTTACTCCCACTCTGGACCAAGATAGTCAATGCCTCACAGCTTCAAGGATCGATCCCAGAATACCAAAAACCAATGACTGATCACCCAGACCTAAATAACTTCTACCCAATCTCTAATATTCCGACCCTAGCAAAGCTACTTGAGAAATGTATCCATGTACAATTATGCAACCACAAAGACCAATTCAGTCTCTTAGACCATTTCAATCCGGTTTCCGTCGGGGTCACAGCACTAAATCTGCGCACACACACATAGTTGATGATGCAATAAGAATGTTGGATCAGAACGAATCTTGCCTTCTTATCCTCCTCGATCTCTCATCAGCATTTGACATGGTCAAACATGACAGCCTCCTAGACCAACTTGAACGTGGAATGAGGATATCAGGATCTGTTCTTAATTGGTTGGCTTATTTTCTCCACAATAGAACTCAAAGAATCAAGCTCAAGATGTCCCTATCGAACTCAACACAGGTCACACTAGGGGTCCCCCAGGGGTCCACGCTCTCATCCACTCTCTTTAACTTGTTCATTGAACCTCTAACTGAAGTGCTTAATCTAGCCAACATCCACTATCACATGTATGCTGATGACACCCAACTGTACTTGAAAATCTCTTCCCCCAAGGATATTAGGTCGCTCAACACAACCTTATAAAGACACAAAACTGGCTGATTTGGAACCACCTTAAACTAAACGCTTTCAAAGGGAAATTCCTCATAATTGTCCTTCCCAAACACTCTTAGGACATCACAGAATGGTTGAAACAACTAACAGCCCTTAACTGCGTACCACACATTATAGATTAAACAAGGCCTTTGGGAATAACGCTTGACAGGAACTTGAACATGCAGGACCACATCAGCTCTGCTACCAAAGAAGACCCTTTCTACCTCCTGATGACTTCAAATCAGCTGTTCAAGCCCTAGTAATTTCCAGGTTGAACTATGGAAGTGCAACCCTCTGTGGTCTACCCAGATCTAAGGTGGCGCCATAAGGGCTTCTCTTAACTCTGCTGTTAGGCTCATTACAGGATCTAAAATAAACAGTTGCATCACCCCGCATCTGAAATCTCTTAACTGGCTGCCATTTGAGGCAAGGATTCACTTAAAAATTGGCTGCACGACACATAAAGCCCTACACTTCAACACACAGAGATGATACCTTGCACATAAACTGGAGCTATCTGGTGGTTGTAGAGCATCCAGAGACTCTAGCACCTTACTGCTGAAACCTCCGAAATTCTATAAGATGAAAACATATAACTGAGCCTTCACAGGTATTGCCCTGAGAATCTGGAACTCCTTACCCCGTAAAGTCAGACAGAATCCCTCAACTGCTTCATTCAAGATAGAAGTTAAATTGATATTGATGAAGAAAGGTCTGTGTTAGATCTCACGAACCACACTCTTCGATGAACTCTACTCCCAGACTCGATATATTCCATATTATTTACTCATGTTTATGTCTTGCATATTAAGTTTGTAGCCGTGGTTTTTATAATGTGGTCCCTAGGGGATTTCTTTGAGGATTTTGTTACACTTGTGTCGTCATTGATGATGTGACTGTCTATTCTGCCTATACCAAAAATACCTGTAAAGAGCTCTGATACCTATATTGGGTAGAGTCTGCGCTATACAAAACTTTGTAAATACATAAATCTATGGTTTCTGATCCAGCTCTCCCTTTGTATGAAACGATATAGGCTCTCATTCCCCATGAAGGGTGTGAAATGGATCACTTAACTATTATTCACTTCATGAAAAAGAGGTATGTTTTTCAAGACATAGAGAACGTTCTGCCACATTCAATAAAATTGACTTTATGTTAGCCACTTTGACCATACACACATCTGTGAATCCAGGAGAGTTAATGCTTGTGGATCAAATGGATAAATGTATTGAGAGTGCCTTTAAGAAGGCATATGCTTGGAAAAACTTGCCATTAAGAGCAGGAACATATCCTGCATATACAACACAATGTTTGGGAAGAAACTTAGATTTCTTAGAAGGAGAAGGAGAAGAATCTTCAGATCTTCTGACCCAGATGGAACAGCAGGCAAGTTTTCTGTCAAATGTAGCCTGGGACTGTCTTGGAGCTTCTTATTCTTTGTATGGGGCTTCTGTTGTAGCAAGAACAGATATGTGGATGAGAGATTGGAAGGTGGAAACTGCAGAAGAGGTGGTGTTACTAAAACTTCCTTTTGTAGGCATTAACTGGCACATGCATCAAGGTAGGATTTTGCGAGTCCTTAATTGCGATTATTAAGGAATCGCAATTAAGGACTCGCAAAAGCCTATGCATGTAGGAATCGCTATAAAAATTCCGATTCCTACACATTCCTTATTTGCGACTCGCAAATTGCGAGTCGCAAATAAGGAATACCTCCCCATTCATTGCTATGGGCCTAGAGGCCCATAGGAATGAATGGGAAGACATTCTCAATTTTCAATTAGCAATTAGAGAATCGCAAATTGAGAATGCAATTTCAAGGTTGCAAGGGTGTCAAAAGGACACCCTGTTGCACCCCTGAAATTGTGGCGTGCACAAATGTTGCGCACACACATGTCCCAAGGACATGTGTGTGTGTGTAACCTACAACTTTGAAAAATGCACTTTAGTGCATTATTCAAAGTTTTTGCAAATTACCATCAAGTTCAACTTCATGGTAATTTGCGCCCCCTAGTAGTGAAATCGCTACTTCAAAGTGGTTCTTGCATTGCATTTAAGGAATCGCAAAATGCGATTCCTTAAATGCTATCGCAATTTGAGAACTCGCAATTAATTGCGAATTCTCAAATTGCGAGTGCCTTGAACCTTGATGCATCTCAAATGCCATTTTTGCGGGCGCAAACGGCCGATTTTTGCGAATCGCACCGTTTGCGCTCGCAAAAATGGTTGATGCCTGTGCTTGTAAGCTCTTTGGAGATGAGCTGGATCAAACGGTCATAGAAAGTCTTTAAAGACAGAAAGCATGCATCAGAAAGGAAAAACTTCATCCTCTTCCAACTTTGGAGGGTGAGAGTCTAGTGAGCTTTTTTCTTGTATATCTAAATATTCTGGATATAATCATTTTCAGTCTAGAAAATCCGAAAAGAAATCTAGAACAGTTCCGCCTGCCTCGAATCAAAACAAACACCAGCATTCCTAACTACTGTAGGACAGTTGAGAATACAGAACCTGTAGGCAGGCTTATCTAAACCTTTTTGTCAGTATGGGAAACTTTGTGGGTTTTTTACATTATTTGAGAAGGCTGTTCTTCATCTCCAAACCTCTAGATTCATGATGCATCTAAATGCCTGTTCACAGTAACAGATACAAAGCAGTGCACTAAGAAGAAGCATTACTACATTACTTCAAAAGATAGCTGCGATTCAAGTTGACAAAGGAGAACAACAAACAGGAGTCTACTCCATTCTTTTACTGGTGGAAAATGTTAAAGGAGGGTGTCACCCTGTTCTTTATCTAAAGACTGTCAGCAGTTGGGTAAGAACAGCTCAGCAGATAATTCCTTCAGTTCACATGGGAGAGTCCTTGACCATTTTAGACTTGCAGGATTTGTATCTCAATACTCTGGCGAGTCAGAATTCTAAGGGATATCTAAGATTCATGGTAGATTGTGAAAAAAAATGTCTCTTCTATTTGGTCTCAAATCTTCACCAAGTGTATTACCAATGAAATTACTCCTTTGATAGGGTCATTATATGTTATGGAAATTCAATTACATCCATAACCAGACATATTCTTTATGAAGGGACCTCCCATTGAAAGATGTGAAGAAAGTCACATCATGCTTCAAGATCATGGTATGCTGATCAACTAGAAGACATTTCAAGCTAGAATGAACTGGAAGCCGAATGCTAAGCTCTGTTGAAGTTTGCGCCCTTTGTAATAGGGAAATCAGAGCTGGTCAGCACAGACAATGTGAATACAAAATGCTATGTCAGCTGATAAAGGGCACTTGGTATCAGAATTTGGCAAAGATAACAAAATCAATATTTTGGTGTGCAGAGAAAGTCCTGCTTTCCTTCAGTGCAGTTTATATTTGGGGTTAGATAGAGGAGAGGTAGACAATTTGAGCAGAGTCTTTCGATCCTCCCAGGATTATTGCCTAGCCCCTAATTACTTCAGAATTCTCTGTAGTAAGTGGAGGAATCCAGTAATGGATCTGTTTGCAGATTGAAAGAAAGCTCTTGCACCACAGTTTTGCTCCATGTGCAAAGGGTTGGGAGTGTTGGCAGTACATGAACTTTTATGTCAAGTTCCTGAACAAGATATCAGGATAGACAAATGTGATGAATTTTTCCAAAGCAAGATAGAATTTTTACCCCCCCACTTTGAATTTCCACAATATCGTTATGTCTAGGATAACAAACTCATCATGGAACCCTGGAGACCTGTTGCGTGTCCAGTGCCTTCCAATCTCACAAACAAATCAACCACACACTGAAATCAAACTGACTAGAAATCATTAACTCATCCCTTGAACATTAGACCTGTCAAAGCCTCAAACAAACATCAGCTGACCCAAACCCCCTAAAGAATTTTCATAAAATCGCAGGTCTACCATTTGGAATAAAAGGTTTGGAAAACTGTGTTGCCTCTCAACTCAAGTAATATTTGGAAAAAAGCAATTTTTAATCTGGTGCTTTGGGCACAGCAACGAAACCTAAATGGTAACAATGATTAATAACACCCTAAACATTTTTGACGATAATATAAAATGACCTGTAATTCGACACCTATGTTGTACCTCTTGGATCCCTGCTAACAGGTCAGGAAAGGAAAATTATCTAAATGCGGATGATACTTAGGAGCCGATTACGATCTCGTCAGGAAAGCATTCCCACCGAATCGGGTTAGGAATGCTTTCCGAACGATTCGTATTCGGGGAGTCCTACCGACCGATGTGTACGGATGCTTACGGATTCGGTTCGGTCAGACTCCCATTGACTTCAATGGGAGCCTGTTTCCCGAATGAGAACACAGGCTCCCATTGAAAAAATGGGTGGGTGGGGAAAACCTTGCACCCTGTGGCAGGCACCCCATAGTGCCTGCCACACTGTGCAAGGTTGGGAAGGGGGGTCCCTTGGGTACCCCCACAGGCCCCATCTGGAGGCCTACTGGTGACGGGACTTGCTACAGGTCCCCAAAGGCTGATTCCCACAGCTGTTTTGTCTCGGCCAAACCAATTTGGAACGGCTGTGCGAATCGGTCATCGTACTCGCTCGTTTGGAAACCGTCTCCATTGGGCTGTACGATTCAGCTCCGAACGACTTGGGCTTCCTGAATCCTGTTCAGAACCGATTTGGACAGCCCGGATGGCTTCCTTGCATCGTACTCGGTCATCTGGAAAGGTCCCCGATTCGGTCGGCAACATAGGTCCCGAATCAGATTCGCAGAATCCGAATCCCGTTCGGAGCGTTTCCTGACGACATCGTAATCGGGCCCTCAGTTGTACATCAAACTGACCTCGTACAATCCTGCTTAACTAACACATACAAATGGTTGAAAAGTAGGAATCTGAAACTAAATGAACTTGTAGAGTCCACTAAAGGTCTGATCACAAGTTTGGCGGTGTGGAAGCAGGCCGCCATGCCAGCGCCCCACTCCCACACTGCTAAACTCGAACGTCGAGCGCCCGCCAGATTAGGAGTTTTCTCCTGGCCTGGTGGGCGGTGCTTTGGCAGTCCCAGGGTGGTGCTTTTCAAAGGCTCATATCTGAGCCTTAGAAAGGCACCACAATGGGAGCTCCAAAGCATGTTCCTGCACGGCATGGACCTTGAAGTCCATGCCGTGCAGGAACTGAGGGTGCCACTTTTCAGGAAATCTTTAAAAACTTGGCTCTTTAGCCTAGGTTAGTGTTCTTGGGGTCTGCTTTTTTCGTGTCATCTTCACTTGCCGCCTACTGCTATAGCACCGGGACACCTCTGTTTGAGGTCGCTGTTCGCGCTTTATAAATGTTGGTATTATTATTATGCAGACAAGGGGGCACAGCATGTGCACCCCTGCATGAATCCCCTGGCCCTGAGGCAGCAGAGTCCCTGTAGGGCCCCCTAAGTTTCCTACCAGCCACCATTTTCATGAAAGGTGGATGTGAGGAAACTTGTAATATGCTTGGCTGTGCCGCAGCGGCAGAGCCAGCATATTGCTGCCTCAAACCGTTGCAACACTGCCGATGAATCACGGATCGCCGGAGGTTGCAGCGGTCCTTTGGCGATCTGATGCCAAACTTGTAATAGGGTGGCGGTGCCTGCACCACCACCTTGGGTTTGGCGGTCCACTGGACCCCCAAACTCATAATTAGGCCCTAAGTGTGGAAGCCTCTTACTAAATAATAAACTTACCTAGCAATATTAAAAAACTTGCAAAACTGGCCATTTTCTTTCTCAAAGATTCTTGATAATTGTCAACCTTTCCAACCAGGTTAGGAGCTGCACATTGCAGCAGAATCCATTCCACCTTTCAGGTCATACTATGATAATGCAATTTTTACCAAACTGTCTAAATGCTACTAAAAACTGTCCTCAATACAGCAGATGGCTAACCATCTCGCCTCTAACTCCTGCGGATATAATCACATCACACATGCCGTTGACGCCCTAAAATGGGTCTCAGTTGATCCGTGATGCCGCTACGAATCCGTTTGTTTAACCTATAAGGTAAGTGGGCAAATTAAGCCAGTGCTCACAAATCGAACGTTTCATGAAAAGGTCAACTACTTCATGAGCTTTCCTGGCCATTACCCTTTACCTGTTTGCGTTAGATAAGCTCACTTTAGATTAGCTCACTCCTTCAACCAATTCAACCCTTTCATGAAAAATCACATTCTAGAGAAATTCCTTGTCTGCCGGTCAAACAATGTGATATAAAAATGCATTTCTATTCTTGAATCTGACCTTGAGACACAGAATGATTAAGCTGATCACTTATCAAAATTGATGCTGCACAAGACATTTATAAAAAAAAAAGGTAGGCTTTTACAATGCTTCAAAATATTGGTGTAAGGCAAAACCTATGTAATTGTATGTTGTTTCATCTGAAGTTAAATTGATTATATAAGCTATAAGCAAATTATAAGCAAATTCTGCACCTCTAGAATGACTGCCTCAATTATTTTGATTGTAAGCTTTTGATAAGTTATTGGGTTGATGAAGTTTGCAGTTACACCACTAGACCAAATGTATCGAAACACTTTGACATGCTCTTCTCATGCCCTTTGAAGCCTTTTATCACTGCTGTATAAAACCACGAATAGATAGAAATAAAAAATAGGCTGTCCGCTCATCCTTGGAAAAAGCAAGCATTTCTTATCTGGTGCACGGGATAAAATCTCCTCCTAGCATTAATGGCACCTCTTCTTTTCTGTACATAGCAGGGCTCGCTGGCTCCTCCCCCTTCGGTTACACACAGTTTCATTTAAAGCACAAGCCAGAGGCCAGAACCTCTAAAGAAGTTGCAAGATGTTTAGTAATAGTTCACTTTTCGAACTGAGTACATAAATCTTGTTAAATGTTTTCCCTGAAGGGGATGAAATCCATTGGAGTGTACAGTAATTTCACTGCCCACTGAAACATGAAGGAACGACAATTTCATCCCGCCAAAATGTAATTCGCATGCTGCACAGCACAGCCATCATTTCCCCAAATCACAATCATTGAAACTCCAAAGTACTTTTTTGTGATCCCTTCAGCAAATGCAAATTACTTGGGTTTAGTACAGCGTGGACCAAAAAAACAAAAAATATGTGACCAACCATCTTCCATGCCTTCTATGTAAGACAAGCTGGACTCAAGACGCATGAAAGTCGCAGTACATTTTTTTCTAGCTCTTTCAACTGTATCCCTAGTTGCAGAATTTTATCTTTTGCAGGAGTTACATGAATATGGACGGATAATTTAGGCTGCTTCTCCAACTACCTAGTGTGAATTTTATTGTAAGGAAAAAGATATGAAGATTTAAAACATCACTGTGTTCAACAACTGTGACTCATCTATTCAAAAGACGACCTGCAGGCCAGCCAGGAATAAAGCAGATGAAAATGCAGACTGTCTTAAGCTGTCACTTTTATTTCTCATCAAATATGTATGTCCTTTTGTGTAGTCTCTTATAATAAATGGGTAAAGCATAGCCCTAACAGCTTATTACCAACAGACACACTGAATCAACAGATAGATTTCCATGCAAAGCATTTTTTTTAAACAAAAATGCTATTGTTTTCAATCAGATAACACTGCATTTCAAATTTTTACATTATTATTTCCTTGCTTAATACACTTTATATTGCCTGTAAATGAAATTATTATTGCATTTTTTTTGATTTCCAACGTTCGCTAGTTTTCTTCCTCTACTGCTCGGCATGGACGTCGATTCACCAAAATGCCATCACAGGAAGTTATTTATACTACATGACCTTGGGCTTGGTGTCATTACGGGGAAGTAATGCCTCTGAACTCAGGTTAGTTACATCATACACAGAGACCAGAAAACCTCTACAGATACACAAGAAGTACTCTATAAACAAACATACTTTAATCAAATCCTATTGAATATGGTGCTACATACATTGTCCTTTTCGATAATATATACAGATAAATACAGGATTAAGATAATGCATCATTGGTTGAGAAATAGTGTAAAGCAATAGAAAACATGCTGACCAAGTTGAAATCACCGTTATCGATATCACATAACTTATATAATAAGAAGGCTGGTGGGTCTATGATACTCAGAGCAGGGTCACTTTGTCATTTGATTTAGAAACTAAGGGGGATATTCTCAAAATGTGCGATAATCATCGCCAAAATAGGTCAACGCAATTTCTCATATCGCCGTCCATCGCAGGAAAATAACTCTGTGTTAACGTCTCATTCTCAACACGGCGGTAACATGCGATAGTGTCCCGATAACGCGTCAAATGTCCGCGATAAAATCACCGGGAATGCGATAAAAATCTAAAGCTGAACGTGAAAAAAGTGGCGATGGGCCCAACCGCGATAAAAAAATCAGCGATTAGCTGCGCCAGGCCTGCAATTCACACACGTCAGGCGGGAAAAATCACTATAAAAGCAGAAAAAACCCCACAACCAAAACCAAAACAACTGCGAAGCACAATGGAGCAAGTACAGAGGACAACCAGAACCCCACAAGCCCAACGGAGGACCAGCCTGGGACCTCGGGGTCAGGGAAGGGCAAGGAGAAGAAGAAGAGGAACCCGCCTTACAGTACGCAGGAAAACCAGATCCTCATTACGGAGGTGATAGAACACCACCACCAACTGTTCATCACCTCCACTGTGTCATTGGCAACTAAAAATACAATATGGCAGTCCTTTTTGGCCAAGGTGAATGCAGTCGGAGTGAAGAGAAAAGAAGTGGACGACTGCAAGAAGCGCTGGACTGATGTGAAGCGCAAAACCAAGCTGAAACTCGCAGCCAACCTGAAAGCAGCAATGCAGACTGGAGGTGGGAGTCCAGCGACACACCAGGAGCTGGATGAGATGGAGGAAATGGTGACCCGAGTCATCAGTGGGGAGACGGTGGCAGGAGTTGGGGGACGGGACACTGCACAACATGACCTGACCCAACAGCAACAGGGTGAGTAACGACCAGGGACTGGGGGGACTGGGGGAGATGGGCACAATGGCACACATGCACAATTAAGTATAGCACATCTGCGGACAAACCATGCCCAAGAGTCACAACTCCGACCAAGAGCCCAATTTACCCAAGTCTGCAACATCTCAGCACTGTATAAGCACAGAAGTCAAAGGCACACCGCCTGAAAGGGATAAGGGCCAGCCAAATCAGAGCTGAAGGGGCAACACACCCACAATGCTGCACACACACATAAGAATCAGAGCACCTCAACATTGACAACAATGTGGTACAAACTGCAACACTGTCACAACAGAACAGATGACACAACTGCCGCCGCTTGTGTGTAGAAAATGGCCATTCACATTTGGCATAGCAGGAAACTGTGAGATGACAATTTACAAGTACAACCTCACATCCCTGATGGTGTAGAAATGTCAACTGTCCCGCATCACATAGGCATCTCCTCATAAACAGTCACAATGTACATTGTCATGCAGTCTGTAAGTAAACCTGTCCAATGCGTCAACATACATGTGAACACAATGTCAATCTGCATCTCCCCTTCACATTGCAGAGGGAGAATCAACACCTCCTGCAGAGCAGACCCAACAACTCAGCATGGATGATGAAGAGGACGTCCCCAACATCGACACCGACGCCCTCCAACAGCCCATGTACAGCTTCGGCACCCCACCTCCAGGAGCAGTGCAGCCCATCTGCATCGAGGAGACCCCACCCCCTGCACAGACCACACAGCAGGAAGCACCCACCATGGCTGTCTACCAGGACCCCCACGACCAACACATGGCATTCCAATGTCGTGTGTTAGGGTTCCAGGAGAATATGGCTGATCAGCTGCGGGTGGGGTTCGACCTCATGGCAACCAAACTAGATGCCATACGTGGGTGTCTACGTCCCATCAGGGACCACTTACAGTCCCTAATGGACACCCACTGTCTGCTCCATGCTCTCCAACAATCCATGGCTGACGTCACTGGATTCATGAATCTGAGCCAAGAACAACTGTCTAGTCAGAGTGGCTCCAGCGATGTCAGCTGGGAGTTGGGACACATGCGGAGGATCATGTTGAACATGGAGCGGATGCAGGCGGAAAGAATATTTGCCACGGCTGCACACCAGCGAGATGTAGCTGTGATCTTCCATGCCCTGCAGATCCTCGTCATGGCATTGCCGCCACAAGGCCTGGCGCGGATGAATGCTGCTGCTACTAC
This sequence comes from Calotriton arnoldi, assembly GCA_963921515.1. Taxonomy (NCBI): domain Eukaryota; kingdom Metazoa; phylum Chordata; class Amphibia; order Caudata; family Salamandridae; genus Calotriton; species Calotriton arnoldi. Next base: position 1,319,840 of record CAWUFW010004407.1, on the reverse strand, counting down.
TCCATCCACATCTCCGCCCCTGAAGTGTCAGTGCCATACAGTGATGCAGACTAAACACCACCACCCACATGTGAGGCACCTGACACATCAGAGGACGAAGATGATGATGAATCTGGCTTTGTGGTAAGAATGAAGTGGTAGCATTCATCTCCGCCATATGGCCTGTTGCAGCTTGGTTCTGCCCTCTGCATCATGCCCTGGAATAACACCTTCCACTGTCCCCCAATACACTCAGCGACACTCACCTTGGACCTCGACAGGGACTGCCATATTTGGTTTGGTTACCAATGACACAGCAATCACACTGCGGTCTGAAGTCTTCCTCTTCTGATGAACTTGTCAATCCCTAAAGGACTCTGGCTGGCCCTCCACGGGGCAACAATGTAAAGTGGGGTTTACATGGCCCTGTACTGCTCCAGCTTCAACACTTCACTGAATGCGAATAAAACATTCTAATTCACACAGATGTGTCGTGGCTATGAGCAATCAAGTATGAAAGTATGGATGAATGTAGGGACAATGATTCCACAAAAAGGTACTCCCTGGGTAATGCTATCAATGCGCATGTATGGCCGTGACCCAGATAGACAGTGAGACACACATTGTCATTCAAATCAACACTCATCACAGTTGAATACAAGTGAAGGTGCGTAGACTTTATTAGCATTTGCGTGTCAGTGCGGGCAAGATAAGTGCCACAACATGCAGACCAATGCAGCAGTATGGCAGGATGAGGAATGTTGCCAAGCGCCGCTGTCCACTCCGGGGGAGTGCCTCACCTTTCACAGGTGTGTGTTAGCCCGCGTTGTTGTCCGCTCATGTATTCGGAGTTTAGACGAATGCAGCCATGTCCACTGTTGTCGTGGGACATGTGACCAGATCTCCAAGATGCAACAAGGTGTTGGGACATGTGCAATGGGTTCCAATCTGTTGTGGCTGCAGGTACGTAGTTACTCGTCCATGAAAGCGATTGCAGCTCCGTAGGCTATCATTTCCAACATGAGCTCGTTGTTGACTTCATCAAACAGGACAGCGAGGCGATCCATTAGCAGGTCCGGACAGATGTGCTGCGTCCACCCCCTTTCACCAATTAGCACTACAGCCCAATAGGGGAGCGGTTCAATGTGCAATCTCCCAGGTCCAGCTGGCAGCATGCATGCCAAGTATCAAGGCATCCCATAAACGGGTATCACGGTGACACTCCTGGTCATGGGCCAACAGGGGGCGCACACACATGTCAAAATCCAGTTCAGCTACCGTCCTGTTGGATAGGCAGACATCCATGGACCACTCGAATATGCACGGTCGACAATGCAACACAGGCTGAACGCACGTGACGTTGGCAAGGCGGAAGCTTAGCCGGTAACTGATCCGCAACACTGCCAATGGGAGTGCCCCCAGTAAACGCAGCATACGTGCATGGTACAGTTCCACGTGACAGGGGTTGTGCATGTGTCCGGGATGTCCTGCCATTGCGTTAGTGGCTCTGGTTGAAGCGCCACTGTTCTGACCTGCGCCAGTTCTGTGGATGAAATGCCACAGCTCGGATCAATGAGTTGTTTTAGTGTGCAACGGTTGTATGCCTGGGATGGTGTGGGAGTAAGTGCGAAGGCCATTCCATGCAAGATAACTTCGAGCAAGGACTTCTGTGTGTGGGGTGTGTATACGTTGGTCTTTCGTCGGGCTGTGCGTAGTGTGGGAGTCGTCATCAGCTGCTCTAGTATCTGTCAGGGGGTGCCGGGCACATGCAATTCTGAGGTCGGAGGTGCAGATGTGCTTCTGCCTGATAGTTCAGACAAAGGAGCTTTCATCCCTAATGTTAGTTTCTCATCTGCTTGCATTCAGGAAATGTGAAGTGGCTTGTTGGGGGTGGGGTGGGATGTGTGCGACTTTGGGATTCATGTTTGACATGTCTTGCATGTGGCAAATGAGCAGCATCACTGTGTGTTACGTTGCCTCACAGCTGCTTCTCCCTCCCCCCAAGCCTATTTACTTGTGTGCACTACGCGGTTGCATCAGTTGCACTCCTACGGCACACCATTGTCATGCCTGTCTGCGCATGTCCACAAGCCTGACAACGACACTGTGATGTTGACCGTCGAAGGTGGGCGGCCACGTGTGTGTAGGCCTGTGGGAAGGATAGGGCGGACACAGATGTAGAGTTCATGCCTGGCTGAACTCGCGCTGCGATTAAGGCTAGGCATTTGGCTCATGCTGCGGCAATACAGATACACACAACACTTGGCATGTATGAGCCAAGACCCCGAGCGGTCTTGCGCTCCTTCATTTCTCCGTTCGGGCGAGCCCGCCCTCCGGGTGCATGCTACATTGCAACATTGTCGATTGCGGGCTGGGTGGCGCTGACACTACAACAGTGACACACTCATTAGTTACTTCCTTGTCCAGGCCAGAACTGAACCACGCCCAGAGCCCCGGGCAAATCCTTCACACCCCTACGCTGGCCTGGCGTACGCTGACCCAGCCCACTCCACTTACGCTTACAGGGGGGGACGACAAAGCTACCTGTCCAAGGTCTTACCCACTGCCTGAGGTGACATGGTTGTGTCCACTGTCCACAACACTACACACACCAGCAGTATATGTCCACATGGACATGTCTGTGCTCTGCATACTGAAGTCAGTCCAGCACATCACCGCCACACTTGGCATTGTGTACATTCTTATTGATGGGTCACTTGCCTCCTTCGCACATACTTGGTTGCCACCTCTCCCCACATTCTGCAATTGTGTGGCTGAGGGGCCATGCCATTTTCGGAAGGTCAGCTGCCTTGTTCTGCGCTGCCTCGGTGGTAGTCCGGGGAGGGGGGCCGGGGGGACCTGTGGGTGGTGGCGGTGGGTGTTGTGGCCCTCTTGGGTCTCTGAGCTGCATGGTCAGTAGCTCCATGACATGTGTTGGTCTTCAGATGTGGCTCTGGGCTGGGCTCCCTTTCATGCTGCAGGTTGTCGTCTTGCTTTACACCAGTAAAAGGCAGGTGTTAAATCCCTGCTGCTAACGCGCCTTATCGCCTGTTTTTGGGTTGCAGTGTAGATCTGGCTGGTCGTTGAGAATATCGCGAAGTGGTGTTTTCGTGTGTTTTTGCACGGGAACGCCTACTGTGCATGTCATTAGTGTTAGTTGTCGCTCTCATCCGTGGCGATGTTTTTTGCTCCAGCTATCACTGGAAAACTGGCGATATCGGCAGTTTCCACCAGCTTGAGAATAGGGCGATGAATCTATCACCACTTTTGCGGCGCTAAAGTGCCGATAAATCGGCAATAAGTCCTTGAGAATATGCCCCTAAGAGTACCACGGAATTAAATCTCAGTCTTAGAATGCAGGTAACAGTGCTATTTAACTTCGCCCAGCACAACCTTTTAAAAACCATGCCAAGAAGATTCTAACCTGAACCTGTGTCATGATCTGGCTGGCAAATAAGAATGGCTGGGATCCAGCGGTCACAAGTAAAGTGGCAGGTGTAACAACAGGTTGCCTACCCCCTAATCGATGTCCCTGGCATTGGCAGTTGCCCACATTAGATAGGCAGAATGTGAGCTCACATAAGTCATGTCTCCCATGATTATGATTTTAACCTGAGACAATCTGCGCTCTTCCATTTCTACATATACCCTCTTGCATAGTTGGAATGTGACCCAGTGACCACCTCGAGTTCATGAGAATAGATTTCCTCAGAAAAGCTTGCAAATGACTCTAAGTAAGCAGATCTGGAAGAGGTCGGAGTCCAAAAATACTGCTTTTTTGGGAAGTGATAGGTGAAAGAAGCAAGTGAGGCCACCGACCCATTGCATGAAAGCAAGAAGTGGGAGGTTATTAGATGATATTTTCTGCAGCCAGTTGAAGCCTTCATGTGAGCATCTTAAAGCATTGACAAAGAAACATCAGCTTCAGTTCAGACTTTAACAGTTTAGTATTTGAGTCCTAATTCTCGTAGCTGGTCAGATATCTGAGTTACATATCACGAGGGAAGTAAAGATATGTAACTCTCACAGCTGGGTGAGAAGTAGGCAGTGCATGACCAACTGCATGCTGGGAGGAACAGAGAGGATCATCCACTACCCTATTCTCTTTTGTCTCAGCTCTCTATAGTTTTGCCCTACCCTGAACCTCCAGCTGAGTAGACTAGTAAATTTGCTAAGTTGGAGTGGGTTTCAGAATGTAGAAGGATGTATTCTATAAGGTCCGAAAAGGATAATGTGTGGGAACCCCATCCCTAGTAGGAGGAGACATAAACTGTGATCTGTATATTTCTAATAATCAGTCATGTGTTGATAGTGTTACTCCGGTGAGGTGTGCCATATTTAGCTTACTTTGACGGGAAAAACAGTGTTTCAGTAATTTCACTGCCAAAGTAAGCATTTTTTAGTCATCAAGAATGCCACAACCTATAGCTAAGATCAATATCGGATGTAGTGCTGCTCACTACGTAGGACTGCGATGCACAGCTTTTGATTACTCTTGTTTAGCTGGTCCTTAAAATACCATGCACACTTTAAGGGAGCAATGCAGCCTCCGATGCAAGGATTAAACTGTACAGCAGATCAAAATAAGGGCAACAGAGAAAAGGAGTTATGAGACAATATTTGAAAGAGATAAGAAATATGGGAAAGTGGTAAATTGAGACCACTGGCTACCCATAATTGATATCAATGGGGATTTAGTCCATTGACTAGCTAAGGGTGACCCCCAGAGAGACTGGAAGACAAAACAGTAATTTCTAATGTTCAGGTAGATCAACTCAGCATCCTCATACATGTATAATCGAGTAACCAAATCTTAATGCAATGCATCACCAACAAACATTTAAATCACGTTTTCTGTGGAAAACTGTATCACTTTTGGTTTGTAGAATGTGCAGTCTGTATGAAACATTAGTTCGGAGAGGCAGTAAAAAGACAATATACATAAACATGACTGAAGTATTACTGGGGTGTATTTGAAGAATTATTCTGACAATTATGTCCTTCATCAACAAATTGGGAAGTACAGCATTTGTCTTCCCCTTCTTTTTGAGGTTCCCTAAGGGCATGTTTATGTCACAGAAAAGATGCAAATGGAGCCAAGATGACAATGGGACCAAGGAAATGCAAAATGTGGATGAAGATGGAGATGAAGATGAAGTGGGAGTGAACACTAGGGATTGAAAGACATAATATTGAGCATTTTGGGGGAGAGCATGACACCGGTTGTTTATATGTAGGTGCCATCACAGAAAGGATTTTCGTGGCAATCACACAGTTTTGGGACACAGCCTGCTTGACAAAATGGATTAGGGAAGGGGTGAGGACTTGAACCCCATGCATTGTTGGCAAGATAGCTCATCAAGTTTAGGAGCTTGCAGCAGAAATCTGTGTTTCACCTGCAGTCACAGGTTCGAAGCCCAGTGACTCCCTCTGCTTCACACCCTTCAGAGGTTGATGAGATCAGAACCATTGAGTTGGGAACAAAAAACACAAGCGCTACCTCAGCTGCAGCGAGTTGCCTTGCAGTGTATGAGTGTTATATACAAGAGAACATTATGTAAAGAGAAAAGGTACATATCGAAGATATTGCCAGCCAACCCAGAGGTACACGCCCATATGTAATCACTTCAATGAATTGCAATATCTTGATTACGGGAACATACAATGTGACGGCAATAACGTTGTACCCGTATCCAAGTGCTACTGTTTTATGTAATTTTACAACAGCTATTAGTCTTTTACAAATTCATATTCAACACATCTGCCACAAAAATGTGGTATATTTGTATCACAAGACTATGGGGAGCATGATTAGAGAAAACACCAATTATTAGAACTAAAAAGACTACCTCTATATATAGACAGAATCAGGACTGGGGAATGATGCATCCATTGTAGAGATCTGTGTCATGTAAGATGAAAGTCACAGATTTGAATACTGGTAGCTCCACTCATTCTTCTGAGGTCGATGCAGCGAATAAGATTAAATTGAGTAATAATAATTGAACATCTGTTACAAATATGAAAGACCACAGAAATGGTAGATCGCATTATACAGTTGCATGCATTAATTGTAGGTATTGGTATACAGCTAGTTACGTCAGAATACAATGGGCGTATAAAGGCACACAAACTATTGCCTCTGTCCAGAGAAGGTCATGATATTCCTATATGACATGTAATTCCCAAGTTCTGTCTGTTTTGTGGTATGTTATCACAGTCACATTGGAGTCACAGACTGCGAATGAATGTCAATCTTAGAAAAAGATAGGGCAACAAGATGGACATACATGGCAACATTTAAGAACACCACCAGGCTTCAAGAAGCAGAGGGGCATCATGTCAGACTGCTATGTAGCAGAAGTCAAACTGCATCTTTAGCTAGCCAGTGAGCTCATAGGCCTGTGTCTTTCCCCTGCTCGGACAAGTCTAGGAACTGAGCCCAATACTGCCCCATGTCACCCAGGACATCTCTAAAAGAGCCTGAAAATCTGTTGTGTGGTGCCTGCTGGCTGCTGTCCTGGATTTGTTCTGTTCTAAACATGCAAGTAATAGTTGACTAAAAGTTATACTTTTGCTTATGGCACCGCTGGAGATCAACCACAGGATCTAATAAAGAGCACCCCCTCTGCACGATCATCCCTCTGTAGCATGCACATCCTGGCTGGTGATCTCAAAATCTTTATTCTGTCACCGACTTGTTTCAGGCAGTTTGCTCACATTCATACATGTATACATATCAGTGCATGCTGGGACCTGTAGTCCTGACACAGGTCAATTCATGTAATTAAACAATCATACTTGAAAAAAATGATGCGTAAATGCAAAGTCTAGCACTATCATAGTTGTGTCCTCATGATGTGCAGTATTAATGCTGCAGGGGGAGAAGTGAAGCTGCGGCCTCGGTCAACGGGAAGCAGTAACACACAAGCCTACATGATAATAATCTACAGCACAGTATTTATGTTTGTGTGCATTCTAATTCCTATAGCACACCCATAGCTGGGTGGTTAGCTCGGAATGCTATACACAACAAAGGGTGGTTTAAGAGTGTAAAAATGTGAGCAGGAGATCAATTCCACGACCAGTGCCTGGAGGATCTGCAGTGTGCTGCTGCCTTGTCCACATATATAGCATTTCTTAAAAAAGCATACTACCAAAATGAAGCATACTAAATTCAATGTAAATAATGTAAGCTAAATGTGGGCACCCTTCCCATGAGAAAAATAACCTCAGACTCTGAAACTGGTTGGAATCATCTGTTTAATATCACAATGTCAAAGTTGTTTCCAGTAAGATCATGTAACAAAGGAGAAATAGGTTTGTGACCTTCCAGAAGCAATTGAGGGGTGTAGCAGCTGTTTTGAGGACATTTCTCTACAGATTCTAAAATGGGGGTATACTTTCTGATTTTATCCCTGTACGTGGGTTTTATTTCTTAGTTTTACTTGTGATACAGATTCACAGAGTATGACAAAATCAGTACCATAGCCAGTGTATCAGGTGCCCTAAGGAAGGAAATGGTCCCCTGGCTGCTGTTTGAATTATACAAAACATTAATCAGGGTTCAGAGGGTCTCCCAGGCCTGATGCCACTGCACCTGCTGCACCAATGTAATCTAAGCTTCTTCATAAAAAAGGCATCAGAATGACACACAAGCACAATAAAACAATTGAAATGTCACACACAAGCTAAATGAAAACCATATGGTAGCTATGGATTCCGTAATGACTTTTATTAAAACAAATGGTGTGCCATCTATGTTTGGAAAAATGAATTATTTAGGAATTTGAAAGCAATCCAACTCTTACTGGTGACTAGAATAGTTTACAAAGCACAATCACTTTTTCCTATTTAGGGGTCACTTTTGATGTTGCTGGTTCAAGGGCACCTAATATTACACATTGTAGCCTGAAGCTATCTAGGGCAGGTGGCTCCCTCCTCAGCTTACCTCCGCCACCTGGGGGGAGGGCACTTTCGCCACTATTACAGATCTACACGACTCAATGTGATCCCCCCGCAATATATGGTGCAGAGATATGGGGCATTGCAAACTGTGAAGCCATTCAGGCGGAGGAAAATCGCTTTTGCAGAAAAGCCCTCTCTGCCCCTCTATCCTCCCCTCACTTTATTTGTCTTGAGGAGCTGGGTCTGACATATATGAGTTATTCCATCAGAGCTCGCACCCACTTTTATTGTTGTCCATATGGAAAACTGAAGAGGCATCTCTTACTAGAGATATTGTTAATCAGCTGCGGCCCATGCAGGTAAGAGCGGTGGGGCTGTGGGGCTGGGTGAGGGGGGATTTCGACGGACGATGACGAGGGAAAATTAATTAATATTTAATTTTCCTTTGTCATTGTCCGTCTAAATCCCCCCTCACCCGGCCACAAGGCTCGTACATGCACTGGCTGCGGCTGTTGTTAATGATTGTCTTGCTTGTGATAAAGGCCTCACTGTCCCCTGGATAGCATATGTTAAGAAAACATTTCAAGAGATTGGGATGTCCCACGTCTTCTCTGAGCCTTTCTCTAGTAGTTATATAAATAAAAAGTATATGCAAATGGTATTGTCCAATTAAGCCTGAGCCCATAGACTAAGTACAGAAATGCTAAAGTCCACTGTTGCAGCTTATCTGCCAGTAATTCATTATTTGTTTAGTGCACGTGGACATTGGGAACGATGTTTATATTTCGCTTTAGGGCGGACACAGTTACATATTTACTTTGTTTCCCGTTGGGCTTCCAAAGGAATCTTGGCACTAGCTTATACCCTTGTGATGGCAGATCTGGGCAAACAATGCTGCATTTGACCTTTTTTTGTGAATTTTACAGACAAATATACTAAACAATTTTTAATTCATTTCATGAAGCTTCAGAATTTCAGGCAGTGCAGCCCAGCTTTCCATGTCCTGCAACAATGGGCGGAGGATAAGTCTTGCCTTCATGTCGGATCCTTATTGAAAGCCGCTGGGCGGTCACAAAGCACAATGCACTTTGAATAATGCACTATCTCCTCATTTTGACACATTTGTATATGCATGAGTTCTATTATATCGTACTGTATTTTATTAGAAGACCTGTTGCTATGTGGTGTGAATGTGCTTTTAGATGAATACTTATTCTGTTTTTATTCTTTGATTTGTGTACTTTTATGGCTGCTTCTGCCCCCGAATAAAGTTATTCTGATTCTGAAAGGCAATCATTTTCATTCAGCTCACACCTTCACTTGATAATTTTTGCCATTGGAAAAAACTCAAATTACAGACCGGGCCTCGGATATTAAAGTGTACCAAGACACACTGTATCTTTCGGTAGCTTGCATAATTGCCTCATAGCCTTGAAGGTATCATGAATATGAGATATCTGTCTTTTATTTTTAAATAACATATGTCATGTTGTGGCATAGCAGACTGCAGAGTCCATTCAAAGCACAGCTTGGCATAGTGCCGCCAGTAGCATAGCAAGGATGCGATGGGGCCTGGTGCAAGCAAGGAAAATGGCCTATCCGACTGCTGTTGTAGTAAACTCAGCAATTATCAGGGTTCAATATGCCCCTCAAGGCTCTGGGCCCCGGTGTCACTGCACCTGCTGAACCAATGGTAGCTACGCCTCCGATTGCCATACACTGCATGATTTTGATATTCACTGAAAGTCAAATCCATACATGCCAACATTAGAAGAGGAAAGTGGGAGATTTTAAAAATATAATCGAGAGAATATATTTCCCCCATTTACTTCCTATTGAAAAAAAGGCAATTTCAGGCAGGACACATCCAAAATAAAGTAATTTTTGCTTAAAAAATCCGGAGTCTCCCAACTGAATCGTATCCATTGGCTTGTATGCAAATCTTCTACATTATGATTGCACTGCTCATTTAAATTGGTAATTCAAAGCATTTCAACCTCTATTATGTCTTTTAGTGAACAGAGACATTTGCCTACTTCATGTATGCTTTACATATAATCCATTATGGTAGAAAAGTTATGTAAATGAAACAGTTTTACTTTACGGCTTATGCCGCTCAGAGAACAAAAACATTTGGGACCGAGAATACAAACTGTTGTTCTTACAAACAGTTGTTCTTACAAACAGTTGTTTGGCTATGTAAACAACTATTATTATTCACAGAGTAATACAAAATATATTTCTACAGTGTAATGAATGCTTGATGCTAATAAAGCACCGATTTCGCTGCTAAAACGCTGTCCCTTTCAGGGCCTTACCAGTGCGGTCCTCCAGGGCTGGATGAAGAGAAACTGCAGTGTCTGGCTGGGACACACGCTTCCACTGTGCCATACTCGATGTCTACCAGTAGCGGCCCGTGGTGGGAGTGCTGCCGGGCGCTGACGTGGGACGGGGGAGGGGCAGGGTAGTAAACTACGGATTACGGCCGATTAGAGGTAAGTAAACATATAAATAAATAAAACGAATTTCGTTGCGCGCGCTGCATTGCATTTGGCGATGCAGCGCGCGCAAAGAAATTCGTTTTATTTATTTATATGTTTACTTACCTCTAATCGGCCGTAATCCGTAGTTTACTACCCCCCACCCTGCCCCTCCCCCGTCCCACGGCAGCGCCCGGCAGCACTCCCACCACGGGCCGCTACTGATGTCTGCTGCTCTTTTTTCTTTGAAGCATTATATAGCGCGAACTCGAGCGCTTTACATGAGCATCAGTTGCAATACAGACGGACACGTTCATTTTGTCAGTCACGGAGTGATTAAGTCATTTGCTCAGAATCACAGGATGTTGAGCGTCCCTGCCGAGACTTGAATCCGGGTTCCAAGATTCGAGGTTGACTGCTCTAGCCGTTAGGCTACATCCTCTTCCCTCTCTTGCTGCAAGTGTGCCAGTTAATGGTACTGGTCCCAGTGGGCCCCAAATTCACTTCAATGCTTTGCCTGCGCACTGCACGAGCTGAAAATGCTCCCCACCTTTCGCGCCCTACATGCGCAAAAGATATGTGCATGCTCCAAGGGGCGCTGTGATGCCAATGGCAACTGTGCACAGATTACGAAAGTCTGGAACTCTTCAAACCGTAAGAAAATATGTCCTATTTTCTAAATGCCCAATACAAATAGAATGCATTTTTTTAATTGAAGGGCCAAAAATCTAACTGCTGTGTCCTGACAAACACAAATGGGTCCTAAGGGTCGCAAGCAGAGCAGCAGGGGTCGCAACAGGTGCAGGGGCGGCTCCTCCATGTGGGCGGAGGAGCGTCGCCCCACTGCTTTCTCGCAGTGCGAGAAGCAGAAACATAAAATGGTATTATAAAATAGAGAAGGAACTTGCCACCTTTAAAGACAATACTTGTACTGTCCTCTCTTCTTACTCTTTCTTCTCCCTCTCCTCCTCACAGAGACGACGCGGGACCAGGCCGGCGAAGTTAAGTTAACTTTTTTTTTTTTTAAATTGACCCTCCCCCGCGACCCCCTCCCCGCGCGACCCAGTGAGTCATGCCGGCCGCGATTGAACAGATGGCGTATGGGTCGCAGTTGCGACCCCTGGCGACCCCCAATTGACGTCCATGCTGGTCAGTAGTGTGTCTGTGCATACACTTTATAACCAAAACTCAGGGCTTCCTTGAGTAAGACGGGGGTTTCTTAGGAATATTGTTATGCTTTTACCACTTCATCTCTTTCCCTCTTTTTCACCTCTTTTCCTAAGGTTATCTTTACTGGGGCCTCCCATTACTTAATTCTCCAGGATACTTTCTCCAGTCCCTATTTGAGTTTTCAGTTCTCCATATTCCCTTTTTTATTTTTTGTATGAGTACTGCTAATTTTCGTCTGTATTTTGTTCAACAAATGCATTATGTATCGTGTCCCGTGCTCAATCAGTTTTCTGTTTTCCTGCTTTCTTTTATTCTATAACAGTTCAATCTCACTAGTGACAGGGGATCATTGACATAATATTGTTGAAAACAATATCGATTCACAAAAATATCACAAAAAAAATTGTTTACAAAAATATCGCAACCTAACCCTTAATTAACACAAATACAAATACTGATGACCAAAATATCATTGTTAACAATATCTATTTCTAATAATATCGAAAACACAAATATCGGAAACAAAAATATAATTACCTTCAAATAAATATATAAAATGTAAAAAATATTTAAACACACAATATTGATCACACTAATATCACAAAAAATAAAGCCAAATATTACAAAATAATATAATAACTCTATATTACTTTAAACAACAAATAAACTTAGGGGCATATTTACGTTCCCTGGCGCATCCCTGCATATCAGCAGGGATGCGCCAGGGAAAATGCGTCACGCAAGTTTACCCTTGCGCCACGTCCGATGCGCCGCATTTACAATGCGGCGCATCGTGGCGCAAGGATAAGCAGATGCGTGACGCATCTGCCGGCGGAAGGTTGGCGCAGTGCTGAAGTTGTGTCGCAAACGCGACGCAACTCCAGCACTGTTCCAACCTTCCCTATCCCTAACATGGTGTGTCAATCCTTACGCCTGCTTGAAGCAGGCGTAAGGATTTGACGCAGCAGCGTCGGAAAAGTGACTGCGTGAAATCTTGTAGATTTCACTACGTCACTTTTCCGAGGCGTTCCTGCGCCGGAACGCCCCCCCCCTGCGCCGGTACGCCCACATGAAACCTGACGCAGGTTTCATGTGGCGCAGGGGTTTACTACGTGACGCATCTCCCTAGATGCGTCACGTTGTAAATATAGCGCAACGCGGCGCATGGTTTGCGTCGCCGCTGCGTCACATGCGTGACGCAACGGCGGCGCAAAAGTGGCGCAAGGGGCTTGTAAATATGCCCCTTAAAGTCTACATAAATCAATAAATTGTCTAACTACATTATTTAAATGTTCTAACAATGAAATACATTTTATACAGATTTAAAAATTTAAATATGTTTCAAACATCAAATAATTAACAAACAAAAAATGCTTACAATAAATGTAATATAAAAAATAAACTGAAAACATTTAATTATATCCAAAAAGTACATCAAAAATAACAAAAAAACTGAAATATATATTAAATATTAAAAGAGAAACAGTTATTCTGTGTCATCCCTATATGCCTGCCTGTGCCCTGCGCTCGGCCGACCTCTACCTAGCCCGGGTGCCCCAGGTTCGCAGGGCTCGAGCAGGCGGGCGCTCCTTTTGGGCGATAGCTCCCGCTCTCTGGAACTCCCTGCCCCTCCCCACTCGGTGCATCCAGGATCACTGGGCCTTTAGAAGGGTCATGAAGATCTGGCTATTCTCTGACCATTAGCTGTCCTTCGCCTCCCCTGCTCTGCTGATTACAGCGCTGGGGCAGCCATGAGCTCTATAAATATTTTAACATAACACATTTCACATAATTAGTGTCCACCATAAAAGGTAATATCTAATAAAAAAAATTCAAACAAAACGAACAATCACCAATAAGAACAACTGTAAATCAAACTAGCCAATAACAATATGTAAATAATTAAACATATAATATAACAGGAGCAGAAACTGTCAACTCTTATTGCACCAAAAATACTTAAGCTGCAAGACAACAACACCCAGATTGCCAACAGAAAACCAAACAGGAACACTGATAGAAACACCTTTCACACGTAAGTAAAACATTTATTTTAAAATAGATGAAAGTAGCTCATTAAAAAAACCTAAAAATGCAAATGGCCAACTAAATTCTCCATTTGTATTTATTTGCCAAACTTTAGGTACTACGGAAAAAGTACAACACCATCTACAGCATGCAGAACCAACAGTCAGACCCTCCAGAATTTCGCGGTTTGCCGCGAAATCGGCACTTTCGTAAAAATGCCGCGATTTTTACAAAAGTGCCCACGAAATTGAAAAGGAATGCAGGCAAAAGGTTGTTACATTTCTATGATAATTCTTCACTGGTCAATATCCTCTCTTCTGTAGTTGGTGTTGAAGTATGTTTTTGAGTGTTTCTACTACAAAAGCAGTCTTTGTGGTTTGTAGTGAACTCCATATTAGAAAATGCACTGTCAGAAATAGATTGGTTGCCCGTGTGCTTCCTTCACCTTTAGTATGGCAAGCCACAGATCCCAACTCGTTAGTCTAGAGCCACATTAATGTCCTCTTTCAAATGTACAGCGCATCTAGGGGCTTATTTACAAGCCCCTTGCGCCACTTTTGCGTCATTTTTTACCGTGGGAAAAGTGACGTACGGGTGGCGCAAGGGGCTTGTAAATAAGTCCCCTAGTTGTTTACTTTTCCTTTATATATAGAGGTTTGGTGAAGTAGCTTTGTGTGTTGTGTGCATTTTCATTAGCATCCATAACTTTAAAATGTATCCGGTTTTCTTAAATATTTTGTTCCTAAACTTGAAGTGTGTGAATATAGTTAATCTGACATAAAACTTTGCTGTTGCCGAAAAGTGCATGCTTGTGTTTGCGTTAGCCTTCATTTGATTGGCATGATGAAGGTGGCTAATGGACATACTAGATTAAGCAATGTGGCTTCATCGCATTCATTTCTGTGTGCCTCTTTGGTCTCTATTACTGTATTTCTAAATAAATAGTCTCAGAATAGTTTAGTTTATACATTTTCTCGTAGAATCTTGTAATTGGCACATTTAGGACACTTTACAACATGGCTTAAAAAACATTACTCACCTAAAACATCCCCCTGAGACAATACATATGTATATTACTGTTAGGTGTAGCATCACATTTCCTCGAACGTTTAGTGCATTAAGCTTTCTAACAGTAAGGGGTAGACCTCACAGTTCGGTTCTAACACCTTGCCTCTTCATTCATGTCCGTTCATGCAGAATGCCGGTTTAACCTGCCACAGCCACACCACTCATGCAAAATGCGTTTCTTTCTCAGCACAAATAATCTTTAGAGCATTTGTTTGAAGTGTCATTTTTTGGACAAATTGCTTTTCTGCGCATGATGATGAACATACGCCAATGGCCACATATGAAAGAAAGCAGGAGTGCCAAGTGTAATATTGAATGTCATTGCCACGTGCATAATGGGTGGAGGTGAAAAATCTATCCCACTTCTGACGGTTTCAATGATACTGATGGCATAGACTGACACCTGTCGTGAGAATCCGCTCTTAATTATGACACTGCTTCCTCAGTCACAGCAACCAAGATTGATCATGTACATTTGCGGCAACAACCATCATGACTGCCACCCAGCACAGGTAAGTGCAATCAGACATTTGTACCGAACAAGCCCCTTCCCAGGCTGTTCTAACTACGTTTCCGATGGGCTATCCCTAAGTCACAGGCTCAGGAAAATCCAGAGCTCAGCTTCCACTCTGATCAGTAACACAAAAAATGTAATATGCACTTACGGGTTCACAGAAAGTGCATAATAGCAATTGGTACAATGTGCAGTGCACGCCATTCTAAAGGCGAGCATTACAATCCATTGTTCGTTGCACTGGATAGTGTTTCATATGCCAAGATGTTTTATCCATGTGTAGTAATTTGCCTTGAAGTATTGCACGGTTGTATAGTGCCTTTATTATGAGTTTCCCCTATGCTGCCCCCAAGTGGATTCCACGGGTCATATACTGTGACTGGTTGCATAATTTCCAATTTCTTTGGGTATCTCCCTGTCACTCCAATCTGGACCCCCCAGAGCATACACTAAGGTAGGTTCTAGAATGCCATTTCCTATGGGATGCTTCTCAGAACCTATACTTAACCAAATGGAGGATTGCATTTCCAAGGGATAACATCCTTCACCTGTGGGCTGCTTCCTCTGTTCCATATCCCAGGTTGCCTATTTCAAAGCGGACTACTCTGCTAAAACAGTTTCCATTGATTTAAGGCTGAAAATGAATGATTATAAGTAAAATAAAGTGCTGCAAAAATGCAGCTAAATGTCCATATTTGTGCCGCTAAATTCCATATTTGTGCTGCTAAATTTGCTACTCCATGCCGCAATACCCTGGGGGTCTGAACAATAACATTCAACAATCGAACACCTGGAGAAAGGTACATAAAAAGTAAAATCAAAGCCCTTCTAAATATCAGCTAAACCTTAAACGTAAAAAATAAAAATAAAAGCCTTCAACCCGACAAACTACCCGCAAACATTCAAAATATAACTAATGCAACTTTTTCCCCCCAACAAAAAACAAAGCACATTATTCACATTGGAACATTCTCAATGGAAAACTGAAAAAAAGAACTGCAATTATGAATATTTTATGCACATTTTCAAATCAAAAGTAAAATATTACAATTTATTCAACTGTATTTTTAGACAAGTTTCAGACACAATGACAGAAAGAGTAAGAGATATCCCCACACATAAAGGCTAACAATTACTCTTTCACATGGTATACACTTAGAAAGCGCAACCAACAATCAATCAATAAATCAATCAATCAATTAGTATTTGTGGAGCACACACTGACACCCCTAGGGGCAGCTGGTCTTTGAGGTGCTGTGTCTTTGTTGAAAAGCCAGATCTTGAGCTTCTTCCTGAACTCCGCCAGTTGGGGAGCTGTTCGGAGGTGGAGGTGTAGGGTTTTCCATGCCTTGGCAGCGATGTGGGAGAAGGAGCGGCGCCCGCTGTGGCTGCGAAGGATGTGGGGGTGTGCACAAGGGCGAGTGAGGCTGGGCGCAGGTGTCTTGCGGGCAGGTGGAAGTTCAGTTCATGGTTGATGTAGGATGGTCCTTTGTTGGTAGCGCTTTGTAGGATTCTTGATTTGGCATCTCTTCTGGATGGGAAGCCAGTGGAGGTCTCTGAGGTGGGGGTGATGTGGGTCCGTTTGGGGAGGTCAAGGATAAGTCTGGCTGCAGTGTTATGTATGGTCTTGAGTCTTTTGAGGAGTTGGGTGGAGATTCCGGCGTAGAGAGCGTTACCGTAGTATAAGGAACTGGTGACAAGGGCCTGTGTGACGTCTTTCTGGCCTTGATAGGGATCCATCTGCAGATTCTGCGGAGCATGCAGAGAGTGTGGAAGCATGAGAAGGCAACTGAGTTGACTTGTCGTTGACTGTCGAGGATGATGCTGAGGTTGTGTGTGTGGTCTGTTGGTGTAAGCATTAGTCTGAGTTCTGCTGGCCACCAGCTGTGGTCCCATACGGAGGTGTTCTTCCTGAAGATCAGTACTTCTGTTTTGTCGGAGTTGAGCTTGAGGCAGCTGTCTCCCATCCATTTGGTTACATCTGTCATGGCGATGCAGAAGTTGGTTTTGGCATTGGTAGGGTCCTTGGTAAGTGAAAAGATGAGTAGGTGTAGGAGATTATGTTGAGGCCATGGTATCTGCTAGGGGGTCATGTAAATGCTGAATAGGGTGGGGCTGAGGGTTGATCCTTGGGGTACGCCGTAGGTGATGTCCTTGGGTGCGGAGGAGTAGAGAGGCAGTTGGTTGCTCTGTGTTCATCCTGAGAGGAAGGAAGTGATCCATTTGAGGGCGTTTTGCTGTATGCCGGCGGTGTGGAGTCTGTCAATGAGGGTGTGGTGGGAGATGGTGTCAAACAAAGCGGAGAGGTCAAGGAGGATCAGGCCAACAGTTTGTCCGCAGTCGAAGAGAGATCTGATGTTGTCTGTGGTGGCGATCAGCAAGGTCTCAGTGCTATTGTTGGCCGGGAATACAGATTGTGAGGCGTCGAGTGCTTGGTTAAGTTCTAGGCATTTATTGAGCTGTTGGTTGATGACTTTCTCTAGTACTTTGGCCGGGAAGGGGAGCAGGGAGATCTGTCAGTAGTTTATGAGGTCACTGGGTCAGCAGAGGGCTTTTTCAGAAGTCTGACCTCCGTGTGTTTCCAACAGTCTGGAAAGGGTGCTGTGAAGATGGAGGTGTTGAGGATTCTGGTGAGCTTGGTACTGATGGGGTTGGCTCAGAGGTTGAAGAGATGGTGGGGGCAGGGGTCGGTGGGCGCTCCAGAGTGGATGAACGACATGATGCTAGAGGTGGTCTGATCAGTGAGTGGCGACCAGGTGGTTAGCGTTCAGCAGGCAATTGCCAGTGGCTTGAGGCTGTCGAGACTGGGGGTGGTGGGTTGGGAGTCGAAGTTGCTGTAGATCGTGGCTATCTGGCTGTGGATGTATTCTTAGAGGTAGTCGCAGAGTTCTTGGGAGGGGTGGATGGTGTTCTCTGTGCCTGGAGGGTTGGCGAATTCCTTGACGTTCTTGAATAGTTCCATCATGTGGTTGGCTGCGGTGTCGATGCGGTTGATGATGGCTGCTCTCTTGGCTTTCTTGATGCACCGGTGGTAGTCGCTGATGACTGCTTTGTGGGCGGCTCTGTCGCCGGGGTCCCTGGAAGCTCGCCATTGCTTCTCAAGTCAGTAGCAGTTGCGCTTGGTGGTTGTGAGCTCTGTTGGTTTTGGTGGGTTTCAGCGGGGTGACTTCGTCAGTGCATTTGGCGATCCAGGTGGCGAAGGTCTGTATGGCATGGTTGAGATCTGCTGAGGTGTTAGGTTGTGTGGTACTGAGGGATTGGTTCCATTGCGTCTTTGTAACTTTCCCCCAACTGCGGTGGGTGGCACTGTGGTGCTTGGTGGTTGTATGTTGAGCTCTGAAGGAGATGATAAAGTGAACGATTGCATGGCCGGGCCAGGTGAGCTCTGTGATGTGGGTGTATTTGAGTCTGTGGTTGGAGGTGAAAATGGCATCAAGTGTGTGTCTGGCTTTGTGCATGGGTTCGGTGACTTGTTGGGCGAGGCCAATGTTGTTGAGGTTCTCTAGAAGGGAGGCGGTGTTGGCGTCGTGGATGTGGAAATTGAGATCGCTGAGCAGGACTTAGTGGTGGGAGTCAATGGCCAGGGGGGTCATGAGGCTGATGATGGCAAAGCAAAAGGTTGGTTGGGGTCCCAGTGGTCTGTAAGGGAGGGTGTCTCTTATCGTAGTTATGACATAGATTTGTAGTCTGAAGTTGAGGTGTTCCATGAGGGGTGGGGTTGTCATTGGTGATGGTGCATTGGATGGTTTCCTTGAAGATTATGGTGATGCCTCCACTATGTCTGTTTGCGCAGTCTCTGTGTATCATCTTGTAGTCGATGGGTGTGGCGGTGGCGGGGTTTGCGGTGTGGTTAAGCCATGTTTCACTGATGAAGACCATGTAGGGGGAGAGGGTGGTAATGGAGTCCAAGATTTCTATGGTGTGTTTGCAGAGGGATGTCTATGACAGCACCATGACTCAAGATGCTAGGACCAACAATACAGTAAAATGATGGCACAATGCCTTCCAAGCCACACTTAGAAGAACTCAATGTACATTTATAGAAGCCCTACTAAAAGAACAAAGCTACTAAAAATCTAGCAATCAATTACATAAACTAAACCTAAAATAAGTAAACAAACCAGTAGAATGTACAACATCCTCAACTCAAAGTTAGAATTTTTATCAATAACAAAGGAGCCCACTACTTAGAATCATTATCAAAATCCTATATCCATATAAAAAACCTAGCTACCTACACACTAACCAGCAAACCTTAACAAAGATACACATGACCGTAACTAAAGGATTTTTAACTACATCTAACAATTCCTTTTATACACCAGTCAAAAAATAACAAATAAAAGAAGACTACTAAATAAAAGCAATATGGTTAACAATGAATCAAAAACTCAGCATATTAACAACCCCAAAGCACATTAGAAATAAACACAAAATGAACCAAATAAATCCAACACATTGAAATGCAAAATAATACATTGTAATCACAGCAAATACGCATATACGTTATATAAAATATAAAAAACGAAATAAAGAAAAATATACAAATCATAAACTGTGTCATTTTAATGTCCTTTTTTAAAAAGTAAACACTAAGGATGTATGTGAAAAATGCAATACTTAAAGTTTTACATCTAATACTCATATTGTAATATAACATATTTGAGTAAACATGTTGTACACTAAAGTAGTTACATTTACTACCCCCACTTGTATTGAAATCATTTTGGGGGTTATATTGTACACAAAGGGGCACAATTACTTTTCTCACTCCAATCTAAGTCATTTAGGGGACGGTGTTGGACACGAAAGAGGTCAGTCAGTCAGTCAAGATAACTTTATTTCGCCGATACAGTATCGGCATAAAAAGAATTCTACAAACACACATTCTTCAATAATTAAAAACGACCATTAAACATTTAAACTAACGTGAGATAGAACATGATTTAAAAAATGGCAGTAACAATTTTTAAAAACAGTCATAAACTAAAAAAAACAATAATTCATACATATATACACAAATATTATACAAGCCAACATCTTGAGTTACATTTTAGATATCAGGTTATAGATTTAGTCTCCGCCTGCTTAAAGCAGATCGGAGAAACGAGGCCATGCAAAGACATGTAAAGGGATCAGACAATGACTGAAGATAATATAGGGCTACACAACAATGTTTAAAATTCATTTTCCGGATATAGGGGACAATGTATTTTTTTCTTTCATTAATATAAAATTTACAAAAAAATACAAAGTGCAGGTCATTCTGAACGGATCGCTTGTCACAGGGACAGGGTGGGAGTGCAGTGACCACAAAAGTTTTAGACGGGTGGCCTAACATAAGGGGAATATAATTTAAACAAAATCTCAATAAAATATATCTGTGTTGAAGATTTGTGACAGATGATAAGTAAGAGAATTTGGTGTTAAATATACCAGGTGCAGCGTGATATTGTCTGACTGTGGACAGTTTGAAATTAGAGTTATACCTCTTCGCATCTAAATGGGCTAATAAGCGAGTCTTCTACTCCTTTTTAGTTATTGACAAGCACCGCTTCGGATCCTCATATAGGTTATGTAGGCCAACGGCCTGCAGGTTAGTCTCGATATATCTTAGCCATCTTATTTTACTTACACCATCTAGATTCAGGGCATCGTTTATAATATCTCTAGTCAATGAAAGGGTTTCTTTTCGCCAAACTGAGTGCCACATCAAAATCGGTGCAATACGGATCTTATCATTAATATAGGGAACTCTCAGCTCCATGTGGCAATTATAATTAGAACACGATTGGGGAAGAGAAGCCAAGTTTTTCAGAAAACCATCTTCTATGCGCTGAAGTTTAGAGGTATCAGAAATGCCCCAGAAAGCTGCGTCATAAGAGGCAGCAGATAGTGTTTTTGCCTCATAAACCTTTTTTATTACTTCAATTGGCTTGGTCCCAATTTTTTTCACAAATTTAAAAAGGGCCCCAATATTTTTTTCCATCAATAATCCTCTGTTGAAGACCATATTTCTCCAGTTATTATCTCTATCAAACATGATCCCTAGATAGTTAAAAGAATCTACAACCTCTAACTTTATCCCTTCGATGTACATTCGAGGCTGTTTCTGCTGCTTTGGACCTGCCACAAGGACAAAGGACTTAGTACAGTTAATTTTCATGTCCAAATTGTTCATAAATTTTGCATGCAAGGAGCACTGCATCATCAGCATAGAGGAGTATCGGGATAGGAGAAGAATTAATAAGGGGAACATCTGTGGTAGACCCTAGCAAAGCAGATTCTACGGCATTGGTGTATAAGGCAAATAAAAAGGGCTCTAGCACGCACCCTTGCCTCACGCCCCTAGTGATTCTAAAGTGTCTAGTGCATTCTCCTTTCTTACCGAATCGAACACAAGCCAGGGCTTCAGTGTACAGATCACAAATTACATTCATTATCTGGGTTTCAATTCCCATTGCCTCCATGATCAGTCATAGCTTAGATTGTGCAACGCAATCAAAGGCTGCCGACAAATCCATGAAGGCAAGGTATAAGTGGCCGTTCTCAGCTACCGTGTATTTTGCTATTATAAGGTTTAAATTCAAACACTGATCCACTGTTCCCTTTCCTTTTCTAAAGCCATATTGGCTTGGGATTATTATATTCTTTTCCTGAGCCCATTCCTCAAGTCTGTTTAAAATTAACCGGCCCATTAGTTTGGCGGCTGAGTCCAATAAGGATATTGGTTTATAGTTGGGACGGCCTTATCCCCCTTTTTATAGACAGGTATAATGACTGACATCTTCCAAGAAGATGGTACACCTATTTGGACTATTTTATTGAAGACGTTTGTAAGGAGGGGCACCCAAAGGTCTTGATTGTCTAGAAAGAA
Organism: Calotriton arnoldi; assembly: GCA_963921515.1. Classification (NCBI taxonomy): domain Eukaryota; kingdom Metazoa; phylum Chordata; class Amphibia; order Caudata; family Salamandridae; genus Calotriton; species Calotriton arnoldi. Next base: position 1,297,816 of record CAWUFW010004407.1, on the reverse strand, counting down.
GTCTATCGGGACACCGTCGGGTCCAGGTGCCTTCGATCTTTTACACTGGTTGAGAGCATATTTTGTTTCTTCCAGAGTAAAGAGAACCCTCTCTCCTGAACTAGATGATGACAAAGGGGTGGGGGGGTTGGACAGTTACCTCCTGTGATTTACCAAACAGTCCTTCAAAATGTGTAACCCACGCCTCCTCATCCACATGGGTATCTGTAGTCATCGTTTTTTCATCTCTCAGAAAAGGAGCATTAATTAAAGACCAAAAGTCCTGAGTACTATTTAATACTGCAGCCCTTTGCAACCTTTCCCACATCTCCTCCTTTAAAAACTTTAGCCTTGTTAAGCTTGTTTTTTGTATACAACTGCTGCAAAGACTTCACCAGGTTCTGGTCTCAAGGTTTTGACTTCAAGGCCATTTAAAGGTTTTTAGTGTTTTTGCACAATCGTCATCAAACCAAGAGGGGCCCTTGCGATACCCATTAGATATAAAACGTAACAGGTTGTTTTTGCTCAAAGGCTGGTGGAGTTTCATTGTTTATCGTTGGATCTAAACAGATCATTATCTCTGGTGCCCATTTGGCTACTATATTCCCAACAAATTTCACAGGGGCCGATTCCGATCTCGGTCGGAGGCGCACCCAATACTATTCGGTCGGGAAAAAAGCCATGCGAAAGCCAGTTTCCCGACCGATCCGTACAGCACACCGAACGAGCAAGTACGATGCGCACAACAGCAAAAATTCCGGCCGAGCCGTACTCACCCAAACCAGGTCCTGTTCTCCGACCGAGGCGAATCCGGGAAACGCCGAATCGAGTCGCACGGAAGGGAAAATGCAGCCCCGTCCGGCCGAACAAGTACGATGCGCTTTCCGTACGCGCCGAACCCGTCGCTACGCACGGCACGTCAAAGCATCCGGGAGAGGCGCACATAAGCTCCGAATCGCGCCACAACACGATCCACGGCTACGAGACGAACACGGCACCGACGAGGACGACGCGAAGCGACGAGGACGAAGCGAAGCGACGAGGACGAAGCCAAGCGACGAGGACGACGCGAAGCAACGAGAAGGACGAACGACACGAACCAACCATGAATCCCTTCGTCCCGATCATACCAATATTCTACATCTACTACCGGAACAGGCACGGACACGTACGGCGCAGAAGGTAAGTCAGACACCAACCACAAAACACATACAACACGTACACGACACATCACACACATACACTGGGAATCTGAATATACTTACACCAGCAACAGCAGCACCATAGGGGCGGGATGCCCATCACCAATGCCACATATGCACACAGGGGCCTGAATGCGCGCCACCACCCCAACCCAGGGGGGCTGGATGCCTACCACTACTACCACCCTTAGCCAGGGGGCAGGATGCCCACCACTACTACCACCCTTAGCCAGGGGGCAGGAAGCCTACCACTACTACCACCCTCACCCACGGGGGGCAGGATGCCTACCACTACTACCACCCTTAGCCAGGGGGCAGGCAGCCTACCACTACTACCACCCTTAGCCAGGGTGGCAGGATGCCTACCACTACTACCACCCTTAGCCAGGGGGCAGGATGCCTACCACTACTACCACCCTTAGCCAGGGGGCAGGAAGCCTACCACTACTACCACCCTTAGCCAGGGGGCAGGATGCCTACCACTACTACCACCCTTAGCCAGGGGGCAGGATGCCTACCACTACTACCACCCTTAGCCAGGGTGGCAGGATGCCTACCACTACTACCACCCTTAGCCAGGGGGCAGGATGCCCACCACTACTACCACCCTTAGCCAGGGGGCAGGAAGCCTACCACTACTACCACCCTCACCCACGGGGGCAGGATGCCTACCACTACTACCACCCTTAGCCAGGGGGCAGGATGCCCACCACTACTACCACCCTCACCCAGGGGGGCAGGATGCCCACCACTACTACCACCCTCACCCAGGGGGGCAGGATGCCTACCACTACTACCACCCTTAGCCAGGGTGGCAGGATGCCTACCACTACTACCACCCTTAGCCAGGGGGCAGGAAGCCTACCACTACTACCACCCTTAGCCAGGGGGCAGGATGCCTACCACTACTACCACCCTTAGCCAGGGGGAAGGATGCCTACCACTACTACCACCCTTAGCCAGGGTGGCAGGATGCCTACCACTACTACCACCCTTAGCCAGGGGGCAGGAAGCCTACCACTACTACCACCCTTAGCCAGGGGGCAGGATGCCTACCACTACTACCACCCTCACCCACGGGGGGCAGGATGCCTACCACTACTACCACCCTTAGCCAGGGGGGCAGGATGCCCACCACTACTACCACCCTCACCCAGGGGGGCAGGATGCCCACCACTACTACCACCCTCACCCAGGGGGGCAGGATGCCCACCACTACTACCACCCTCACCCAGGGGGGCAGGATGCCCACCACTACTACCACCCTTAGCCAGGGGGGCAGGATGCCCACCACTACTACCACCCTCACCCAGGGGGGCAGGATGCCCACCACTACTACCACCCTCACCCAGGGGGGCAGGATGCCTACCACTACTACCACCCTTAGCCAGGGGGCAGGATGCCCACCACTACTACCACCCTTAGCCAGGGGGCTGGATGCCTACCACTACTACCACCCTTAGCCAGGGGGCAGGATGCCTACCACTACTACCACCCTTAGCCAGGGGGCAGGATGCCTACCACTACTACCACCCTTAGCCAGGGGGCAGGATGCCTACCACTACTACCACCCTTAGCCAGGGTGGCAGGATGCCTACCACTACTACCACCCTTAGCCAGGGGGGGCAGGATGCCCACCACTACTACCACCCTCACCCAGGGGGGCAGGATGCCCACCACTACTACCACCCTCACCCAGGGGGGGCAGGATGCCCACCACTACTACCACCCTTAGCCAGGGGGGGCAGGATGCCCACCACTACTACCACCCTCACCCAGGGGGGCAGGATGCCCACCACTACTACCACCCTTAGCCAGGGGGCAGGATGCCCACCACTACTACCACCCTTAGCCAGGGGGCAGGAAGCCTACCACTACTACCACCCTCACCCAGGGGGGCAGGATGCCTACCACTACTACCACCCTAAGCCAGGGGGCAGGATGCCCACCACTACTACCACCCTTAGCCAGGGGGGCAGGATGCCTACCACTACTACCACCCTTAGCCAGGGGGCAGGATGCCTACCACTACTACCACCCTCACCCACGGGGGGCAGGATGCCTACCACTACTACCACCCTTAGCCAGGGGGCAGGATGCCTACCACTACTACCACCCTTAGCCAGGGGGCAGGATGCCTACCACTACTACCACCCTTAGCCAGGGTGGCAGGATGCCTACCACTACTACCACCCTTAGCCAGGGGGCAGGATGCCCACCACTACTACCACCCTCACCCAGGGGGGCAGGATGCCCACCACTACTACCACCCTTAGCCAGGGGGCAGGATGCCTACCACTACTACCACCCTTAGCCAGGGTGGCAGGATGCCCACCACTACTACCACCCTCACCCAGGGGGGCAGGATGCCTACCACTACTACCACCCTTAGCCAGGGTGGCAGGATGCCTACCACTACTACCACCCTTAGCCAGGGGGCAGGAAGCCTACCACTACTACCACCCTTAGCCAGGGGGGCAGGATGCCTACCACTACTACCACCCTTAGCCAGGGGGCAGGATGCCTACCACTACTACCACCCATAGCCAGGGTGGCAGGATGCCTACCACTACTACCACCCTTAGCCAGGGGGCAGGATGCCCACCACTACTACCACCCTTAGCCAGGGGGCAGGAAGCCTACCACTACTACCACCCTCACCCACGGGGGCAGGATGCCTACCACTACTACCACCCTTAGCCAGGGGGGCAGGATGCCTACCACTACTACCACCCATAGCCAGGGTGGCAGGATGCCTACCACTACTACCACCCTTAGCCAGGGGGGCAGGATGCCTACCACTACTACCACCCTCAGCCAGGGTGGCAGGATGCCCACCACTACTACCACCCTCACCCAGGGGGGGCAGGATGCCTACCACTACTACCACCCTTAGCCAGGGGGGCAGGATGCCTACCACTACTACCACCCTTAGCCAGGGGGCAGGAAGCCTACCACTACTACCACCCTTAGCCAGGGGGCAGGATGCCTACCACTACTACCACCCTTAGCCAGGGGGCAGGATGCCTACCACTACTACCACCCTTAGCCAAGGGGGCAGGATGCCCACCACTACTACCACCCTCACCCAGGGGGGCAGGATGCCCACCACTACTACCACCCTCACCCAGGGGGGCAGGATGCCCACCACTACTACCACCCTTAGCCAGGGGGGCAGGATGCCCACCACTACTACCACCCTCACCCAGGGGGGCAGGATGCCCACCACTACTACCACCCTCACCCAGGGGGGCAGGATGCCTACCACTACTACCACCCTTAGCCAGGGGGCAGGATGCCCACCACTACTACCACCCTTAGCCAGGGGGCTGGATGCCTACCACTACTACCACCCCCACTCATAGGATGGACAATGCATGACACAACAAGCACACCACAACCTAGGGAATGCAAGATTAAGACATCCCCCCACCACCATGACAAGCGTGTGAGCAGGCTGTGTCAAATGCCTACAACACCGAACATGACTTTGAACATACAATGTGACCCCCTAGCACATGTGCCACACATATATGTGTGTGGCACCCACAATGCAAGCAGCCCATGACCATTGTGGCAATGGGGCCTAAACCCCCATCATCACAGTGACCAAAAGGTAAGTGTGGGGTCCATAGCTGAAGCACATTTTGACCATTGTGGCAATGGGGTCTAAACCCCCATCATCACAGTGACCAAAAGGCAAGTGTGGGGTCCATAGCTGAAGCACATTTTGACCATTGTGGCAATGGGGTCTAAACCCCCATCATCACAGTGACCAAAAGGCAAGTGTGGGGTCCATAGCTGAAGCACATTTTGACCATTGTGGCAATGGGGACTAAACCCCCATCATCACAGTGACCAAAAGGCAAGTGTGGGGTCCATAGCTGAAGCACATTTTGACCATTGTGGCAATGGGGTCTACACCCTCATCATCACAGTGACCAAAAGGTAATTGTTGACAAAGAAAGAGCTGCAACTGCCAAACTGCATGGATCATTCCTGGTCACAGAACCAAAAACTCATCTGTGGCAAAGTAGTGTATGTGTCCCATTGCAACATAAATTGGGGGAGCCAAATACTGCAGTGCAAATGAAACATTCCTTTGGCCATGTGCAGACAAACAACACCCATGGGGGCTGAGACCGTCAACAGTCATCAATGACACAATGACAGAAGTGACCATCAGAATGCAGAACCACATATTTGCACCAATGGGCACACAAATGCAGATACCCTGTGGAGACAGCAGATGTGAGGTGAACAGATACCATACCATGGCAGCAATGGGACACACAAACCATGATCACTGTGCTGACCGATGACCTAGGAGTCCCAGGGACAGCAGGGGAAACACACCAAACAACATACAGCCAATGGCACACCCAAGATATGCCAATGCAGTGGTGCAGATGCACAAACACAAACAGGCAGACCAACACTGTCATCATACACAGCAGGTGAGGGGTGGGGGTGCCAGTGTCCCCAGGCAACAACACAACACATGAGGAGAGCTGAATACCAATCATACAGATGTGCATACACTGCCACACTAAGGTAACTCATGGATCCAAATCCCCTATGTGGGCAAGCAGGCATTGACAGGTGAGAGGGAGCACAAAACACACATGTCACACAGGCACGTAGGAACAACAACTGACACAGCAAGTCACAGACACACCACAGCACCACCCCCAGGGCCCCCACAATGTGGTGACCCTGGGCTGAATAAAAATACCACTGTGATGACAAAGCTAAATGTCGTTCACACTGTGAACCACAGTCAGGTGTCCTGAGCAACAAACTACCATCACACCTACACAAGCACAAATCAATCAGCATGGCCAGTAAGCCAAGGCCAACATGGAGGCAGGGGCCTAGCCGGGCAACAACTCTCATCTGCACACACTCAAGACCACACCCCTCGACCTCCAACAATGTGCAGCAGTGAAGTACACATGCACTGGTGACATTGCACATGCACCCATGACTATTCCAGGGTGGTGGGTGGGAACCAAGGTGTAGAAACACATCACACATGGACACTCAACAAGACTCCTGAATGTCTGACACACTGCACACTATGCTGTACATGGACATGACGGCAATACCACACCGACCAATGGGATCCCAGCCACAGTCACACACCAATGAAGAAGCCAAGGTCACCCACAAAGAACACACATAGACAACAACCAACATTGCAGCCCGGACCCTAAGGAGTGCCAGCAGTCACACACACAACGTGTCACAATCACTGAAAGATAACACAAACTGGAAATCACATGACAGGGGCAAACAACAAGTGCCAAAGGGAAACCTGACTGTGACCCATCTGCGTCTGCACACAAACTCTGCCCTGACAGCAAACACACCTATGGGTGACACCCTGATGACCAGTAATGTGCCATGCACCCACATCACAGAGAACACAGGGAGAAGACTTTGGGGGAACATAGCTCAAGTCAGCAAGCATCACAAACAGGTACAACACTAGGGATCACAGCATGCGCAGATGAATGGAAGTGAACACACAGACATGCACATACAACACACACCTTGGGCGCAGGCAATGTCACACGTGTACACACTGCCATGAGGGGACTCCACCCCTGTGTGAGGAAAGATGTGCCATATGTTGCCTCAGTAGGGCCCCATCATGTCAGCTGAGCACTTGGTCACACAATCAACAATTAGCACCAAATGAGGGCTCCCATCACATCAGCCTGGTCATGGATGTGCCAACGGAATCATCAGCACAGATCCAACACACTTGTATAGCAATGTTGCACTGACTACACGGATGAGTCCCTCCCCATTGATGCCCAAACCTGCATGTCCACTGGAGATGGCAACACGGTCAGGGAAGTAGACAAATGCAACGATGGCAGGCACAACAGATGTGCAGGGGTGGAAGCCACAGATATGAAATTGCCAATGTAAGTAGGAAACCCATTGCCAAATACTGAACACATGACACCCTCAGATGCTGCTATTGATGACATGGATACACCACATGATAGGACACATTCCCCCTGGACCACATGGGTTCCTGCACAGTAACACTTCATAATCATGAGACCAGATATCACCATCACTGCAGCAAGGGCATGGTTAGCTGCACCAACAACATGTACATCTGAAGCATGAGCACTAGAGAAAAGAAAGTTGCTTTATTCAGCATATGTGTTGTTTGATAACGACGTCCAGAAGAAATTAGAGCAAAGGCCAATGGCCAGTCCATTGTCAAAGTTCAAACAGGGTGACACTGGCAGATGTCACCCTACGCATGCCTGCACAATACCAGGGACAATCCACTAGGAGGGGCAACCGGGGGGCAGGCCAGGCACCGCAGGGACAGGATCAGGGCTCACCAGGGGGAGTCAGGGAAGGGGTGGTGGGTGCTGGAGAGCCACTGACAACTGCAGTGGAGGTGTCTGACATGGTGTGTGCCGGCACAACTGGGGGGCATGACACAGATGTCGTGGGTGCCGGCACAACTGCAGTGGACCCTGCAGATGGGGTGGACAGGTCCGCCACTGCAGTGCCCAAGTCAGACAGGGCGGTAGTGGACTCCACTGCAGTGCCTACCTCCAGGGGAGGAGAATGGGGAACAGGCAAGGTGGGTTGGACAGAGGGGGAGGACACCCTCACCACATCAGTGGCACAGACAAGCGCAGCGGGGTGTGTGGTGCTGGGAGAGCAAGTGGCAGGGGGAGAAGGCCGGAGCATCTTGGGGATGGTATATCTGTGGGTGGGGGAACCTGGGGCAGGGTGTGGTGGGGGCACCTGTGCAGTGGGGGCCTGAGGGATGGAGGACGGAGACCTTGTGCCTGAGCTGCAGGGCGGTGGCGGGGTCTTGCTCTTAGCACTCCAGGGGGACTTGCGGGTGGGGGCCTCAGTCCGTCTGCGCCTGGGGGAGGGTGTCCGGGGGCGAGGGGCACTCTGCTCCGTGTGGGTGGGCTTCCTCTTCCCCCGGGATGCTGGAGCAGCTTCATCGGTGGGGAAGAGGCCGAGGTCACAGAGGAAGAGCTGCTGTGACTTTGGGGTTGCAGGTGAGGCAAGGGAGGGTGCTTTGGAGGGAGAGGGAACTGAGGACTGCGCAGTGCATGTGGATGCGTGTGTGTGTTCCAGGGCCCCATCCCCTGTGAGTCTGGCTTCAGTCCCCTGAATGTGCGTGCGTGTGCATTTTGTCATTGGCGTGTGTGTCAGTGTGCTGGATTTGTGTGTGCTGGTGTGTGCCTGTGCCGGTGTGTGTGTGCCTGGGATGGGTAAGGTGCTGGGGAGTGTGGATGGAGCAGAGGCAGGAGGGGTGAGGGACCGTTTGAGGAGGGACACTGCTGCCGTCAGGGAGGAGTCTATGGACCTATTGCCCCTCTGTAGGTCAGACATGCCCGATGAGATGCCCTCCATGAACGACACCAGCTGAGTCAACAGCGCGGTGTGCGCATGGAGGACACTCAGCATGGCTGTCTGCCCTACATGGAGCTGGCGAAGGAGGTACACAGACTCCTCACTCAGGGCAGCAGGGGACACAGGGGCAGGGGGTGCGGTGCCTGGCCCAAAGGAGACACGCTCCCGGACATGGGAGCCTCCACGGACCTGGGGAATGGGAGCCGATGGGAGGGCGGTGGTGGTGCTGGTGGTGGCGGGGACAGCAACACTAGCTGGGGTGTGGTGGCTGCTGACACCCGCCTCCACAAGGGAGTCATCCTCCGAGTTGCTCTGGTCCTCAGATTAGGTGGATGCTGCTGAGGACTCCTCGGTGTGGCTCCCCTCGCCCTCCGTGCCACTGGGTCCCTCCGACCACTCCTCGGCTGCTGACCCAGTCTGGCTCTCCGGCTCCTTCTGGTCCGTGGAGCTGTCCCCTTCCGTGGCCATGGATGTATCTGCAAACAATGGGGAAACAGACAGACATCAGTCACCTGCACATAACGCACACACCACTGTGAGCACAGCACATCACAGAGCAAGCCCTGGCATCATTAGTTGTACATTGCTAAAAGTGCACTAATTGAACAGGAGAAGTCAATTGTCAGTCTGATGCCAAGCATGGCACTCACATCCCACATGGCCTTGCACCCATCTGTCTGGTGTCTGTTGGATTGCAACACCCCAGTGTTGACACATTCACCAAGTACACAGTAGTTGGACAGTGCAGAGGACACGGTGTGGACACATCACAGCTCTTGCCACTGAGTCAGTACAGGTTTCCGGATGTAAGGGATGCCCAGAGTCAAATAGGAAATGCATGTGATGCATACCAGCGACAGACACCATGATGCACCCATGTCCTGATAGCCAGCGCCACTATGGTGTGCATGTAGCACATGTCACTCCCCTGCAGGCTCACCAATCAGTAGACACATGCCATGGCGGAGGCATGACTGCAAAGTCATACATCACTGGCTCAGTGATGTATGACTTTGCAGCCAGACAACAACACTCTGCACTGTGTCACAATAGTAGGTCATGGGGAATGCAAGTCCTGGAGCTGCACAAGTGCACATGTACATCCCCCCCACAACACATCCTCTTAACCCTCATCTGTCCAGGTCATACCTATTGGACATATGGGAGACCTGTGACACTACCCTCTGAACCTGAGCCCCTCACACTCTGCTGTGCATGGGGAACAGCTGCCTGAACTTCACATTTACATGCCCCAGTCTGCATGGGCAGCTGATCAGACACCTATGTGTCACACAAGTATCGTCTCCTATGGTCACATCTCCAGTGGCATGCTGAGCCCCTACCAAGAAACTCCACAGCAGTCCTGGCGACTAATCCACAGCACACTGACACAGAGGCAGACACCTGAGGGGTCAAATCACTGTGCACAATGTGTCCGCTGATACACGGGAGTGGGAGTACAGAGTGTATTGTATGGCCTGGAGTAGGCATGACTGTCCAGCCCCACATGAATGAGGGATGAGCCCTGGACTGTAGGCAGCTGGCTAAGTATGTGTGACACACGTCATATACATACTCCTGGGGCCCAAACATTGTTCCCACCCGCAGCATGGGTGTGTGCCAGGTACCCCAGCCACATGTGGTGGATCAGCTCAGCAATTGGACCACAGATCAAAGTAACACGCTGAATACATGTCAGAATACAGGCATTGTGTAAGCAATGGACCCACCCATGATGCCCACCACAGAGTCAGGGAAACAGATGCTGTCTCCCACCTTGAGTCAAGCAAACTGCAAGGACACAGTCCTAAGTGACAGAATTCCCTGCATGTAAGGGCCACACCTGGGTATCAGATGAGGAGTGGGCAGTGCACAATAGAGGGACATGGCTCCTGGACAACATGACTGCTGTACTGTGGCAGTTTAACCAGGCCCGAGGAGGGCACATAGCATGTTAGACAGAGTACACAGTGCAGTCTTTGACTCACCCCCTCCTTGCTGCTCTCTGGCCTTCAGCTGCCCATCCAGGTCTGGAAAGACCACCGCCAGGATCCTGAGCATGTGGGGGGTCAGGGTCCGTGTTCCGCCCCTCCTGCGAGGAGGCGACAGCTTCAGCTGGACCCGTGCAATCCTCCGGGTCCAGCCCCGAAGGTCCTGCCACCTCTTTTGGCAGTTGCGGATCCGGCGCTTGTAGACCCCCACGGACCGGACAGCCCGGACGATGTCCTTCCATATCTCATGCTTCCGATGGGCAGAAGCCTGTCAGGATGACAAAGTGATAAGGCCATTACTACACATGCAACATATCCGTGCATGACACAGTTGCATATACATGTCGCAATCACAGGGGCACATGGTGTACACAGGCAGTGCACGGCTGCCCATGGACAGTTTTCCAGAAGTCACTACATGGTATCATTGCATGGGGAGTAAAACCCTGTTCAGAAGCACTGTCACTGCACCATACCTGTCCAGTGCAAGTCACTACACACTATGGGGGGTGACAACTACTCAGTGAGCCTGCTAGCCAGTGGTGTGCTGACTCTCAGCCTTGCTAGTCAGACAAAATGCACATTCAGAAAGGCAGTGCACAGAACACTCACCTGCTCCCCTGGTGTCCCATACAGCTTACTGTACTGTGGAAGTAGGCTGTCCAGCAGGGCCTGGTTCTCCTCAAGGCTGAAGGCTGGGGCTCTCTCCACAGTACGTGCCATTGCAGGGTCCAGAGGGGCAGAGACAGCAGCAGTGCAGTGGCAGATGTCGTCCTGGAGCATGTAGTGCAGGCAAGTGGGCTCTCAGGGGAACAGGCAGCAATATATATGTGCTGGAGAGGCAGATACTGTCCCTTGTGTCCAAAGTGATAGGTCCAAGTCGTTTGCATCTTCTGAATCTGGCCAATCCATGGAATAGCAGCACCAAAACACGCCCACAGCATCCTTCAAAACTTCAACTTCATGACATACATGAATTTGCAACATTGTTGTGGGTGACCAACTGATTTTCCAGCAACCGACTCGTTCGAAATTCGAAAACGCGTCCGTTGCCAGGCAAGCCCATTGTCAATGGGTGCGCACCGATCGGTCCATTGAGGTACAACGCGCACAGGGGTACAACGCGTACCCGCACACATTGAAAGCAATGGGCCGGCCGGAGGCACCGATCGGTCCATTGCTGTTCAACGCGCACAGGGGTACAACGCGTACCCGCACACATTGAAAGCAATGGGCCGGCCGGAGGCACCGATCGGTCCATTGCTGTTCAACGCGCACAGGGGTACAACGCGTACCCGCACACATTGAAAGCAATGGGCCGGCCGGAGGCACCGATCGGTCCATTGCTGTTCAACGCGCACAGGGGTACAACGCGTACCCGCACACATTGAATGCAATGGGCCGGCCGGAGGCACCGATCGGTCCATTGCTGTTCAACGCGCACAGGGGTACAACGCGTACCCGCACACATTGAATGCAATGGGCCGGCCGGAGGCACCGATCGGTCCATTGCAGTTCAACGCGCACAGGGGTACAACGCGTACCCGACACATTGAATGCAATGGGCCGGCCGGAGGCACCGATCGGTCCATTGCTGTTCAACGCGCACAGGGGTACAACGCGTACCCGCACACATTGAAAGCAATGGGCCGGCCGGAGGCACCGATCGGTCCATTGCTGTTCAACGCGCACAGGGGTACAACGCGTACCCACACACATTGAATGCAATGGGCCGGCCGGAGGCACTGATCGGTCCATTGCTGTTCAACGGGCACAGGGGTACAACGCGTACCCGCACACATTGAATGCAATGGGCCGGCCGGAGGCACCGATCGGTCCATTGCAGTTCAACGCGCACAGGGGTACAACGCGTACCCGCACACATTGAATGCAATGGGCCGGCCGGAGGCACCGATCGGTCCATTGCTGTTCAACGCGCACAGGGGTACAACGCGTACCCGCACACATTGAAAGCAATGGGCCGGCCGGAGGCACCGATCGGTCCATTGCTGTTCAACGCGCACAGGGGTACAACGCGTACCCGCACACATTGAAAGCAATGGGCCGGCCGGAGGCACCGATCGGTCCATTGCTGTTCAACGCGCACAGGGGTACAACGCGTACCCGCACACATTGAAAGCAATGGGCCGGCTGGAGGCACCGATCGGTCCATTGCTGTTCAACGCGCACAGGGGTACAACGCGTACCCGCACACATTGAAAGCAATGGGCCGGCCGGAGGCACCGATCGGTCCATTGCTGTTCAACGCGCACAGGGGTACAACGCGTACCCGCACACATTGAAAGCAATGGGCCGGCCGGAGGCAGCGATCGGTCCATTGCTGTTCAACGCATCACTGTATATGTGACTGGCATAGGTCAGCATGCCTGTCTCAGATGGACATGTGCCAGCCACAGATAGCTCCCAGGGAGTGAGGGGCACACCTACATCACGACAGCCTGTCCAAACCTTATCATAAGGCATGTAAGGCTGCATTTCCTATTGTGTGTATGTTGGTGTACATGTTGTCCTGTGGGTGTCACCTGTGGGCAGCCACCCCCAGGCTGTGCACGTGTTCATGGGGACAGGATCATGGGTGTTACGTGTACGTGACCACTGTGATGTGCAACTGTTCATATCTGTGCATGTGTCATGGTCACATTTCACAGTGGTGTTTGTGTATGTCATGTCACATACCCCGTGAGTCCCATGTGGGACGGTATGTTTGAGCCAGGGTGTCCCAGTGGCACAATAGTGATGGCCCTCCACAGTCTTTGTGCATGTAGTGTTTACAATGTCTCTGATTTCATGTGCACAATGGGAGACAGTCTCCACATCCACGTTGTGTGTGCATGGACTCTGATGTTGTGCGTGTGTGTCACAGACGTCCATGGCTCTCCTGCCATGGCAAGTGTGGCCACTACCTGTGGGGGTCATGTTTGTTTTGTTGTGGTGTACACATGATACTCCAGGTGATGCCAGTGTCCATGTGGCATTACAGGGTCCCTGGGAATGTGCCTGTCGTTGAGCTGTGGTGCCTGGGGCACATCTGTCCTCACATGTCACTGGGGGTGACTGTGACACAGCATCATGATATCCAATGGGCCAACCTGGGACAAATTGATGCCACCTGTAGGACCGTGTTGACAGATGTTGGCCATGTATGTACCATACATGTCGTTCCGGTACTGCACACTTCATGTAGTTGTGCCTCATGATGATGTATGTTGGGATCTTGAGTGTGTTCAATGCCGCATATGTGGGGTGACTGACGATCTTGCTTACTTCTCCTCTGCACTGCAGGGCTCCTGCTGTCCATCGGCCATTCCCAGACCTGGCAACGATGGTGGAACGGGACAGCATCCGACGGTACCGCTTCACCAGGCAGCTGATTGAGGATTTTGCAGTGCAGTTGTCCCCACATTTGCAGCCTGGCCGGCCGTATCCTACAGCACTGACCCCCAAGGTGAAGGTGATGGCAGCCCTACACTTCTTTGCCACCGGTACCTTCCAACATACTGTGGCGTCTGCTGGTGGGATGTCACAGACCATGTTCAGCCGTGTGCTCCGCGATTTCTTGGCGGCAATGTTGCTCTTCCTGAACCGGTACATCTATTTCCCTAGACTGCGACGACTCACTGACGTGAAGAGTGACTTTTATGCCCTGGGGAGGATGCCGCATGTCATTGGCTCCATTGATGGGACACATGTGGCTTTGGTACCACCACAGGCCCAGGAGCAGGCCTACAGGAACCGCAAGCACTACCACTCGGTCAATGCACTGGTGGTGTGTCTTGCAGACATGACCATCACACACGTGTGTGCCCGTTTCCCTGGTTCAGCACACGATGCCTTTGTGATGAGGAGTAGTCGCATCCCCAGGTTGATGGCACAGATGCAGAACCAGCGTGCCTGGCTTGTCGGTGTGTACTGACTTTGTGCCATTGTGTGTGATCTGATCTGTAGTATTCCGCCCACTTTTCCAAGTCAGCTGATGTGCACTTGTCTGTCCGTAGGTGACTCGGGATACCCCAACATGCCGTGGTTGCTGACACCCCTCAGGAACCCTGTGACACCTGCCCAGATGCGCTACAATGAGGCACATGGTCGGACCAGGAGAGTGATTGAGCGGACCTTTGGTCTCCTGAAGAGCCGCTTCCGCTGCCTGGACAAGACCGGAGGGTCCCTCCCATATGCCCCTGCGAAAGTGTGCAAGATTATCATCGTCTGCTGCATGCTCCACAACCTGGCAGTGCGGAAGGAGTTGCCTCTCATCCAGGATGACGATGACCAACATCCGCCACCTGTGGAGGATCCTGGCCTGGACCACGATGCCAGTGACGATGATGATGATGATGGTGATGGTGATGTCCGCACACAGCTCATCACCAACTTCTTTAGCTGAATGTGAGTATCCTGAGGTGTCATGTGAATGATGTGAGTTGGCATGATGTGTGGGTGGTGCTCTGGTGCTGTTGGAGTGTGTCCATGGGCTACTTGACAGGATGTGTGTTGCGATGTGTGGTGACAGGTGGGCTGTACTCCCCAACAGTGTTGACATGCTAACTTGGTTCTGGGTGGGTATCTTGTAACATGTATTGTGCATGAGTTTTGCTGTTCTGTCCTGTACTGCATTGCTTTTGACTGTGTGTCATTTCTGTCCTTCACAGGGTACTTTCAGATTCGTTTGGTCAACTGTGTCCACCGACGACGTGATTGCACATCCAGGCTGGTAGCTGTTGTGTCCCTACAGGTGATGTGCGCCACACCCATGGACTTCCTTCTGTCTACAGTTGTTGACTGTGTGCCCGCTACCAGGTGGGGTTACCTTGCATCTGTAGTGGTTACGGCATGTTGCTACTGTGTAATAAACCTGTGCTTCACTTAGTGATGTGCGTTGTCTGTGGTCACACATTTGACTGCCATTTGCTTACTGCACCTGTGGGCTACTTGACTACAACTGGGAATGGGTGTGGTGTCTGTGCATTGCACCGTCTTCCCTGGCAACATCAGTGTAGGCAATGAGTCAGATGGCCTAGGTGTGTATGTGTTGTGTAGCCCTGGTGGTGTGTCTCCCTCATATGTGTCACGTTGCCTGTACTCACATGCCTGTGTTGTCCTTGCTGTTGCAGTTCGCATACACAGTGTAATTTTGCAGTTCATCATCCCCATAACAGCACCCACGTTGGAATCACGACAGAGGCAAGTATGGTGTATTAGTGTGTTTATTGTGATACATCTGTGATAATAGTGCATAGGATGGATTGTGCTGTACATGAATCTTGCAATCCCAAGTTCCTAGATGAATAGAAAGTCCAGGTAGACAGGATCCCCAGTATCGGGGCCACAGTTGTCTGACACATTGTTCCAACTTGTACTCCCCATGCAATGTGTGGGAGTAGTGTTGCCATCAACAGGGTGAACAGTCTGTGCACAAAGGCGAAAATCCAGAACAGGTTCAGGCTTCCTGGGAGTTGCGCTTGGCCATCAGCCTCTCACTTTCCCCTCCTCGGACGACCCCTCTTCTTGGGGGGGGGCCCTCAAGTGCAGGCTGCTGCGGTGCAGGGGACTCTCCGCCAGAGTCCTCCTCCCTCCCTGTGGCAGTTGCAGTTTGTTCGGTACCAGATGTTGTTGGCACACAGGGAGGTGTGGACTGGTTGCTGTTCATCTGGCGGAGGCATTGTAAAATGTCCCTGTGCACCGCCGTCATCTCATGTAGTACATCCCACTTGGACTCCACGCGGGACATGTGGGAGTCCAAGCGGGCATGATGGGCAGCCTGCTGCTGTTTGATGTCTCTGAGGAGCCCCACTACCTGGCTGAGCTCTCCGGTGCTGGACTGGTACGCATCAGCTATGCGTACCAGTTGTGGGTCTTCATGCACACAAGCAACGTCTGCAAGCAGCGACCTCTGTCTCCCACCCCTCCCACCACCCCTGCTGACATGTGCAGTGTGTGCAGTTGCACGCACAGATAACCCTGGTCCACCTTGGGGGTGGTGGTGGTGGTGGTGTCCATGGCCCCAGGTTGGTCCAGGGTCACTGCGCTGGTGTTGTTCCTTATTCTGTCCATGTCGGCAGGGATGGTATTCGTGGTGACAGTCGTTGGAGGGGTGGGTGCAGGGGTGCAGCTGGTGGACCTGCTGGTGCTGCAGCTGGTGGTCCTGCTGGTGCAGCATGTTGACTTGCACCGGATGTGCCAGGTTGTTCATCGTCCGAGGAGGACAGAGGCTGTACGACGCCAGTGAGCTCGGCATCCTCTTGAGCCTGGGACTGGGACTCCTCAGCGTCTGCTGCTGTGTCCCTATCTTCACCTGTTTTTGGGAGACACAAACAATGTATGTCATGTTTCTGCAGGCATCAGTGGTTGACACACCTGACAGTTGTGACTGTGCCTCGGGGTGCGGGCCTGTACATTGTATTGTCCTAAGTCGTCACAGTCAGGGGTTGATATTGGTGTGGCACATTGTCCTGCATTATTTGGGCATTTCTATGTATTCTCTGGGGTGTGAACATGGTCTGCATTGATTGTGTTTGGTTGACAGCCAGACCTCCTTCCCACCCACCCACCCACCCAGTCAGTTATCCCACCATGGAACGTGCTTGCATTGCAGGGAGTGTAAGTTGTCTCTCAGGATGTCAGTCAGTGGTGTCCTGCTGTTTGTTGGTGCACAGTTGGCAGCAGGGCCTTGTGCTCCCCACAGCAGTAGCCAGTGTCAGCCATCTTGTGAGTCCTTCTCCACTCCCTGTGATGTGAGCATGGTTCAGGGTGGTGTTGATGGGCCAGTTGTGAGGCTGAGCAATGTCTGTGACTACGACTCCCATCATGCTATTGCCTCCACCCCCTTCCCAGCATGCCCATGCTTCCTTCCTTTTGACTCTGCTTCCCTGTGGGGTGGGCTGGCTGTGCTGACAGGATGGCTGGGAGTGTTGTCCTGGCAGTTGTTTGGCTAAGAGTCCCAAGAGTGTCCCTGTGCTTCACACAACATAACCCAGGGTGGTGGTGCTTTGTGGGATCTTGTGTTAGGATGGAGGGCATTGCATTCTACCAGGTGGGTACTGTGGAGTTTGTGTTGGGGGGTGTGAGGGGAGGTGCTGGTGACTATGGTCAGTGCTGCAAGTCCCACCTTCCCACCCAGCCAGCCAGATATCCCACCATGGAACGTGCTTGCATTGTAGGGAGTGTAAGTTGTCTCTCAGGATGTCAGTCAGTGGTGTCCTGCTGTTTGTTGGTGCACAGTTGGCAGCAGGGCCTTGTGCTCCCCACAGCAGTAGCCAGTGTCAGCCATCTTGTGAGTCCTTCTCCACTCCCTGTGATGTGAGCATGGTTCAGGGTGGTGTTGATGGGCCAGTTGTGAGGCTGAGCAATGTCTGTGACTACGACTCCCATCATGCTATTGCCTCCACCCCCTTCCCAGCATGCCCATGCTTCCTTCCTTTTGACTCTGCTTCCCTGTGGGGTGGGCTGGCTGTGCTGACAGGATGGCTGGGAGTGTTGTCCTGGCAGTTGTTTGGCTAAGAGTCCCAAGAGTGTCCCTGTGCTTCACACAACATAACCCAGGGTGGTGGTGCTTTGTGGGATCTTGTGTTAGGATGGAGGGCATTGCATTCTACCAGGTGGGTACTGTGGAGTTTGTGTTGGGGGGGTGTGAGGGGAGGTGCTGGTGACTATGGTCAGTGCTGCAAGTCCCCCTTCCCACCCAGCCAGCCAGATATCCCACCATGGAACGTGCTTGCATTGCAGGGAGTGTAAGTTGTCTCTCAGGATGTCAGTCAGTGGTGTCCTGCTGTTTGTTGGTGCACAGTTGGCAGCAGGGCCTTGTGCTCCCCACAGCAGTAGCCAGTGTCAGCCATCTTGTGAGTCCTTCTCCACTCCCTGTGATGTGAGCATGGTTCAGGGTGGTGTTGATGGGACAGTTGTGAGGCTGAGCAATGTCTGTGACTACGACTCCCATCATGCTATTGCCTCCACCCCCTTCCCAGCATGCCCATGCTTCCTTCCTTTTGACTCTGCTTCCCTGTGGGGTGGGCTGGCTGTGCTGACAGGATGGCTGGGAGTGTTGTCCTGGCAGTTGTTTGGCTAAGAGTCCCAAGAGTGTCCCTGTGCTTCACACAACATAACCCAGGGTGGTGGTGCTTTGTGGGATCTTGTGTTAGGATGGAGGGCATTGCATTCTACCAGGTGGGTACTGTGGAGTTTGTGTTGGGGGGTGTGAGGGGAGGTGCTGGTGACTATGGTCAGTGCTGCAAGTCCCCCTTCCCACCCAGCCAGCCAGATATCCCACCATGGAACGTGCTTGCATTGCAGGGAGTGTAAGTTGTCTCTCAGGATGTCAGTCAGTGGTGTCCTGCTGTTTGTTGGTGCACAGTTGGCAGCAGGGCCTTGTGCTCCCCACAGCAGTAGCCAGTGTCAGCCATCTTGTGAGTCCTTCTCCACTCCCTGTGATGTGAGCATGGTTCAGGGTGGTGTTGATGGGACAGTTGTGAGGCTGAGCAATGTCTGTGACTACGACTCCCATCATGCTATTGCCTCCACCCCCTTCCCAGCATGCCCATGCTTCCTTCCTTTTGACTCTGCTTCCCTGTGGGGTGGGCTGGCTGTGCTG
This sequence comes from Calotriton arnoldi, assembly GCA_963921515.1. Taxonomy (NCBI): domain Eukaryota; kingdom Metazoa; phylum Chordata; class Amphibia; order Caudata; family Salamandridae; genus Calotriton; species Calotriton arnoldi. Next base: position 1,278,629 of record CAWUFW010004407.1, on the reverse strand, counting down.
ACAGGATGGCTGGGAGTGTTGTCCTGGCAGTTGTTTGGCTAAGAGTCCCAAGAGTGTCCCTGTGCTTCACACAACATAACCCAGGGTGGTGGTGCTTTGTGGGATCTTGTGTTAGGATGGAGGGCATTGCATTCTACCAGGTGGGTACTGTGGAGTTTGTGTTGGGGGGGTGTGAGGGGAGGTGCTGGTGACTATGGTCAGTGCTGCAAGTCCCCCTTCCCACCCAGCCAGCCAGATATCCCACCATGGAACGTGCTTGCATTGCAGGGAGTGTAAGTTGTCTCTCAGGATGTCAGTCAGTGGTGTCCTGCTGTTTGTTGGTGCACAGTTGGCAGCAGGGCCTTGTGCTCCCCACAGCAGTAGCCAGTGTCAGCCATCTTGTGAGTTCTTCTCCACTCCCTGTGATGTGAGCATGGTTCAGGGTGGTGTTGATGGGACAGTTGTGAGGCTGAGCAATGTCTGTGACTACGACTCCCATCATGCTATTGCCTCCACCCCCTTCCCAGCATGCCCATGCTTCCTTCCTTTTGACTCTGCTTCCCTGTGGGGTGGGCTGGCTGTGCTGACAGGATGGCTGGGAGTGTTGTCCTGGCAGTTGTTTGGCTAAGAGTCCCAAGAGTGTCCCTGTGCTTCACACAACATAACCCAGGGTGGTGGTGCTTTGTGGGATCTTGTGTTAGGATGGAGGGCATTGCATTCTACCAGGTGGGTACTGTGGAGTTTGTGTTGGGGGGTGTGAGGGGAGGTGCTGGTGACTATGGTCAGTGCTGCAAGTCCCCCTTCCCACCCAGCCAGCCAGATATCCCACCATGGAACGTGCTTGCATTGCAGGGAGTGTAAGTTGTCTCTCAGGATGTCAGTCAGTGGTGTCCTGCTGTTTGTTGGTGCACAGTTGGCAGCAGGGCCTTGTGCTCCCCACAGCAGTAGCCAGTGTCAGCCATCTTGTGAGTCCTTCTCCACTCCCTGTGATGTGAGCATGGTTCAGGGTGGTGTTGATGGGACAGTTGTGGGGGGGCAATATGTGTGACTGCGACTCCCATGATGCTATTGGCTACACTGACTTGGCCAGCATACACAGAATTCCTTCCTTTGAGTGGTCTTCACTGTGTGTTGGTGTTGTTGTGGTGGCTACATGTGTGGATGTGTGTGTTAGTTCTATTTGTGCCACTGCCTAGCTGTAGTTGTGGTTGTGTTTGTACATGTGTTGGCACAGTTGGATGTGACTTTTTTGATGGCATGTGTTGTGTTTATCTGACTGACATACACATTATGGGATGATTCTGTTCTAGTTGCTGTGTAATTGCTATGTGTGCATGGTTTGACTCTCCCCTTGACAGTGATGTGTGTGTTTTGTGGCAGTTTATTGTGTACATTTGTTGTGTACTCACCAGGCTCTGGGATGTTCTCTAGTCCATATACGCTCACTGGCGGAAGGATGGCCCGCACCTTCTCCTCCCAGGGCCTGAGGTATATTGGCTTGGCAGGAGGGCCACTGCCGGTATGTTGGCTGTTGATGTAGTCTATCTTCAGCAGGTCCCGTACCCTCCTGCGCACGTCATACCACCTGTTCTGGATGTCCGTCTTTGTGCGCCGACATGGTGATTGGGCGTTCACCCTGTTGATGATCCTCTCCCACATCTTGGTTTTCTGCGACATGGGGGTCTGTTGGACCAGAGTGCCAAACAGCTGTGGCTCCACCCTGAGGATCTCGTCTACCAGGACTTCCAATTCACAATCTAGGAACTTGGGATTCTTCTTGGGGGGCATGGTGATGGGTGGTGATGGTGAGTGATGTGTGTGTTGGTGTGCAGGTGAGGGTGTGTGAGTGTGTGTTTTGCTGGGTGTATGTGAGGTAGGTATTTGTTGGTGTGCTGATGGTGTGTGGCTTGTGTGAGGGGTGAGCTGTGGGTGTGTGGTTGCTTTCTCTTGGGTGCTGGCAGTGGAATGGCATTTGCAAAGGCTCATGGTAGTGATTTGTGTCCTTTATATAGGTGGAGTTGTGGGTGTGTCTTTGTTCTCTGTCCCCACCCCCCAGTATTTATTGGCTTGCTAATTGCTTGTTTGGCCTTTTTTTGGGTGATTTTTCCTTTGTGCTGTTTGTGTATGTTGGAAACGTTCTTGTGACCGAGTCGGACCCTGCATTGGTCTCGTACGGTGTTCTCCGTTTCGTTCACGCTGTGTTTGTGCAGTTTTGTATGCTGCGTACGCGTCGGTCGCGGTGTATTGTGTTGCTTCGGCTCGGTTTTGTATGCGTGTCGGTCGTACGGCTTGTCCTCCGTCCGACTCGGTCGGGTTTTTCGCGCCTTGCATCGTACTTTGCGGGTTGGAGTTGGCGGGTACGATTCGGTCGGATTTGTTCCAGGTGCGTGTCGGTCGGTTGGATTCGCGTGTTTTTCCGGCCGGATTGCTATTTTCCGAGCGGCTCGGTCGGTCGGCTTGGTTTCTTGATGTGTCGGTCGGATTTATCGCGGCTTGCATCGTACTTGGCGTGTCGGGCGCCACTGGTACGTGTCGGTCGGTAATTTTTCCGGCTCCGAGTCGGTCGGTGCTTTTTCCGGCCCGAATCGGGATCGACCCCACAGTGTCCACTTTTTCCCACTTCAAAACAACCCCATTTTTCCTTGCAATCACAGGTTTAATAGGTAAATTAGCGCAAGGTTTCTTGTTTTGTTGTAGTGGAATAAGATATGTGATTGCAGCATGATCACTGAAAGCATTAGATTTAGTCTTAATTTGAGTAAATTACTTCCTTATTGAGTCTAAGACTAAGATGTAGTCAAGGGTTGAAGAGTAGGAGCGAGTGGAAAACGTGAAGTCTAGCTGTCCGACTACAGTATCAGCTGGGTTTATCATTACAAGGTTGTTTGCTATTAATAACCTATTAAGGGTATCACCATAATCTTTATGTCTAAAATGGGGAAGGGGAACCCCATCTTCATCTATCAGCCCACATGCTGTCGAATTAACCCTATTACAGGGATGGGCATTGAAATCGTCCATCCAAACTATATCACAGGATTTATGGTAGGCTTTCTCCAAGTTGGCAATGTCTTTTTCCAAATGGTCCAAGACCACTGCTTGATTACCACCAAATTTATTATTGTAAAAGTTTATGAAAATCCAGGTTCTATCTTTATAAAGCTCACAAAGGATAATATGATAGTATGGTGAAGTATTTAAAAATGTTTTTATCTTTAGGGGGAGTGTATTACAGAATAATGTTAGTAAGCCTCCCCTTGATCGACCAGTAATTGACGGTATAGCAGGTGTGTGAAATGAACGATACCCGTTTAGATGAACCTGATTATTTTCCCAAGTCTCCTGAAGACACAGGATATCATAGCCCATTAACAAGGATAACCAATCAGGGTTACTCTTTTTTTGGTTATACCCCGCAATGTTCCATGAGATGACTTTGACGAACTCCAGGATATTTCCCATGCAAGTCGGGCTCTGAGGCAGGGGTGCGCTATCATTCTGTGTGCATGCATTCTCTTGAAATTTATGAGGGGACAGTGGAGCGACAGCTTTTTCATTAGGCAATGATGCATAATGGTCATTAGGCAGTGCTATATATGGGTCTGCAAGTCAATCACATTCGTCCATATCCTTCAATAAAGTAAATCTGTTACTGAGGGGTACATGTACAGTTATTTGAGGAAGGTAGAAACTTCATGGATGGTGAGGATAATGAGAGAGGTTTGCTTTGGGGTGTACAGGTTGGAATGGTCTACTAGGTTTATAAAAGAAACCCAACAGGAGAGCACAAATCTCAGAATGAAAAGAGGGAGTGCTTGGCAGTATTCTCAAAAGGTCACCTACCAAATGCTGGTTATTAAAGTTCATAGCAATACAGACCCCTCCTATAACTTTTGGCCCAATTCCTACCCAATTTACTCTCCTAGCCATAATGAGGTTTTGATACAGATTAAATCTATCCCTTGTGTGTTTAAAAAGCCAGTGAAGAGCTTTATGAATTAACTGCTCTGTAGTTTCCTGATGGTCCGGTTTTAGTTCTGGGGTATTTGCTAATACTATAACAAAAGGACAGGCTGTCGGTGGGAGATCCAATCTCACTCCTAATTTAAGTGTTGAATCCACTTGATGAGTAATGTACACACTTTGGTAATCACCTGAGCCACCCCCAACTAAACGACCGTTAGTTATAAGTGGGGCAGTTGGAATAGTGGCAACATCCCTCCCTGGCACATCAGAGTGGACTAAAGCTAGGGGGGGACGCATGTTTGGGGGCTCGATAATCTGTGAAGGGCACCTCTGTACTAGCCCAGTTGGAGAAACATAGGTATTCTTAATAGGATGATTGCTATTAGAAACACTAGCAGTGGATAGATTTGGTAAGCTTAATGTTGGTATAGGCTCCAGGGTTAGGTCAGTGGGGGCGACAGAATGGGTCAAGCTAGGCAACGATGGATTAAAGTGATCAGAGCTAGGGACTTGTGCCTGATCCACTTTCCCCCCCCTCCCATGGCAATAATTGGAAGACTGTTACATAACAAATACACAGATTCCTCTATTTTAGACAGTCTTCTTAGAAGTGGTTGAAGGAGAAGGGTAAAAGATCGTTCCAGTTTCTGGCATAGTTCATCAGACAACGGCGGGGTGACCCTCAGAGCAGATGAAGAAAGGAATTCTGAGACTTGATCAATAGATTTCTGGGGTTTTGCAGTCTTTGGAGCAGTGATCTTCTTCGCCCTCCCCTTCTCTTTTTACCCGGGGGTTCTATCGCTGGGCTATCTTCAAGTTGGATGTCTGGAGCAATAATAAGGTGATGATGTTATCGGGCACCGTGGTGCACACCGCCCCTGACGGCGCCCGCGCTCGAGCGCAGAGCCTAGAGCCCCACCCGCCGTTCCCTGTCAGCGGCTGGGGACGGCGCTTGAGGGATATTTAAGGAAGGGATCCACACTGGTAACGCGCTTCGCGTTCCAGCTCGGATCCCGCCAGGCCTCCCACCGCATTCTAAACTCCCGGCTTACCTGACTCCTTGCTTGACCTCCGGTTTCGTCTTCGGTCGCTCGTTGTGTTGTTGGCTTCCTGTTGTGCTCTTCTGCTTCCTGGGTCCTCGGGTGTTCTTCCGGGGCTGGTTGTCTTGCTGCTCCTTCCTGATGGGACACATTGTTGCAAAGGAGCTTCTGTTAGGCTTAACCCTTTGCGTTCTGGTTCTGCAATACAAGAATTAGGCAAGGGTTTTTAAAGGATCACAGTATCTTTGTTTTTTGGTTAATTCCAGAACTATGTTTTTTATAGGAACGGTACTTATCTGAAGGTCCCGTGTTCTTGTTGCGCATTTCTGGAGATTATCTTGATTTGTGGTTGCTGGAAAGAAAGAAGGTATAATTAGTATTGCGAAATATTCCAGTTCTTCACTAGTACAATTTGCATAGTTTTGACCCCTGCCTTTTTTGCCTTTTTGTCCCGTGCTTCCTCCTGCTTAGGGAAATGAGTTTTTTGGTTTTTCCCTGCGTGCAGGAGTAACGGGAACATTTTTAGTTTTGCTTAAGGGGCCTACCACTCCTACAGTGATTCTAACCTAGGTCTGTACCTTATCGTCCCTTTCTTGTTTCACATGCTAACTTCTGCAGTCCTATTACCTATTGACCCTTGTCCGTCCTTCTATACAGTGGGGGTGGTCCATCGTCCCTGGGAGTTGTTTCCTCGTACATAATTGGCATCTTCCATTCAAGGTATCCCTTGGGAACAGGGGAGGGGTATTATAGTCAGCTGCTTTTACCCATACATAGTACTCACCTTGTGCTTTCTTCTTTAGGGTTCTAGAAGACTCTCTGTCTGAAGATCCAGCGGATGTCTACCCCTTCTTCCTTCCCTTGTTTTGTTTCCCTCCTTTCCCACCTTCACTCTTTGGCTTTGACTTAGTTGGGCAAAGGAGGTGGGTGAGGGAAGTTGGGGTTTAGCCTCGTGTCCATCCATGTCGTCCTTGCAGTAAACTCAGGTGAGCCATTACAGAACCCGAAGCCCACGTTTTACTTTGCTGCCTGGGCGTCATGGAGGAACATCCGATAACATTAGCAGATGTGGCGAGTATGATAGGGAACCTACAGAAGGAAACCCAGGCCCTGTCTCTTAGAGTCGATTCACTACAGCTAGCCTCTCGGACAGTGCACCCTTCTGACCTGCCTACAGGCTCTTATGCTACCACGTTTGCCTCGTCTCCTCCCCCTTCGAGCACTAATCCTCCAGTACATCACATCACAACACCTTCTTCTATCCCTTTAGCACCCCCAGAAAGATTTATGGGTGACCCAGCCAAGATTGCCACTTTTATCAATCAGTGCCAATTGCACTTTATGTGCAAGGCTTCCTGCTTCCCCACCGAACAATCCAAGGTGGCTTTTGTTTTATCGTACTTGGGTGGTACAGCCGCCACTTGGTCAATTCCCTTCATGCTGTGGATACTGAGTTGTTGAACCTTAAACAAGGATCTTATGTCTTACATTTCCTGTTTTAACAGATTGGTGGGCGAAGCTGGTTGGCCGGAAATCAAACGTAGTGCTCTCTTTTACAAAGGCTTAAGAGATTAACTAAAAGATATGTTGGCACAAGTGGTTGACCCTCCCGAAACCTGTGATGCATTAATTGATTTGGTCATAAAATTGGATCACCGCATACATGAGAGAAAAAGGGAGAAAGGACACACTGAATCCAAGTATCTTGCTGTTAGAGAAAGGAAACCAGAAATGGAGAAACCCGTTGAGGATTCAGAACCCATGCAAATAGGCAGTATTAAAGGGCCCCTGAGTCAGGAAGAGAGGCAGAGACGACGGGCCAACAATCGGTGTCTTTACTGTGGCAAATCAGGTCACTTTTTGAGGGATTGCCGAGTTAAACCCCAAAAACGTATGGAGTCAGGAAACTGATTCGCCTGAGCATGGTGGAGACGAATCGCTCAGGTGAGACAGGCTTACCGGTCTCCCACTTGGTAGGGTTAGGACCTACTTCTTATCCTCTACAACACTTTTTTCTCTCTGCTCCGCTCAGTTGGGGTGATCAAAGCATCGACGTACAACTTATGCTTGATTCAGGTGCCACTGGAAACTTTATTGATTCAGCCTGGGTAGAGAACATGCGTATCCCTCCAAAATCAAAGAGTACTGTGGACATCGTTAAGACCATTGACAGAAGTCATATGAAGTCTGGGCCTATTACTCATACCACCACACAGTTAGACGTGCTACTTTTAGACCAATACCATGAAACTATTCATTTCGATATTATCTCCTCACCACAGTTCCAGGCTATCATTGGTCTTCCTTGGTTGATGAAACACAACCCTGACATTAACTGGGAAAACCATACCATAGATATCGCTTCAGAGTATTGTAAGAACCATTGTCTGGAGTCTTCTACAACAGTGCAACATGTGGCTAGTAGTACCGATTGTACAGTACCCGTATTACCTGACTGTTATGAAGAATTCAAAGACGTGTTTGACAAAGAGAAAGCTTCTGCTCTGCCACCCCATCGGTCTTATGACTGTCGTATAGACCTGGTACCCGGTGCCAAAATCCTGTGTAGTCACATATATGCCTTGACTGAAAAAGAAAACATGTATTTAAGGGAGTACTTGGATGACATGCTGCAAAAAGGATTCGTTCGCCCCTCTCGATCTGCAGCGTCCTCTCCTCTTTTTTTTATACCAAAACGGGAAGGGGGTCTTAGGTGTTGCAGCGACTACAGAGCCCTTAATTGCTTGACTATTAGGAATCGGTATCCTTTGCCTCTGATACAAACTCTGCTCGACCAAGTGAAAACGGCCTCTATATTCATTAAGTTGGATTTGACAGGTGCGTATCACTTGGTTCGAGTAAGAGCAGGAGATGAGTGGAAGATGGCCTTTCGAACAAAGTTTGGGCTGTATGAGTACTTAGTGATGCCCTTTGGGCTGTGTAACGCCCCCGCAGCTTTTCAATTCTTTATCGATGATGTTTTAAGGGCGACCTTGGATTTAAACACCATTGCTTACATCGATGATATCCTGATCTAATCTTTGTCTGTGGAAGAACATGTCAGACATGTCAAAAGTGTCCTAACCCGTTTCAGAGATAACCACCTGTACGTGAAATTAGACAAATGTGAATTTCATGTTCCTGAAGTCACCTTCTTAGGCTTTGTCTTGTCAGAAAAAGGGGTGACTATGGACCCCCAAAAGGTTGCTGCCATCACTAAGTGGCCCTCTCCTCGTTCAGTAAGGGAAGTGCAGCGCTTTCTGGGCTTCGCCAATTTTTATAGGCGTTTCATACTAGGATTTGCAACTCTTACAGCTCCTATCACCGGACTCTTGAAAAAGGGGATGTCGTTCAACTGGACACCAGACGCTGAAAAGGCTTTTACCTGTTTAAAAGAGGCCTTTGTTACAGCCCCTGTTTTGACGCATCCTGACACTTCACAGCCATTTCTACTGGAAACAGATGCCTCCCAAGTTGCTATAGGAGGAGTGCTGTCTCAGAGAGACAGACAGACAGACAGGACATCTACATCCCGTAGCGTACTATTCCCATAAGCTAACACCTGCTGAAGTAAATTACTCTGTAGGGGATAGGGAGTTATTGGCAATAAAAAGGGCCTTCGAAGAATGGCATCAGTACCTGCTTGGGGCTTTGCACACTGTAACTGTCATCACCGATCAAAGAAATCTGCAGTTCTTGAAGGCCGCTAAGGCCTTATCTATGAGACAGTTGAGATGGACCCATTTTTTTAGTGACTTTGATTACGTCAGTCAGTTCCAGGCTGGCACTAAACACAGCAAGGCTGATGCCCTGTCCCGTTTTGGCTATGACTTCCCTGACGAGCTGAGCACACAAGACCCACCTTTCATCTTGAATCCTGATTGTTTGTTAGGGGGTACCTTCTCAGAAGAATTGTTTATGAAAGAAGTGGCTCTTGCACACGAATCAGATGAACTCAGGAACCTCGAAACCAAACACAACGGGATCAGGAGTAACGACTTAGTCTTTGTTCAAGGCGGCTTAGTTCTCCCTACTCAATGTCTTCAGGCACAAGCACTGGGTTGGTGGCATACACACGCTCTAGCAGGCCACCCTGGATACAAGAAAACCCTTGCCCTGCTTAAGAGGCATTTTTGTTGGCCATCCATGAACCAAGATGCCCGTTTGTACGTACAAGATTGCTATGTCTGCGCACAAAGCAAAAGTTCCCACCAAGTACCAGTCGGTCTCTTAACTCCTCTACCTACACCCCTTACCCCATGGCAATCCATTACTATGGACTTTATTGTAGAACTGCCTCCTACTAAGCAAGGGCATACTGTCATATTTGTCGTTGTTGATATGCTATCCAAGATGTCCCATTTTATAGTTTAACAGTAGAGTGTGGCTGGGCCACCTGCGCAAACCTAATTATTCTTCCCAAAATCGCCGGGCATATTTCAAATCATGTGGTGCACAAAGGGAGAGAGCGGCCACTAACACTCCCACAATGGCTGGGAAACTCAGCATCAACAATGTAATAATAGTCCCGAGCAAACCACTCCACTAATAGTCAAATACAACGAATTGAGTCCATTCAATTCTTCTTCCCCCAGGGAGACCTATCATTTCAGGGATTGGGGGGCCTACTGAAAAACTCTCGCAATATGTAGATGTCTACCTGAGACCTTTTGTTGAGAACTTACCATCCTACATAAGGGATACAAAACATCTACTAAACATGCTAGGGGATGTAGGGTCGGAATCAGGTATGACACTGGTATCATTTGATGTAGTTTCGCTTTATACCAATATAGAGCACGCAGAAGGCATACAAGCGCTAAGACACTTCCTAGACAAGAGACAGATAACCTATATGGCGCACTCAGACATGCTAATAGAGATGGCCAAACTTATCCTAGAGAACAACGCATTTCTTTTTAACAATGTTTGGTATAGACAACTTTGCGGGACTGTGATGGGCTCCAGATTTGCGCCGTCCTTTGCCAACCTCTTCATGGGGTGGTTTGAGGCACTGCACGTCTGGGGTCCTCGCGGTCGCGAATGGACTAATAACATACATTATTGGGGTCGATATATCGACGACTGTATAATGATATGGGCAGGCACCACACAGGAATTGGATGCGTTTTTAAGTTTCTGAATTCCAATGATTATAACATGTCGTTTACCATGGTCAGTAGCAAGACGGAACTAGTATTTTTAGATGTAGAATTGTACATATCTGGGGACCGGATACAGAGCAGAATGCATAGAAAACCTACATCTTGTAACTGTTTGCTACATGCGGAGAGCTTGCACCCAAAATGTCAGATCAACTCCATTCCATATGGCGAAATGCTTAGGGCACGAAGAAACTGTAGCCAGGATGACACATTTGAGGAGAATATTAAAGACATAGAACGCTGCTTTGAGATACGCGGTTATGACAGTGATGTAGTCAATAGAGCTAGCTACAAGGCCCGCAAGCTAGATCATGCGGATACACTAAAAGAGAATAAGAAAAGGGATGTTGATAAGAGGGATGGTCCCATCAGACTAATCACGAACTACCACCCCTTTTCTCATGAGCTGTACAAGATACTCAACAAGCACTGGACACTACTAACATCAGACAAGGATTTACGAACCTGTGTACGAGCAAGACCCACTATCACTTACAAAAAGGGCAACTCAATTCGTAACTTAGTGAGTCCTAGTTACCCTGCACCAGATGTACGTGAGTCTTGGTTACATACCAGGGGCAATGGCTCTTATAAATGTGGCCATTGTACCATGTGTAAACTAGCCATAGATAAAGTTACAGAATTCAGCTACAATGGGTCACGTAGATTTCGAATCAAGGCACACATAGATTGCACCACAAAATATGTTGTATATGGGCTCGTAGGTGGATGTGGCCTGATTTACGTAGGGAATACAATCAGAACAATGAAGGAGAGGATAACTGAACATTTTAGGGTGGTTAAGTAGCGGGACATGAGATATCCCATTGCACAACACATTAGTGAATGTACGGCCCAGGATAGACACTTACGTTTCAAATTCCATGGGTTGCAGACAATACCGATTAATCATAGAGGTGGGAACCGAGAATTGGTGCTACGACAGTGTGAGGCACGCTGGATAATGACACATGATCCTTTCTCCATTTTTTACAATAATATGTTAACGGTAAGGAGCCTATTCAGAGTATGTATATAGGCAGGCTGTATGTGATTATAAATCTGCTTTTGAGACAAATGAACAGAGGAATGTTAAATGGAATCCATAACGACTGTGTGATATGTCATGTGGAGATGTACTTAGTGTGGATTGTTATATTCGAGTAGAATCAAGTAATAATGATTGTAATATCTATGTGAGTGGTTTATGTTCAGGCTCATACATCTAGGTCCACTCATTTTCAGTTTTTAGACAGAGGAGGTGACTTTTTAGTTACGATTTCTTTACGTTTGATTTCCCCTACACATCTGTCTTTCCTAACATCTCCCATTTAATAATTTTTCAGACACGCCCCGGTGGTATATGGGCATCGATTAACGGAACCTGATCAGAATAAACCCCCCCTTTTTCTGTCTAAATATACCACCCGGAATTTACATTTTTGTGAACACGGGTGACCTTTTCCCATACTATTATTCCGCATAATAGTAGATACACTACCTAAAGACTCCCATTTGCTTTTCACACGCAGAGCTTGGAACAGGAACAGTTATAGATGATTAGAAATACTCATGTCATTATTTCTCTCATTATGACAATTTAGAATGAGGGTTTATAGTGGTGATATTGGCGTTATGACATAATGATTTTATATTTTGAATTTCACATCTATTCGACTAGGAGAAGAGCCTAGAAATTTACATTAATCACGATTGACGTGCTCTGGAGATGAGCGTCTCAATAAAGTTACATTTGGACGGGTTTTAGAAGGATAGTCGCCATCTTGTGTAAACCTTTTCTAAATGTAATGAGGCAGAATGGCGGCCATCATGTGTAAGGTACCGAGTATATCTCAGGACAAGACGTTTTATTAGTTAGTTCACATTGAGAACAAGCGTCGGGTTACACGTGCTTGTGAGGTAATATGATCCTTATGAACACCGGACAGTTATTTTGGGATTCTAAATCTAAGGAAGGTTACCGTGAGCCACTATATAAGGCTGATCCAATATGGCACTTACCAACCATGCCGGGATGGATGTACGAAGGAGCACTCTCCCTCATACAGGTACGGGCACAACATAGCCAATTTCATTTGAGTTATAGGGTTATTTGGTGCATTACGGGACTTTAGGTTAATGGATTACCCTGGGGAACGCGTTGTACTTGTGGTTTGAATTCCCGCAATATATATTTGGAGTATTACGGGGGTTAATGAAGTGTAGCATTGAGAGTTGGGATCTGAGATAGAAGATTCGGATACCACACTAGCCTTTGAGGTATTTTAACCGATATTTGAAATTGGACGGGGTTGTACTTATCTAGACATTGGCCTATGCGCGCACATTCAATATTTAAAGATTGGGCAATATGAGACTGTGTACACGGATACATAATTTCTGTGCGTGTGATAAGACTATTAGTTACGGAACACAGACAGTAGGCGGTGCACTTGGGTATAGACGTACGTCACAGAAGGGTGGTTTGCTGACACTATATGATAAATAGGCTGACAGTGTGTGCAATAAAACATAAAGTAGAGGCACGTGGATGACTGGCGGTGTGCAGGAATATAGACATATACAACAGAAAGATAATTTGCTGACAATAATATACGAGAAGGGAATGAATAATTGGGGATATGTTGGTTACAGGTGGATAACACAGCTAATGAGCAGATGTCCAAGCTAAGATACTTGCTGGATTTATAGAGGTAAGATGACTTCCCTCACACCAGGGCCATGGTATAGAATTTTCTGATGACCATTACAAACATTACGCCACATGTATTTCAATTGAGAGGATGAGTTTCTAGCCCCTCATATTTGATGTTTTTTCAATTTTAGGTTGATAATACCTGACTTTACCTTTTGATACATTTTGGATGTTAACAGATGATGAGGTGAGCCTGAACATAGATTTTGCAACTCTTGTATTTCGTACAAATCGCAACACATGGGTGACAATGAGATGTACCTTCTGGCTTTCTTCTTTTTCCTCTAGGATACGTTTTCCCTAACATAGCTGTTCTTTAAATGCAACTGTATTACGTGTTCTGGGTGAAATTTCACTGTGTCCTTTTTTGAAATATACAAGACTGATGATAACATTTTCCTTTCTTCTGTAAATGAATAATGACATCTGGGAATAAGGTTATGAGAATGGGCATTTTTTCCCCTGAAACCTGAGCACCAGGGTGTCTTGGGTGATGGGTGTAAATGAATTACGTGACATTCTAATTTTGTATATACTTAATTTGTAGCCCTGATGAAGTCAGTGACGTTAATACATCGATCTGACGAAACACGTGTTGGCTTTAAGGGACTACTGAATGAAACGAGGATCATAAGAATAAAGCGGTCTGGAACACAAGAAGAATTGAATGGACTCAATTTGTTGTATTTGACTATTATTGGAGTGGTTTGCTCGGGACTATTATTACAATGTCCCATTTTATATCCTTGAAGAAACTGCCTACCTTCAAAGAACTAGCTTGTGTGTTTCTCCAGCAGATAGTGCGCCTTCATGGCTTACCCTCCGTCATTGTATCAGCCAGGGGCCCTCAATTCGTGTCTCGTGTTTGGAAAGGGTTGAATAGCACAATGGAGATAGATGTACATCTCTCTACGGCTCATCACCCTCAGACTGATGGTCAGACAGAAAGGGTCAACCAGTGTATTGAGCAATATCTGCGGTGTCACCTCCTACAGGGAGAGAAGTATTGGGACTCGGTTTTATGGACTGCAGAGTTTGCATATAATAATAGTGAACCTGTCTCTATTGGGATTTCACCTTTTTTTTGTACCTATGGGTTTCACCCTCGCTGTGGTCTGGTTTCGCCTTTAACACCTTCTACTTCTCCGGCTGCTCAGGATTTGGTGTCTCGTCTCCAGAATATTCATGCTTCCGCTAAAAAATCTTTAGACAAGGCCAAAAGCAGGTATAAGGAAGGAGCAGATCGACATCGTCGACCACCACCTGCTTATGCTATAGGAGAGAGGGTATGGTTGTCCACTCGGAACATCCAGATTAAGGGTACAAACAAATTCAAGCCCCGCTTTATTGGTGCTTATGTTGTTTCCAAAGTGAAATGAAATGAAATGAAATGTGGGTTTTTATAAAGCGCGTGTTTGCCGTGGTGTCTTAGCGCTAGCTGTCCAGTTACTGTGAAGGAGTCGGGCTAGTTGACTAGACTTTGTGAGCGAACAACCATGTTTTCAATGCCTTTCTGAACATTAACAGGTTGGTTTGTTTCCTGAGATTAATGGGCATCGTATTCCACAGTTTTGGGGCCAGATGTAGAAAACTTCTGCCACCCCATTTTACTGTTTTTATCCTTGGAACCACCAATAAGGAGGCGGTTGCCGATCTGAGCTCTCGTTGAGGTATGTGGCGCTTGATATGTGAGTTAAGGTAAGCTGAGCCAGCCCCGTGCAGAGTCTTATGCAGAATGCACATAGATTTGAAATGGATTCTTGCCTGGACTGGTAGCCAGTGCAAGTCCCGAATGGCGTGGCTTACTCGGCTAATCTTTGGAATTTTAAGAAGTAGACGCGCCGCTGCCTTTTGTAGCGTCTGTAATTTGCGTATCACGCTCTTCTTTGCTCCCAAATAAAGAGCGTTACAATAATCAATTTTAGACAGTATCAAGGCCGTGATAACTGTCTTTTTGAGGGCCATAGGGATAAAAGGTAGAATCTTTCTGAGGACTTTTAAAGTAAAAAAGCAGGAGGAGGTAACGTTGTTAGCCTGTTCAGATAGAGAGAGCTGGTCATCTATCTTAATCCTGAGGTTTTTTACTTGTTTAACGGGCTGAGGGCAAGGTCCTGCTACTTCCGGCCACCAGGTAGAGTTCCAGATGGAAGTATCTCTTCCAAACGTGACCACTTCAGTTTTTCCAGTGTTTAGTTTTAAACAGTTGTCCATCATCCAAGAAATGACGTGTCTCATGCAATGGCTAAAATTAATTGCCACTTCTTCAGGTTTGGATGTTAGAGAGACAACTATTTGTGTGTCGTCAGCGTAGTGGTAAACCCTGTTGCTCTAAAGCTTGACATGCCTGCCTCCTTACGTTTACATCCTGTCTTTCATGTGTCCTTATTGAAGCCTGTCGCCCCTGGTACTGTTGTTCCTGTACAACTTCCCCCTGTTTTGGTGGATGATGGTCCCTAGTATGAGGTGGCATATATCGTGGACTCCCGTAGGGTGCGTCGTCGGTTGCAGTACCTGATTCACTGGAACCGGCATCTAATGTACATGCTCCCCGTTTGGTTTGCTTGTTTCATCGCCGTTTTCTGCACAAGACCAAGCCCGTTGGGGGGGGACTTGGGGGGGTGCACTGTTGGGCGCCGTGGTGCGCACTGCCCCCGACGGCGCCCGTGCTTGAGCGCGGAGCCGAGAGCCCCGCCCGCCGTTCCCTGTCAGCTGCTTGGGGCGGCGCTTGAGGGATATTCAAGGAAGGGATCCGCGCTGATTCACGTTCCAGCTCGTATCCCGCCAGGCCTCCCACCGCATTCTAAACTCCCGGCTTACCTGACTCCTTGCTTGACCTCCGGTTTCGTCTTCGGTCGCTCGTTGTGTTGTTGGCTTCCTGTTGTGCTCTTCTGTTTCCTAGGTCCTCGGGTGTTCTTCCGGGGCTGGTTGTCTTGCTGCTCCTTCCCGAAAGGACACATTGTTGCAAAGGAGCTTCTGGTAGGCTTAACCCTTTGCGTCCTGGTTCTGCAATACAAGAATTAGGCAAGGGTTTTTTAAAGGATCACAGTATCTTTGTTTATTGGTTAATTCCAGAACTATGTTTTATATAGGAGCGGTACTTATCTGATGGTCCCGTGTTCTTGTTGCGCATTTCTGGAGATTCTCTTGATTTCTGGTCGCTGTAAAGAAAGAAGGTATAGTTAGTATTGCGAAATATTCCAGTTCTTCACTAGTACAATTTGCATAGTTTTGACCCCTGCCTTTTATGCCTTTTTGTCCCGTGCTTCCTCCTGCTTAGGGAAATTAGTTTTTGTTTTTTTCCTGAGTGCAGGAGTAACGGGAACATTTTTAGTTTTGCTTAAAGGGTCTACCACTCCTACGGTGATTCTAACCTAGGTCTGTACATTATCGTCCCTTTCTTGTTTCACATGCTAACTTCTGCAGTCCTTTTACCTATTGACCCTTGTCCGTCCTTCTAGATAGTGGGGTTGTTCCATCATCCCTGGGAGTTGTTTCCTCGCACATAATTGGCATCTTCCATTCAAGGTATCCCTTAGGAACAGGGGAAGGGTATTATAGTCAGCTGCTTTTACCCATACATAGTACTCACCTTGTGCTTTATTCTTTAGGGTTCTTGAAGACTCTTTCTCTGAAGATCCAGCGGACGTCTACCCCTTCTTCCTTCCCTTGTCTTGTTTCCCTCCTTCCCCACCTTCCCTCTTTGGCTTTGACTTAGTTGGGCGAAGGAGGTGGGTGAGGGAAGTTGGGGTTTAGCCTCGTGTCCATCCATGTCGTCCCTGCAGTAAACTCAGGTGAGCCATTACAGATGTGCCTGCGAGTACTATAGGGATTGACATAACTAGCGGGGAGCCTGGTCCAATTAAGTCCGGGCCAGATCTTACCTCCTCAAGTGAAAGACGCCGCTCCGTAATCTCGATCTCTTTAGAGAGTACATCCGCCGCTCTTAGTAGAAAAGAGTCTAGTGTGTTAAGGATTTTGCCCCCTGCTTCAGTTGATTTCGCCTTCCATTTCACCATCCCAGAAGTGAAGTAGTACAAGGTGGCCAGATGTCAGGCGTTAGGGCGGTGGCCCAGCCTTCCGGGCGATGATGGGCATGGACGGCCTGGGCTTTGCCCGGGTGCGTCCTGCGCCGCGAGGCGGTGGCGCGCTTAAATGCGCAAAGTAAAGAGCAGTGGGTGATAGGAGTTGTGGTTCGCCAGCGGTGCAGCAAACTCCTCAGCGGGGGTTCGGTCCTCAGGTCCACAGACAGTTTTACAAGCGTACACTAAAGAGGTCACATTTACTATTCCCACTCCGATCTAAGCCATTTACAGGAAGGTGTTGGAAATAAAGTGGTCAAAATTACTATTCCCACCCTAATCTAAGCTATTTAGGGGAGAGGTTGGGCATCAAAAGGGTAACATTTACTTTTCCCACTCAAATCTAAGCCATTTAATTTAATGTTTTGGACACCAAAGAGGTGACATTTACTATTCACACTTCAATCTAAACTATTTAGGGAAATATGTTGGACACTACAGTGGTCACGTTTACCATTCCCATTCCAATCTAAGCTATTTAGGGGAAGATGTTGGACACTAAAGCAGTGACATTTACTATTCCCACCACAAGCCAAGACACATAATGCAATGTTTTGGACCCTAAAGGGGTGACATTTACTATACTCACTCCAACCTAAACCATTCAGGTGAAGGTGTTGTACAATAAAGGGGTGGCATTTTACAATTCCCACTCCAATCTAAGCCATTTAGGGGAATGTGTTGGACAATTGTTCACATTTACTATTCCCTCTCTCATCTAAGCCATTTACAGGAAGGCTTTGGCTACTAAAGAGGTCCCATTTACTATTCCCACCCTAATCTAAGTCATTTAGGAGAAGGTGTTGGCCAATAAAAGGATAACATTTACTATTCCCTTTCCAATGTAAGCCAAGTAGTTACATTTACAATTCCCACTCCAATCTAAACTATTTAGGGGAAGTTTTAGAATACTGAAGTGGTCACAATCCCTATTCTCAGTCCCATCTAATTTAATTTTGTGAAGGTGTTTAACACTAAAGATAACACAACATATATTTAACAGTTAACAGTACCCCAAAATATATTTTGCACTAAATAATATTATTTAAAAAACTATTACAAATCATATAAATTATGTATAAACAAAAAAAATTGAACATCTGTAAAAACATGCATTAATATTAAATTTTCTAATGACAAAAATAAATTATTATTCATTAAATGCAACCATTATGTAATCATTTCGAATCACACAGATGCCTTAAAAAAATTTAACATTAAAAAACACAACAAATAACAAAATATATCAATCAAACCAACTTACATAAAAAAGAAAAATTATATAAAACTATGAATTATAGAAAATGTTTCATATAGTATTAAAAAACGATAACAGAACAGTGCACCTATACATTAAACAAAAGAAATTGTAGAATTAATTAACTTTTACAGCAATACACATAGAAGCAAAGTGAATCAAATAAACATATAAAATAAAATTAATTTTAATCAAATATAAAAACTTTATAATTAAAACTTAAATTAAAGTAAAATAATAATTAATATAGAATACAAATTCATAATTTTTCTACTCCTATTATAAAATTCTAAATAATAATATATTTATTAAATAAATATCTACAAAGTTAAAAAACAAAATAAATATTTACATTTTAGAAAATAAAAAAAACTACATTACAAAATAAATGAATACAATTTACATTAAACCATAAATAAAGAAACTATACCAAAATCTAATAAACCATTTGTAACAATATTAATTAAAATCAAACATTTTGGATATTTTCAATACAAAAATATCTATAACCTTTTAATAAACTAAATATCAAATTCATGAAAATATTTCAATAAATATCAATAAATATCAAAAATAAGAAAATAAGAAAATTACATGCTACACAAAACATAATAAAATAACCATAAAAACAATTTTCTATACATTGATAATTTAGAATACAATATTTTCACAACGATTTTAAATACAACACTTAAAATGATATTGTTACCCTTGATATTCTCATCCACAATATTTTTGACATAACAATATTCTTGACATGCTATTTTTGTTTCAGTATATTTTTTATTCAATATTCCCTCTACACACCATGATAGCGTCAGCCTTTTAACTATTTCCTCTTTGGTAATGGCAAGGGGGCCAACAGGCATGTATTAGGTGTATAAACTAGGTTCCTGTCTGTTGACTTAATTATAATTTGCATAAGATTTTTGAAGTATTCCGACAGCCCTCTACAGTCCCAGACCTTATGGATATAATTTGCAGCCTTTGACCTACATCTTGGGCTCCTTTGAAGTTTTTTTATCCATCTGGCCGTAACATAAACCTAAAAATGTAGCTGACATGTATCATCTCAAATCTAACAAGCCTAGACAAATGTGATGCATTGGATAAGATTCAAAACAAATTCTCTTCTATTATGGGCTTACTCAAATCTTTCTCTCGTTTGTCTTTCAGGTTGTTTAAAAGACTCTTGCTTTGATCCAATAATGCAAGGTATAGTGTGGTCTCTGCTCTGACTCTCCTGTTTGCTGTGCATACTATTTGTAACCCTCTATATGTTGGTGGTTCATCTCAACTGTTCTTCCATTCTTTGTGAATCCTGGCACAACTTGCCCCATATATTAGGAAGTGGCATCTGGCTAGTTCATAATCTATAATCAAGCCAGTGTAGTCATTCACTGCCCCACCTCCCTCTTATGGTAAGTATGCACACTACTCCAGTTTCAGCAATCTTCTTCATTCTTTTTCATATTGTCGCATCCCTTAGGCCTTCGAAGGCCCTTCGAGGTGTATCAATGTATACTACAGGAAAACAGCATTGACCCAAACAGACAAGGGCATCAAGTGGGAACATTCAACAGTGTCCTAATAGGTATCAGTCAATGAAAAATTTATTTTTTGTACAATACTTAGTCAATGTATTGCTTGACGCATATAATTTGCAAAAAAAGATATGACCTGAAATTTAATTCGTAATAGAAATTAATATTATCCTTATACACTTATATGCGGCATGCACATTGTATCAATACAAATATGTGAATGATGACTGCTCGATGTGGTGTGAATACACAATGCTGGATGAGTTGGTTGGGCGATGCAACAAGGTGAATATAGTAAATTAATAGAAAACTGCAGAAAGAACATAGGAAGTTATTATATACAATGTGTGCAGATTTGTTTACCTAGAAAGGATCAAAGTTTGAAGATGATAAAGAGAGAAGGTTTCTGCATAAAAGTTAGTCAATACTACTCTTTCTTAGCCAGATATCCATCAATGGTATTTCTACCACTGTCAGGTTAAGGGGTTATCAACAGGAAAAGAATGAGATATCACTGAGCACAACGAAACAAAGTAGTGGAGGGTGAAATTCAACGAGTATATTTAAATCTTTCCTGGGAAGTAGCCAGTATGAAGGAGAACCGGCTGAAATTCACTAGCTCACATGGAGGGCAGGGAGTGGGGTCCTGCAATCCAGATGTGAGATTAGGAGGGCCTTAACAGCATTTTATGAGCAATGTGATGCGTTTCCTTCCCGAGAACTGCCCTGAAAACTAAAATGGTGGACTCCTGGCTTAGTTGTCATATAGAGCCCTCTATTCTCATCTAACTCAAACCCTGGCCTGCTCAATTCAGTCAATTAAACTTTGAAGGTAATCTCAGCTGCGAACGCTTTTGGTTCATAGAAACATAAGTGCCCAATCTGACAGCCATCTGGGTTGTTCCCTACTTCATCCTGGATATTGTGTAAACATTTATTTGAAGCAGCAAATCACAGGCTCAGTTTCCAAGAGAGTGTTACTTCAGACTGCATAGTTTATGTTGTTTGGAAAATACTGAGCTGAGATTACTCAGAATATATTTCATGTTCACAAACCTAAAGTGTTCCAGATAATAACAGCCTAACTATACTATTGGTCATTCAGCCTAGATTACCCAAACACTTTTGGCGATGATAGCATTTTCCTATGAAAAGTTACTGAACTAACAATTTAATTAATTGGGAATACATCTTGCAGCCCAGCCTACAGGAAAAGCATGTAGTCTAAAAATAACATGTTGTGCTTTTGGCAGTGGGAATAATATGTTCTGTTATGTTATGCAAATTTGTACAGCGCACTATCACTGCAAAGGTATCCCGGTGCTGAGCAGGTGTACTCATTCATAATTTTTCTACTCCTATTATAAAATTCTAAATAATAATATATTTATTAAATAAATATCTACAAAGTTAAAAAACAAAATAAATATTTACAACATTTTAGAAAATAAAAAAACTACATTACAAAATAAATGAATACAATTTACATTAAACCATAAATAAAGAAACTATACCAAAATCTAATAAACCATTTGTAACAATATTAATTAAAATCAAACATTTTGGATATTTTCAATACAAAAATATCTATAACCTTTTAATAAACTAAATATCAAATTCATGAAAATATTTCAATAAATATCAATAAATATCAAAAATAAGAAAATAAGAAAATTACATGCTACACAAAACATAATAAAATAACCATAAAAACAATTTTCTATACATTGATAATTTAGAATACAATATTTTCACAACGATTTTAAATACAACACTTAAAATGATATTGTTACCCTTGATATTCTCATCCACAATATTTTTGACATAACAATATTCTTGACATGCTATTTTTGTTTCAGTATATTTTTTATTCAATATTCCCTCTACACACCATGATAGCGTCAGCCTTTTAACTATTTCCTCTTTGGTAATGGCAAGGGGGCCAACAGGCATGTATTAGGTGTATAAACTAGGTTCCTGTCTGTTGACTTAATTATAATTTGCATAAGATTTTTGAAGTATTCCGACAGCCCTCTACAGTCCCAGACCTTATGGATATAATTTGCAGCCTTTGACCTACATCTTGGGCTCCTTTGAAGTTTTTTTATCCATCTGGCCGTAACATAAACCTAAAAATGTAGCTGACATGTATCATCTCAAATCTAACAAGCCTAGACAAATGTGATGCATTGGATAAGATTCAAAACAAATTCTCTTCTATTATGGGCTTACTCAAATCTTTCTCTCGTTTGTCTTTCAGGTTGTTTAAAAGACTCTTGCTTTGATCCAATAATGCAAGGTATAGTGTGGTCTCTGCTCTGACTCTCCTGTTTGCTGTGCATACTATTTGTAACCCTCTATATGTTGGTGGTTCATCTCAACTGTTCTTCCATTCTTTGTGAATCCTGGCACAACTTGCCCCATATATTAGGAAGTGGCATTTGGCTAGTTCATAATCTATAATCAAGCCAGTGCAGTCATTCACTGCCCCACCTCCCTCTTATGTAAGTATGCACACTACTCCAGTTTCAGCAATCTTCTTCATTCTTTTTCATATTGTCGCATCCCTTAGGCCTTCGAAGGCCCTTCGAGGTGTATCAATGTATACTACAGGGCTACAGCATTGACCCAAACAGACAAGGGCATCAAGTGGGAACATTCAACAGTGTCCTAATAGGTATCAGTCAATGAAAAATTTATTTTTTGTACAATACTTAGTCAATGTATTGCTTGACGCATATAATTTGCAAAAAAAGATATGACCTGAAATTTAATTCGTAATAGAAATTAATATTATCCTTATACACTTATATGCGGCATGCACATTGTATCAATACAAATATGTGAATGATGACTGCTCGATGTGGTGTGAATACACAATGCTGGATGAGTTGGTTGGGCGATGCAACAAGGTGAATATAGTAAATTAATAGAAAACTGCAGAAAGAACATAGGAAGTTATTATATACAATGTGTGCAGATTTGTTTACCTAGAAAGGATCAAAGTTTGAAGATGATAAAGAGAGAAGGTTTCTGCATAAAAGTTAGTCAATACTACTCTTTCTTAGCCAGATATCCATCAATGGTATTTCTACCACTGTCAGGTTAAGGGGTTATCAACAGGAAAAGAATGAGATATCACTGAGCACAACGAAACAAAGTAGTGGAGGGTGAAATTCAACGAGTATATTTAAATCTTTCCTGGGAAGTAGCCAGTATGAAGGAGAACCGGCTGAAATTCACTAGCTCACATGGAGGGCAGGGAGTGGGGTCCTGCAATCCAGATGTGAGATTAGGAGGGCCTTAACAGCATTTTATGAGCAATGTGATGCGTTTCCTTCCAGAGAACTGCCCTGAAAACTAAAATGGTGGACTCCTGGCTTAGTTGTCTTCTAGAGCCCTCTATTCTCATCTAACTCAAACCCTGGCCTGCTCAATTCAGTCAATTAAACTTTGAAGGTAATCTCAGCTGCGAACGCTTTTGGTTCATAGAAACATAAGTGCCCAATCTGACAGCCATCTGGGTTGTTCCCTACTTCATCCTGGATATTGTGTAACCATTTATTTGAAGCAGCAAATCACAGGCTCAGTTTCCAAGAGAGTGTTACTTCAGACTGCATAGTTTATGTTGTTTGGAAAATACTGAGCTGAGATTACTCAGAATATATTTCATGTTCACAAACCTAAAGTGTTCCAGATAATAACAGCCTAACTATACTATTGGTCATTCAGCCTAGATTACCCAAACACTTTTGGCGATGATAGCATTTTCCTATGAAAAGTTACTGAACTAACAATTTAATTAATTGGGAATACATCTTGCAGCCCAGCCTACAGGAAAAGCATGTAGTCTAAAAATAACATGTTGTGCTTTTGGCAGTGGGAATAATATGTTCTGTTATGTTATGCAAATTTGTACAGCGCACTATCACTGCAAAGGTATCCCAGTGCTGAGCAGGTGTACTGGCCTCAGCCTGAGGTCTAGTAGAGGTTACTAAAGGAGCTAAGTCTTCATATTCTTGCAGATCTCAAGTAGAGAGGAGGCTCTGATATGCAGTGGGAGATCATTTCAAATTTTAGGAGCGTCATATGAGAAGGCTCATTCTCTGGCTCTATTACTGTGTATATGTTGAATATGTACGAGTAGGATTCTGGCTGAGCAGAGGTGTCTGGCGGGTTGATGGAAGGAGATGCAATTGTAATGGTAGTCGGGCCTGTGCTGTGTAGTGCTTTGAATATCCGGGTGAGGAGTTTGAACTGTGCAGGCTTGTGTATTTGGAGCCAGTGGAGTTCCCTGAGGCATGGTGGGAGATGAATCCTGCGTGAAGGGTTGAAGATTATTCTGGCTGCTGTGTTCTGAATAGTTTGTAATCATCTGGTGAGTTGCATGGTTATTTCCGGCATAGAATAGTACTCAGACGCCGTCAGGGTGGTGGGTTCTTGCTGAGCAGATTTAGAATTCACAGTTGTGCTGGTGGTCTCGTAGTGGCGGTCCCCGTCGTGGTACGCGCTCAACAATGTACCATCTGCGCCAACTGTGGCCATTGGATGGATGCTAGTATAACACATCTGATGTCCATTAGCCAAATGGAAACACATGCATACCGCACTATAAAACACACTCCATTCCAGACCATGATCCTTTGCCATTCCACTGCACCACAACATTTTCTAACATAACCTATGCCAGTTAAGTGAGGTTATTTTGTTGCTTTTCCCTGTTTCTTGTCCCTTTACCTTCTTTCATTTATCTCCTTGTGGTTAATTATTTTGATTTCTTTGCACAATGCCAGGACCCAAAAATCCCTATTTTACTGAGGGAGGATTGTCAGTCATGGTGGATGAAATCATAAAAGTAGAGGCATGATTGTTTGGAGCCCAAGTCCTAAATACACCCCTGTCTCAGAAAAGGTAAACATGGGCCAGAATAGTCGACAGAGTGAATGCTGTAGCAAACAACCTGCACACACAGGAGGAAATTATGAAGAGGTGGAACGATCTGCGGGGGAGGGTGCGTTCCCTGGCCTCCAAGCGTCACCTGGAGGCCCAGAGGCCTGGTGGTGGTTCTCTCAGGCCCTCCTTACAACTCATGCCCTGGGAGGAGAAGGTCTTGCAGATCCTACATCTTGAAGGCTTGACAGGAATACCTGGTAGAGTGGAGTCTGGTAAGTTACACTTTACAAAGCTCACTAAACCTCAATTTCCTGAATGTCCTGTTTGTACTCAACTCAGCTGTTGCCAATGTGTTTGGCACATATTTTCCTAACATAGAAGCCTCAAAATATCAGTATTAGCTAATTTGGATTGTTTGTGTGATTGTATTGTGTTGCATCTAAGGTTACAGGTGTCAATTTCCATTTTATGTCACATGATGGTATGGTGCCTGCAAGTGTTAGAACACCAAATAACCCATTACCCATATGCATGTCACATTGTAAGTGTCTGTCCCATTTCAACTGCATATTTTGCACAAGTACGTTCCACTAAACATTTTGCTTGGAAGTTGGTTTTGAAATAACTACAACTACCATGATGCCCCTGTTTCTATTTTGTCAAAAGAATATTGCTATGTCATATTGCTCATTCTCTCTTGTCTAACATATTTCCAAATATGATAAAGTGTCATGTTGTGATCAATCCCTATTCAATGCTCTCGTCTGAAAATTGTTTGTGTTGTTTTTGGAATGTTGCCCTGTTCTTCTCATCCAATTGAATTGATGTCATGACTTTCACAAATCAAACTGTGTTGACCCAGAAATTGTAAGGTATTAAAATTACAATGCTGAATAGAAGTGGTAATTGCTAAAATTTACTCTGCACTGTTCATGTGACGACAAATGCCAAACATCCATCCAAGTTGTGTAAATGTCTGTTTTAAAGTCAGCTCGGACTTGGAATTGTCAATTACATATTTCACCTCTACACTGTGTTGGGTTGAATGGTTGGGAGATGTTAGCTATACTTCCTAAACATTTCAGGACATGTTATGACCTGCTTATTTGAAGTTGTACTGTTTACAATTGCAAATAGGTAGGGTAATATGCTCAATACTACTCAAAGCTATAATCATAATAATCTTTTCCTTTTTTTTTCTTTTTGGTATCTACATTGTTTGTCTCAAAAGATTTGGATGTAAAATACAAACAAAGTTTTACTGATAAAAATGTTCTCAATGTCTCAATAGGTTCAACTGCTGGAGCACGTGGCCAGGAATCTGCCACTGAAGAGACCTTCACTCCAGCCGGGGTCAAGCCTTCAGTGAGGACAACACTCCTGGTAATCTGGATGACAATGAGGTTCCTGGTCCTTCTGCTCAGTCTGGGCAGACGGCTCCAGTGAGTGTCACTGGGCCCACACCGACACCTCCCATCCCAGCTGTAACACCTTCGCTAACTAAAGCCTCTACTTTCTGTGTTCCTACCACTGTAACACCGATTGTGTGCCCCCCAGTCTTGAGTAATGTTGAGACCACATCACCACCAGCTTACCCAGAACCCAGTAGGGTGGGGCACACTGGGCCAAGGGCACAGGGTAGTGGGAGTAGGGAACGTGGGAGGGATTCTGTGGGTCAGCATAGTGAGGCCACTTGGGTCAGTCTCACCCAGACCACCATCGACCAAGTCTTGGGAACATATCATCAGTCCCAAGACATGATGGGCCAGGTACTCACCGATCTCCGGGAGATGAAGCAGTTTTAGAGGGAGCTCAATTATCAGATGGAGGCTCAGAACTCCAACTCCAATATGGGCTCTCTGACTGGGCTGCTGCATGACATTTACACCCATATGTGCAGGGCTTTCCCAGCACCATCTTCCCCCATCTACATCTGCCACAGGAAGGGATAACCTGCCACAGGAAGAACCACCTGCAGCCACCCCAGGCCCTGTAACTGTGGATCCTCCCCTCACCTGCAGGAGGGGACACCCACCCAGATTATCAGGCGGTGAGAATGGCAAGACCTCTACCACCATCAGCAAGAAACCCAGACCCTAATTTCCTCCAGTGTGTGACTACCATTCACTCTGTCGGCTATTTCTGGACACATTTACCTGTCTGATGTCAGTCGTATTTTGGAAATTGAACTTCAAACAATTTTGGCTCTCCAGCTATGGTTTCATTAATCATGGCTGACTTCTTCACCTTTTGGTTTGTTTTTTCATTTTCATTTTCACCCTGTTTAATTTCTTCACATTTAGTTCAATAAATTCAGAACTCAAAACCTCATAGACTGGTGGTCCCAACTCTATCTTTGCATTTTTTTCCTTCCATCAAAACTTTACAATGGCAAAAATCAAATCATTGTGTAAACATAGATAATTTAGTAGGTAATGTTTTTCTCAAGCTCCCAACCATGACATGCCAAAAATATATACCATTAAATCATCTTCCACTATGTTTATTCCATTTCACCAATAATGGTCTGTCAACATTTTCACTAACAAAACAATCCATACACAACACTAATACTCAGTGCCAGTTTTCACATTTCCAGTTCCAGACCTTTCCAACATGGAAGAAGGGGATATATCCAAAAAAATCAGATTGAATAGGCAACTTATCATTGACTTATGTCATCAGCTGGAGCCAGATCTTCTGGCTCAAGGGAGGAATCCCACAAAAATAGCACACATAGACACAAACATGGCAGTACTACATTTTGTAGAGACAGGATCATTCCAATCCACTGTTCCAGTATCTGGTGGAATGTCACAACCAAATTTCAGTGGTGTGCCACAAGAAGTATATCCTACAACGATGAGATACATTAACAGCTACATACACTTTATGCACAATGACACTTTTGCCAATGTGAAGGGAGATTAGCATTATTTGGCTCTGCTACCACATGTGGTTTGAGCTAATGATGGCACACATTTTGTCTTAGTGCCAACACAGGACAGAGAACAAGTCCAATGTAATCTTTAAATCTTCCATTCAATCACAGTGCAAGTTGCCTTCGTACAAGATTTATACACCCAAAGTCTGTGTCTATCTTTCCCAGGATCTATCTTTCCCATGATCAACCCATGTTCCCTTTGTACTACGAAACAGCAACATATACCTGCAAATGTCACAACTCTGAAATGTCCAAATGAAGATGACATGGAGAAGGAACCTAAAAAAAGATCAAAACAAAAAGATTACCAATCAAACATAACATAATAGACACATTACAAAGTCAACTTTTGGAGGACACCATTTCACAAAACAATCATAGATAAACAATGTAACTGAACACAGTAGTCAATGTGTCAAAACTTTGATCAACAAACACCTTTGGCCTGAATTTCCCTGAACTTGCCCTTCCGAATAAATATATTGTAAAGACAGAGGCCCCCTGCTAATAGGGTGCAGTTCCTTAAGGCAGGGCTAATAAATCAAGTGTAAAGACTTAAGGCAACAAATATACCAACATCTCATAATTTCAACAATCGACTAAGCAAATTATTTAAGAAACAAAAGAGAACCAACAATATCTATTTTTCTGTATAAAGTATCAAAAAATATTTTATTAATAATCAAGTTAATGCTGAAAAAACAATTTCATACTAAAACAACACCCCATTCGTACTAATTCATTCATATCTTCATTCATACAGGATGCAATCAAATCACAATAAAAACCACAATTTTTTTGACAAGGACAATGATAACAATTAGTATCTGATTTTTATGATCATAGAGAAACAATGTGGCACAATGGTAATATACTGTTGTGTTCCGCGCGTTTCAGCACAAGGCAGTGCCTTCATCAGGAAGAGGGGCCACAATGGATCAATGATGATATCTTATCTCTCTCATAAAGATGATCAAGTTGTAGCTATAACTGCTGCAACACGTAGAGCGTTCACTACATCTGGCCATGAATGATAAGAAACTTCAACAATATGCTTCCAATTGACCTGATAATATATTTGTTAAATGATATCAGGTTGCCGGATAAGGGATTCCTCCGACGCCATGATAGCCGCGTGAAGACTAAGTTAGTCTTCACGCGGCTATCATGGCGTGCGGAGGAATCCCTTATCCGGCAACCTGATATCATTTAACAAATATATTATCGGGTCAATTGCTAAGCATACTGAAATTCAATCAAAAGGACGACCTATATCCAGTTGTTCAACGTTAGCATTATAAGGCCTTCGGTCTGTGGTGTTATTGCAACACACACTTTCAATTGGAAGCTTATTGTTGAAGTTTCTTATCATTGCCACATTGTTTCTCTATGATCATAAAAATCAGATACTAATTGTTATCATTGTCCTTGTCAAAAAAATTGTGGTTTTTATTGTGATTTCATTGCATCCTGTATGAATGAAGATATGAATGAATTAGTACGAATGGGTGTTGTTTTAGTATGAAATTGTTTTTTAGCATTAAATTGATTATTAATAAAATATTTTTTGATACTTTATACAGAAAAATAGATATTGTTGGTTCTCTTTTGTTTCTTAAATAATTTGTTTAGTCTATTGTTGAAATTATGTGATGTTGGTATATTTGTTGCCTTAAGCCTTCCGAATAAATAACCACCACATACTTCTCTCATCATCACATCAATAGGTGGTATAACGGTAAAAGTGATAACATGTAAAGACATACTCACACTCATGAGAAGAAGTTGTCAATGACACCTTGACGTAAGTCAACCCCTTCGTCTTCATCACTATCTTCTCTATTTGGCATTTCAGGATCCTCATCTGGGGCTCTTCATGGTCCCCATCCTCTGTGATGTAAGGGCTGTTCTGTCGCAGGGTGATATTTTGGAGCATGCAGCAGGCCACGGTAATTTTGCACAACTTAATAGAGGAGGGCCCCACCAGTTTTCTCCAGACAATGAAATCTTGCCTTTAGGAGCCCGAAAGTCCACTCCACTAGTCACCGTGTTCTTCCATGGTGCTCATTGAAGTGGACATCCCATAGTGTTGCTGGATTCCTCAGCGATGCCAACACTTATGGTCAGTTAGGATAAGCTGAGTCTCCTAGACGGAAGACAAAAAAGTGCCATAAAATATAACACAATTTCAGATTATTCTACTAGAAATCCCCCAAACAATGTTATGAAAGATTGTACTAACCAACAAGCCAGGCCCTCTCAGGTCCAAGTTGTGACATTTGCCGGGGTATGGAGATGTTCAGTAGTGCAAAGGAATCATGGGCAGAGCCTGGGAAATGCACAGACTCTTGTTAATGTACAAATCCGGTAAGCAGACAACTTGCACGTTGATTGAATTGAAGTGTTTCCGATAGACCTGTTCTCTGTCGTGTGGTGTCACTAAGACAATATTTGTGCCATCAATTACTCCAACCACATGTGGTAGGATACCCAAACCGTAAAAGCCCCCATTCACATTGGCTAAATCCTGCTCCCGTGGAAACTGAATGAAGCTGTTGATGTGTCTCATCAGTGAATATATAACTTCTGGTAGCACACCACTGAAAGTTGGTTGTGACATTCAATCAGATACTGCCACAGTGTATTGGAAGGATCCTGTGGCCACAAAATGAAGTAATGCCATGAGTTTGACAATTGGTGTAATAGATGTGGGATTTCTGTTGTGACGCTGAAGATCTGGCTCCAGCTGATGACATAAATCCAGTATAGTTTGCCTATTCAATCTGAACTTCTTGATTATATTTCTTTCTTACATGGTGGCAAGGTCTGATAATGGATGTCGTCTCCTCACTCTCCCAGGGTTCATATGTCTGCATTGGTAAAACATGTGAAAAGTTTTCTCATTTTCCACAGCAAAATTTTGATATTTAATACTAAAGTCATGTAGTTGTACAAAACATATATAGTTTTACTACATATTTAAATAAAACATTTGCTTTTTGTCCTTTGTTCTTCACAAATTACGTTTATACCCTGAAATAAATTTATAATAACAAAATGTGTAAATAATACATTTAAATGTACACGTTCCTTTTTTCCCTCCAACATTGTCATCAACTGAGATGTAAACAGCACTGCGCTATTTTTTAAAGATATTTATATTGATTTTTTTATAACATAATCCACATAAACATATGACATCATAGAATTTATGACAGCGATAATGAGCAGAAGAGGTGCAAACATGTACACGTGGTACTGAGTTTCCGCACAGTAGACACAGAAGTCTAAGGTACTGCACTAGTCTTGGTGCGTGACATGGGTAAGTTGCTGATCATCGTCGTCATGGCATAACTGGGGCAAAACTTTGGGGTAGTAAGGTGCTGGCAGGGTGGCTGCAATGACTGGTTATGAAGGGTTAGGCTTGCATAGTGGTGGGGCGAGCTTGCAGTTGCATTGGAGCGCATTATGTATGTGAAGGGGAGTAAAGGGGTGCTGCAGGGGCATCTGTGTGGATGACCACAATTGAGGTGCTGTGTATGGCAGGTGTGGGAGGTGTTTGGCCTGTTCACGGGGTAGATAATCATTTCCCACCTCCTGTTGGAAGTGGGTAAGCAAGACTGCCCACTGGGGAGACATATGCTGCTTGTGTAGTTGTCGCACCTCCTCGTAGCGGAGGGCATCTTCCTCTGCTGCACCCCAATTGCACATTGCTTCCCGCCAAGCCTCTACCGGGAGGGATGTGGGGGAAAGCCAGTGGAACGTGAGTATGCGTTTGGCTAGTAGAAGTGCTAGGGCTGCAATGCAGGTGTGCACTTTCTGCTGTTTCTTGCGCTTGAATATAACCAGGGAGCAAGCCTCCCATGTGTGAATGTCCGGTAACTCTTTGAGCTCGCGCAGAGTGATGTGGATCGAGTGCCAGTAGCTTTGGAGAGTATGACAGGGCCAAAGCATGTGTATGAAGTCCATGTTCGGGGTCTGACAGTGCGGGCATTCGAACTGCATCTCGGTGAAGAAGCGATGAAGCTGGGCCAGGGTTTGGTAGGCCCTGTGGAGAATGAAATATTGTATGTTTTTGAAGCGGGGTTGCAGGACACCTTTTAGGGGAACTCGAGTGCCTAGTCCCATTCCTTGTTGAGGAGTACCCTCCCAAATTTATCCTCCCATTTTGGGTGCAGTGCTGCAATGGGGGAAGGTGTCAGTTTGTGGTTGGCCTTATAAAGCCAAGTAATATGATGGCGGCCGGCTACCATAGCCAGGATGGTCAGCAGTAGTGGGTGTGTTGTCGATCCCCCCCAGTGAGGTCCCAAAGGATGTGGCATGTGTGATTGAGCTGTCTATGTGTGAGGAACTGTCCCGGCGGGAGATCATTTTCCTCGGCAAGTTGGTCGATGGTTGGAACTGACCTTCGGCAAATCGTATCGAGTGATCCTTCTAGGCCTTGAGGACTGTGGTAGTAAAGCTCCCCAAGTCACGGGGGAGACCAATGAGGGTTTGTTTCGGGGTATATAGTGGAGTCCCCCGAGAGAGGTGGCGTATCTTTGTCAAGCATGTTCTTGTCATCATCGCCTGTAATGGCCAGGGGGATGTAGGCAGAGCTTTCGGTAGTAGTAAGCTCCAGATCGTGGAGATCGGTAGGGGTCCAAGCTCAGAGCAGGTTTTGTCCACGTGGTGTACCACAGTCCAGCGGGATAACCATTAGAGTTTTGCTGCAAGGAAATATGCCTCGAAGGTGGGGGCACCCAAACCCCCCGGTCTACCAGCAACTGAAGCTTGGTGAAGGCAACCTCTTGCGCCCGGCTCCCCAGATGAGCATGCAAAGGAGAGAGTCCAGTTCCTTAAAGAAGGAGCAGGCGGGACCACTGGGATGTTCGCGAAGTAATATAACAGGTGAGGCAGGATAACCATTTTTGCTAGAGTGATCTTGCCTATGGGTGCTAACGGAAGTGACTGTCAGAAGTGTAACTGGGCACGAATTCTTGCTAGGGCCTTTCGGAAGCTCCCCTCGTATAGATCCTTGGGCTCATGGTAGAGATAGACACCCAGGCAACGGGTCGCCTGAGCTTGCCAAGTAAGGCGAGCGGTGTCATGGTATATGTTCAGTGGTTGTTGATCCAGGCAGAGCGGGTACACAGCCGACTTTGTCCAATTGACTCTGAGTCCAGCCACCTAGGCGTAAACAGCACTGCGCTAATATCGCTTTTCAGCACAGTAACACACAACATATAAATGTTTATTTTTTTTAAAAATGAGTGTCCACTGAAGTTTGAATATCTAAACAAACTAGCCCCCATTTTGAGTGGTAGTGATGCACTTAACAGTCACAAACACACTATTTTGAACTTCTAAAATGGCGGGTGGCTGACCTCGCCGATAGGACATTTGGAATCAGACCAGAGTGGCGGAAGTTGACTGCGTAGTGAGCGGTAAACTCCATGATGGACACACCCATAGGCTCATGTTGGTGAAAGTAACGTACAAAGGCCAATGGCTGTGTCCGTTTACGCTGATTGTGTACGTCACGTACATGCATGCAGAGGTTGAAAAAAAAGTTCACTTGCCTACTAACACTGCTGCCATCAAGACCTCCTCCACATTTGCTGCTGTTCGTCACCTCTGGGAGAAACGATTCCAGGTTGAGCAGGTGAGAGGGCCCCAGCCTTCTCACCAGAAGAGCTGGAGTTGCTGGCACAGGAAATCCTCTCCCTGTATGGTCAGCTCTCTGGCTCACCAGAGGAACAGGGACATGTCTGAAATGTATATGGGAATCTAACTGGTTTTTTCCATTAACACAGGCTACAATGTCCCTTTGAGTTCCTGAGTGAACTGTAGTTAATGATGTGAAGTGTCACATATTTTGTTTTTTACAGAGGACAGTGATATTGGCGAATTTTAAGCACTCATCTATGTTGAAAAACAACAACATTAGCATGTGTTGTGTGCTTAAAGCCCTAGATTCTAATTGGTGTGCATGTAGAATAATATCTATGTATATGTTAGAACTACATGTGCTAAGTTGAAGACTCACATCATGTAAATTAGAAAACACATAATATACACTTTACAACTGTACATAAAAATGTTTTTTGTACAAACCAAATGAAAATTATGTTAGCTATGTGTATCGTCCCACAAATCACTCAGCCTAGATCAGGGCTCTCCAAACAGTTGTATGGGAGCTACCAGTAGCTCACAGACCCCTTCAGGGTAGCACACAGCCTTGAGGTCAGTTGTTAGATGGGCACAAGGTCATTCTTACATGTAAAAATTATGGGAAGGCTGTGTTCATGTGACATCATGATCATGAGGCTGCAGATAACAAGGCATGACAATGAGCAGTGCTCAGTCAGAATAATGGGTTAGGCTGGGGATGAATCACAGGGACAAAAAACTAAAGCACTGATGTACATATGTCATAAACATATATCCTTGCCAGCTCAAATGTTGAGGTGTGCTTAAAAATATGCCCCTGAATGTTTTTAAATGGACAACAGTTGAAAGGTAGAGTTACCTAAATTATTGAGCAAGCACTTCATTTAATTTTACTCGCATTTCAAAGTGTGCCATGTCCAAACTGCAGGCCCCTTACTCACAGTGGGCACTATTTACTGTGCCATAAGTATTTATGTTTAGCCTTTAGTAGTTCCCAGTCTTTTGCACTGACCAGAAGTAGCTCACATCACAGAATATGTAAGAACCCCCTGGGCTAGATAGATGTCACAGGCCTGGACTGGTGAGTTTGGACCATGACATGGGATGAGAGTTTTCACCAGGTCATTACAAAAGTGTGCATTAAGATGTTGGTTTTGGTCAACCCATGAAAATACACATGTTGTATGCTAACTTATGAGTCATGCCATTGGTAGAAAATGTAGTTACATCAATGTACACAAATAAAAAGCCACAAAACCATTGTTTTTTCTTTCATTTCAGTCATGTATCCATACTGGTCAATGCCCATTAGAAATGGGACATTTGAAAGTCCATCGCTGGGAAGGTGCGGTCCCTGGGGGTCTACATATGGTGCAGCGTCCATTGCTGCAAGAGATGGC
Organism: Calotriton arnoldi; assembly: GCA_963921515.1. NCBI lineage: Eukaryota > Metazoa > Chordata > Amphibia > Caudata > Salamandridae > Calotriton > Calotriton arnoldi. The sequence continues at coordinate 1,243,993 of CAWUFW010004407.1, read as the reverse complement.
AGGATCTACGACGCTGGACCAGAAAGTCAACCAAAGTCTAACTCGGGCAGTCTGCCCAACATGGGAAGTGCGTGCACTGTACCCTGACCCCACTAGTGGCCTGCATTCTTGGGGTGGCCTATTCGGAGTTGATGATGGGCAGTTCAGGGCCCAACAGCAGTAACAAGGGGGTAAGTTCTTATCAGAGTTTCACATGTTACATGACTAATTTTTTTTCACAGCCAGGATTTTCCCCATCAAAATTAAGGGTGATCCATGTCCAACGCACAAGCAGAGTTCTTGAAGGCGTACGTTTTGTACAATGTGTATGATGATGTGCTTTGTCTATTAATTATTTTGGAAAGTATCCCACCTGATTCCTGTTCACAGCCAAAGGACTGTTTTGAGCAGACACATAGCTTCCTAAACTCCACATATACATCAGGTTCTTTGATGTCATGAGGGACAGTTGTACCAAACAGGTCAATAGTCTTTATTGTGTCAGGTGTGATGCGCCTTCACTGCTGTAGATGATGCAAAGGTAGCCCTATTACATATGACATAGCATACTCAGCACTTATGACACAGTAGATGTACCAAAAGTTGCATTGATAAATTGGGATTCTACACAAACAAGAGAGAGCATGTGATCCAAAATGACTAGTGACATCAGAATTGATGGCTACATTTTGGAATCAAAACATATCCAAATTGTGTTTAGCCTCAAACATACTGTCCCATACTTGTTAAAAGTGACAGATTGGCATGATGTCTTACTCTTTCATAAATGTGTTTGTAAGTAGGCCTGGGCGGTGAACTCGGCTCCGTTCGCGGAGTTTTTCGAACTCAGAGCTCGCAGAGTTCCGAAAAACTCACGGAGCGGAGGTTTTTCCTCGCTCGCCAATGGTAAGTTGGTGAGCGAGGAAAATCCGATGCTAGACCACTTCCCAGCGAGATGTCTCAATGTGGGCGGTCGCAAAAGAACGCTACCGCTCGCGTTGAGAAATCTTTCTTTCATGTTGAGGAAGCTGCGGCTTGAGTAGAACTTTTACTCGAGCAGCAGAAAGAAGCAGCACCCTTTTGTGCTGTGTGTGATGCCGTTCTCGCTGATTTTACAGTGCGGGACAAACACTCAGCCCTAAAAATCAGCATGAACGGTGTGAAGTGACGCACTCCGCCACTCGTGGTAATCCACATAGCTTGGTGGAGGTTTTTTGTCACTTCACGGAGTTCCTAACCCCCACCAGGCCGATTTGTAAGCCAGTCTGTTTCTGGACAAATAATTGTGATAGGCATACAATTTTTGATGGAAAACAGATAGGAATGTGGACACACTGGAGACAGAGTAACACATACCCAAGCCATTTCTCAATGTCCTTTGTCATGTCCAGATGAAATATCAATGATGGAGAAAAATGTGAAACTTTAATTGATTTTGGAAGATGGAAAGTTCCATCATGTATATGTAGGAGTATCCCATCAGGAAAACTCAGGCCAAACACATGACTCATTAGGCAAATGTTGAAATGCATAAAGGTGTATTATGTTGCAGATTGTGATTTACATTTGAATCTTTGAAGTAATTATTATATATAAAACATTGTATGCAATGATTACTGTGATGTTCTACAACTTTTTGACTACAGTGAAAGCCAGTATATTTAGTGAAACTATTTCACAAAGATACAACAAACTTCAAATAACTAGAGATATTTAGGAGTCAAATGTGAAAATGTGTTTTGCTCTGTACTGAAGTGTATTAGAAATGTTTCAAGGGCTATGTATTAACTTATGTTGTAGAAGTAATTTGTCAATCCATCCAAATATTTGTTTTTGACTGTCTTCAACAGCATAGGTATCTACATAGTATGCAATACATTGCTAAGCTACTTCAGTACAGAATTCATTTATAATTTTTGACATTTGACATATACTTTAGTGACTTGAAGTAAGTGTTACCATTGTGAAATCCCAAACAAAGGTCACCTGCTTTCAGTTTATACTAATATTGGTACACCATTGCAGTATTTGTTGACACACATTTATTCATATTTTACTTATTGAGAATGAAAAGTATGCAGATTTTACCGCCTTGTGAACACACTGCACAAAGGTATTTTTGGTTGATATTCTTTTTGGTGACATCAGTTCACTATTCTCAACTACAAAGGCCACCCATTCAGAGATGTGAAACAGTTCCTGGAGAGACATAATAATGAATAACAGACCAGATCATTCATGATATAGGATATATTATGGGGAATGACAGAACTGTGACCAAATGTATTCTGAAAATGTTGTGTACTTGCATGAGCTTATGCTAATATAGACCCAAAGTTTGAGAGCCTTTGAAGCAGGTGAAATCTGAAAACTTAGAAACTGTTTTGAGATCAAAGATCATGATCAGTTCTGTTTACACAGATTCAATAAGATATTGTACTTGTAATTTCAGCATCAACCAGAGCAGGCAAAGGAGAAGCAGCTAGCCACTGTGGTTTGGGTGCAGACACCGCCGGCACCGAGGGATCAAGTGGCACGGAGGGTTAAGGGAGTGCAAAGGAGGCAATCAGCTTCTCAACATCTTCTTTGGAGGCCTCTTCCAGTGAGCACTCCCTAGTGGTGGTGGACCTGACAGGAAGTCTAACAATTGCATCTTTGTCTGCCACCCATAGTACCATCTCCACCTTCCCTCATGCTTCCCCCCAGTTGGCCAAACCAGACCCCCCCTAAAAGGGGTGATACTGATACCTTCTTCGCTGCAGGCACCTCACCCCCTGTCCCCCCAGGTGCCCTGAGTGAGGAAACCATTGACCTCCTCCAAAACATCTCTGTAGGCCAGACTGAACTACTGAATGCCAACCTCAGGCTTGGCTGCCAATTGCAACAAATGGTACATGGAATGCATTCACAGTGCTATGTCTGGCCTATAGAGGTCTTTTCAAGGTCTATCCTCCTTACTGACTGTAGTCTTCCAACCATCCCAACCTTGAGCCCAACCTCCCACCACTTCCTCTTCCTCATCCAAATTTCCTATTTCCAGACCTGTCGCAAGAACACTCACACCTTTGCATGCACCCACTCACATAGACACCAGCAGCACACCCACACAGAAACACAAACAGCACAAAAACACAGGCACACACCCAAACATACAAATACCACTCACACCACCAGCACAACCACAGGCACCTCAGCCACCACCACACACATATGCACCACCTCCACCACCAGCACACCCACAGACACCGCAGCCACCACCACACCCACACTCACATGCACAACCACACCCAACACCTCCAAAGACACCGCAGCCACCACCATACCCACATGCACCACAACCACACCCAGCACATCCACAGACACTGCAGCTACTACCACACCCACATGCACCACACCCAGCACCTCCACAGCACACCCATCCACTCACACATACACAACATTAGAATTCACACCCACAAAACACACAAACATTATTTGCAGGCCTTTTTATTTCTAATTTTGCATAAGTTTTAATTAATTTTATACAATAAAGCTTTACTTACTTACTTACCCACAAAACCCAAATGCCCACACTCATCCAAACAACAGACACCTATGACGCAAGACACACTCAAACGTGCATGATATACACCAGACCTACAGGCACCTGCACCCTCAATAGACACATGCACATCAGACACTGCCACTCCCCCTACCTCTTAAACCCAGCTCCCTGCCCATTTTTCCATTGAAGATGTCCCCATGCCCTAAACCCTTCCAAGCCCCAATTCACCTCTAGCAAACACAAATCTACCCCTTCCACACCCCAACCCACCCCTACAAAACACAAGAACACCCCTCCCAAAATCACACCCCCCACTCCCAAACCTAAGGGCACCCTTCCCAAACTCAACCCACCCACTCCCATGGAAGATCTTGGAGGTGCCTGCTCTGCCCACTAGATGCCCCTTCCTGAGGAGGTTTCCCTTGGCAGTGTATTTTTACCAAATTTCTCTGGGACACTCTTCAGTAGCTGAGCGCTCTATAAATCTCTTTAACATAACATAACAAAACATGAGATAACCATTGGAGGCAAGCTTTGTGCCACTGCACAATAGTGCAGAACCTTTCACTTTATGGACTGCCATTTGGCTTGATTATTATTTTGAGAGCCATATCTCCTTTTGTGTAATAAATCCATACTTTTGATTTCACCAAATTAGTCCTGGCATTATTTTTCCTTAGTAATTGTTTGATTCCTAGCAATGTTTCTGAGTAAAACATGAAGTACTTAGTTACACTTGTTAACATAGTATGTGATAGTCATTTGAATTTAGGTGCAGGCATTCATCATAGTAATGGCCATGTGCACCAACTAATTGATGCTACAAAATTTATTTGGATGTGTTACTACAGGTGTGTTTGTTTCACCTTGATTATTGATCAGTATGAAATATTTTGTGACTATTGAAATTGGATACAGTACAGGACTTGCACTAGACAGGGGTAAATGTTACATGGATGTATATGTTGAATACTTCTAATTTGTGACTAACATTGATTTTACAGTTAATTTCTAAGGTAAAGATTACAACTTGTCTAGTGCAATTTCTACATCATGTTACATTGCACTTATCCCTACGATGTGTGTTGCAAAAGTTTTTAATGTGGGAAGTTTTGAAAGTTGTTTCTGCACACCAGTATGGGGACTTTTTCATTTTTATTTGGATATATTTTTGTGCAAGTGTCCATTTTATTAAGGCAGCTTGCACCAAATGAATACAGATGATGTGATCATATAGGTGTGTTTCTTTAAATTTCTTGAACGTCAACATCACAGACATATGCAGTGCACATTGATATGCTATTGCTTGTAAGAGAGGTTTATAAATGCAACAGTCCTGTGCACGTTAACAGACAAGTCAATGGGTAACCAATAAAAGTGGAGCTTACTGTCGATTGCATCCATGATGGTGTTGGATTTGTTCGTCATCAAGAAGCAGCAGCAGCGGCAGGACTTGGAAGATCGGATCCATGGTGGAACAGGAAGTATGAAAGTGAGAAAAGGTGCCTTTCTGTCTTATACCCTTCCTTCCACCAACTCAGATGTGGAGGTTTGACCGCCACAGTCAGATCGGAAGGTAGGCACCTCGTGATTGGGCCAGGGGGGAAACTGGGCGTCCTCCCTCCGACAGCCACTTTTGCCTATCCCGCCATTGACATGGTCGAGACTTTCTAGCAGTGGCAGCGGGACCAGGTGGTCTTTCGTCTATGGACCCGCTGACATCTAAATGGGGTGGGCAGACCACCAAGCTGACGGGATGGAATACCGCCAAAAAAGCCATGGCGGGACACAATTCGCCAAGATCTAAATCAGGATCCTAGCTATAATTGTGACTTCTTTTAAATTCCAATCAACGTAATTAGCATACAACACAGCTGGGCACCAAGAGGAAGCTTTATTTCGAAACATGAGGCATGCTGCCCTCTGCTACACTGATCTCTACAGCTAACTCGTGAACAGAGTCACAATTCAGGATAACCACTGTGTAAAAGAGTTCCACTTCCTTTAGGGCAATCTACTCACAAAGTCAAATTCGACCATAAACCTAAATGTATGACCTCAAGTTTATGGGCAAATTTACCTCTGTTATGCCTGCCAGGAATTCACAAAAAGCTTATTCGTAGGCATAAGCCCATTTAAATTGTGTGGAGATATGTTCACCCATAAAACACAGACTGAGGGGTCGATTCCGATTCGGGCCGGAAAAAGCACCGACCGACTCGGATCCGGAAAAAATACCGACCGACACGTACCCGTGGCGCACGACACGCCAAGTACGATGCAAGGCGCGAAAAATCCGACCGACACGTACCGAAACAAAGTCGACCTACCGAGCCGCACGGAAAGCAGCAATCCGGCCGGAAAAACACGCGAATCCAACCGACCGACACGCACCCGGAACAAATCCGACCGAAACGTACACGCGAACTCCAAACCGCAAAGTACGATGCAAGGCGCGAAAACCACAACCGAGTCGGACGGAGGACAAGCCGTACGACCGACACGCATACAAAACCGAGCCGAAGCAACACAATACACCGCGACCGACGCGTACGCAGCATAGAAAACTGCACAAACACAGCGTGAACGAAACGGAGAACACCGTACGAGACCAATGCAGGGTCCGACTCGGTCACAAGAACGTTTCCAACATACACAAACAGCACAAAGCAAAAATCACCCAAAAAAGGCCAAACAAGCAATTACCAAGCCAATAAATACTGGGGGTGGGGACAGAGAACAAAGACACACCCACAACTCCACCTATATAAAGGACACAAATCACTACCATGAGCCTTTGCAAATGCCATTCCACTGCCAGCACCCAAGAGAAAGCAACCACACACCCACAGCTCATCCCTCACACAAGCCACACACCATCAGCACACCAACAAATACCTACCTCACATACACCCAGCAAAACACACACTCACACACCCTCACCTGCACACCAACACACACATCACCCACCATCACCACCCATCACCATGCCCCCAAGAAGAATCCCAAGTTCCTAGATAGTGAATTGGAAGTCATGGTAGACGAGATCCTCAGGGTGGAGCCACAGCTGTTTGGCACATTGGTCCAACAGACCCCCATGTCGCAGAAAACCAAGATGTGGGAGAGGATCATCAACAGGGTGAACGCCCAATCACCATGTCGGCGCACAAAGACCGACATCCAGAACAGGTGGTATGACGTGCGCAGGAGGGTACGGAAAATGCTGAAGCAAGACTACATCAACAGCCAACACACCGGCAGTGGCCCTCCTGCCAAGCCAATATACCTCAGGCCCTGGGAGGAGAAGGTGCGGGCCATCCTTCCGCCAGTGAGCGTATATGGACTAGAGGACATCCCAGAGCCTGGTGAGTACACAACAAATGTACACAATATACTGCCACAAAACACACACACATCACTGTCAAGGGGAGAGTCAAACCATGCACTCATAGCAATTACACAGCAACCAGAACAGAATCATCCCAAAATGTGTATGTCAGTCAGATAAACACAACACATGCCATCAAAAAAGTCACATCCAACTGTGCCAACACATGTACAAACACAACCACAACTACAGCTAGGCAGTGGCACAAATAGAACTAACAAACACATCCACACATGTAGCCACCACAACAACACCAACACACAGTGAAGACCACTCAAAGGAAGGAATTCTGTGTATGCTGGCCAAGTCAGTGTAGCCAATAGCATCATGGGAGTCGCAGTCACACATATTGCCCCCCCACAACTGTCCCATCAACACCACCATGAACCATGCGCACATCACAGGGAGTGGAGAAGGACTCACAAGATGGCTGACACTGGCTACTGCTGTGGGGAGCACAAGGCCCTGCTGGCAACTGTGCACCAACAAACAGCAGGACACCACTGACTGACATCCTGAGAGACAACTTACACTCCCTGCAATGCAAGCACGTTCCATGGTGGGATATCTGGCTAGCTGGGTGGGAAGGGGGACTTGCAGCACTGACCATAGTCACAAGCACCTCCCCTCACACACCCCCCAACACAAACTCCACAGAACCCACCTGGTAGAATGCAATGCCCCCCATCCTAACACAAGATCCCACAAAGAACCACCACCCTGGGTTATGTTGTGTGAAGCACAGGGACACTCTTGGGACTCTTAGCCAAACAACTGCCAGGACAACACTCCCAGCCATCCTGTCAGCACAGCCACCCCACCCCACAGGGAAGCAGAATCAAAAGGAAGGAAGCATGGGCATGCTGGGAAGGGGGTGGAGGCAATAGCATGATGGGAGTCGTAGTCACTGATATTGGTCACCCCCACAACTGTCCCATCAACACCACCCTGAACCATGCTCACATCACAGGAAGTGGAGAAGGACTCACAAGATGGCTGACACTGGCTACTGCTGTGGTGAGCACAAGGCCCTGCTGGCAACTGTGCACCAACAAACAGCAGGACACCACTGACTGACATCCTGAGAGACAACTTACACTCCCTGCAATGCAAGCACGTTCCATGGTGGGATATCTGGCTGGCTGGGTGGGAAGGGGGACTTGCAGCACTGACTATAGTCACAAGCACCTCCCCTCACACCCCCCCAACACAAACTCCACAGTACCCACCTGGTAGAATGCAATGCCCTCCATCCTAACACAAGATCCCACAAAGAACCACCACCCTGGGTTATGTTGTGTGAAGCACAGGGACACTCTTGGGACTCTTAGCCAAACAACTGCCAGGACAACACTCCCAGCCATCCTGTCAGCACAGCCAGCCCACCCCACAGGGAAGCAGAGTCAAAAGGAAGGAAGCATGGGCATGCTGGGAAGGGGGAGGAGGCAATAGCATGATGGGAGTCGTAGTCACAGCTCTACATCCCCCACCACATGGCCCAGCAAGCTCACACTCACGCATGCACATCCCACAGAGAGTGGAAAGGCCCATCAAAGATGTCTGACACTGTTGCTGTGTCGTGGGGAGCACAAGGGCATGCTGGGTACTGCACACCAACCAACAGCAGGACACCACTGTCAGCCATCTTGCCATTGCTCTCACACCCACACACACTGAACTCCACACAAAAGCAAGTAAGTATGGGAATGCTGGGAAGTGGGGTGGAGGCAATGGCATGATGGGAGTCGTAGTCACAGACATAGCTCACCCCCACAACTGTCCCATCAACACCACCCTGAACCATGCTCACATCACAGGGAGTGGAGAAGGACTCACAAGATGGCTGACACTGGCTACTGCTGTGGGGAGCACAAGGCCCTGCTGGCAAATGTGCACCAACAAACAGCAGGACACCACTGACTGACATCCTGAGAGACAACTTACACTCCCTGCAATGCAAGCACGTTCCATGGTGGGATAACTGGCTGGCTGGCTGGGTGGGAAGGAGGACTTGCAGCACTGACCATAGTCACAAGCACCTCCCCTCACACCCCCCAACACAAACTCCACAGTACCCACCTGGTAGAATGCAATGCCCTCCATCCTAACACAAGATCCCACAAAGAACCACCACCCTGGGTTATGTTGTGTGAAGCACAGGGACACTCTTGGGACTCTTAGCCAAACAACTGCCAGGACAACACTCCCAGCCATCCTGTCAGCACAGCCAGCCCACCCCACAGGGAAGCAGAGTCAAAAGGAAGGAAGCATGGGCATGCTGGGAAGGGGGGTGGAGGCAATAGCATGATGGGAGTCGTAGTCACTGATATTGGTCACCCCCACAACTGTCCCATCAACACCACCCTGAACCATGCTCACATCACAGGGAGTGGAGAAGGACTCACAAGATGGCTGACACTGGCTACTGCTGTGGGGAGCACAAGGCCCTGCTGGCAACTGTGCACCAACAAACAGCAGGACACCACTGACTGACATCCTGAGAGACAACTTACACTCCCTGCAACGCAAGCACGTTCCATGGTGGGATAACTGACTGGCTGGGTGGGTGGGAAGGAGGTCCGGCTGTCAACCAAACACAACCAATGCAGACCATGTTCACACCCCAGAAAATACATAGAAATGCCCAAATAATGCAGGACAATGTGCCACACCAATATCAACCCCTGACTGTGACGACTCAGGACAATGCAATGTACAGGCCCGCACCCAGAGGCACAGTCACAACTGTCATGTGTGTCAACCATTGATGCCTGCAGAAACATGACATACATTGTTTGTGTCTCCCAAAAACAGGTGATGATGGGGACACAGCAGCAGACGCTGAGGAGTCCCAGTCCCAGGCTCAAGAGGATGCCGAGCTCACTGGCGTCGTACAGCCTCTGTCCTCCTCGGACGATGAAGAACAACCTGGCACATCCGGTGCAAGTCAACATGCAGCACCAGCAGGACCACCAGCTGCAGCACCAGCAGGACCACCAGCTGCACCCCTGCACCCACCCCTACAACGACTGTCACCACGAATACCATCCCTGCCGACATGGACAGAATAAGGAGCAACACCAGCACAGTGACCCTGGACCAACCTGGGGCCATGGACACCACCACCACCACCAACCCCCAAGGTGGACCAGGGTTATCTGTGCGTGCCACTGCACACACTGCACATGTCAGCAGGGGTGGTGGGAGGGGTGGGAGACAGAGGTCGCTGCTTGCAGACGTTGCTGGTGTGCATGATGACCCACAACTGGTACGCATAGCTGATGCGTACCAGTCCAGCACCGGAGAGCTCAGCCAGGTAGTGGGGCTCCTCAGAGACATTAAACAGCAGCAGGCTGCCCATCATGCCCGCTTGGACTCCCACATGTCCCACGTGGAGTCACACATGTCCCGTGTGGACTCACACATGTCCCGCGTGGAGTCCAAGTGGGATGCACTGCATGAGATGACGGCGGTGCACAGGGACATTTTACAATGCCTCCGCCAGATGAACAGCAACCAGTCCACACCTCCCTGTGTGCCAACAACATCTGGTGCCGAACAAACTGCAACTGCCACAGGGAGGGAGGAGGACTCTGGCGGAGAGTCCCCTGCACCGCAGCAGCCTGCACTTGAGGGCCCCCCCCCAAGAAGAGGGGTCGTCCGAGGAGGGAAAAGTGAGAGGCCGATGGCCAAGCGCAACTCCCAGGAAGCCTGAACCTGTTCTGGATGTTCGCCTTTGTGCACAGACTGTTCACCCTGTTGACGGCAACACTACTCCCACACATTGCATGGGGAGTACAAGTTGGACCAATGTGTCAGACAACTGTGGCCCCGATACTGGGGATCCTGTCTACCCGGACTTTCAATTCACCTAGGAACTTGGGATTGCAAGATTCATGTACAGCACAACCCATCCTATGCACTATTAACACAAATGTATCACAATAAACACACTAATACACCATACTTGCCTCTGTCGTGATTCCAACGTGGGTGCTGTTATGGGGATGATGAACTGCAAAATTACACTGTGTATGCGAACTGCAACAGCAAGGACAACACAGGCATGTGAGTACAGGAAACGTGACACACATGAGGGAGACACACCACCAGGGCTACACGACACATACACACCTAGGCCATCTGACTCATTGCCTACACTGATGTTGCCAGGGAAGACGGTGCAATGCACAGACACCACACCCATTCCCAGTTGTAGTCAAGTAGCCCACAGGTGCAGTAAGCAAATGGCAGTCAAATGTGTGACCACAGACAACGCACATCACAAAGTGAAGCACAGGTTTATTACACAGTTGCAACATGCCGTAACCACTACAGATGCAAGGTAACCCCACCTGGCAGCGGGCACACAGTCAACAACTGTAGACGGAAGGAAGTCCATGGGTGTGGCGCACATCACCTGTAGGGACACAACAGCTACCAGCCTGGATGTGCAATCACGTCGTCGGTGGACACAGTTGACCAAACGAATCTGAAAGTACCCTGTGAAGGACAGAAATGACACACAGTCAAAAGCAATGGAGTACAGGACAGAACAGCAAAACACATGCACAATACATGTTACAAGATACCCACCCAGAACCAAGTTAGCATGTCAACACTGTTGGGGAGTACAGCCCACCTGTCACCACACATCGCAACACACATCCAGTCAAGTGGCCCATGGACACACTCCAACAGCACCAGAGCACCACCCACACATCATGCCAACTCACATCATTGACATGACACCTCAGGATACTCACATTCAGCTAAAGAGTTGGTGATGAGCTGTGTGCGGACATCACCATCACCATCATCATCATCATCGTCACTGGCATCGTGGTCCAGGCCAGGATCCTCCACAGGTGGCGGATGTTGGTCATTGTCATCCTGGATGAGAGGCAACTCCTTCCGCACTGCCAGGTTGTGGAGCATGCAGCAGACGATGATAATCTTGCACACTTTCGCAGGGGCATATGGGAGGGACCCTCCGGTCTTGTCCAGGCAGCGGAAGCGGCTCTTCAGGAGACCAAAGGTCCGCTCAATCACTCTCCTGGTCCGACCATGTGCCTCATTGTAGCGCATCTGGGCAGGTGTCACAGGGTTCCTGAGGGGTGTCAGCAACCACGGCATGTTGGGGTATCCCGAGTCACCTACGGACAGACAAGTGCACATTAGCTGACTTGGAAAAGTGGGCGGAATACTACAGATCAGATCACACACAATGGCACAAAGTCAGTACACACCGACAAGCCAGGCACGCTGGTTCTGCATCTGTGCCATCATCCTGGGGATGCGACTACTCCTCATCACAAAGGCATCGTGTGCTGAACCAGGGAAACGGGCACACACGTGTGTGATGGTCATGTCTGCAAGACACACCACCAGTGCATTGACCGAGTGGTAGTGCTTGCGGTTCCTGTAGGCCTGCTCCTGGGCCTGTGGTGGTACCAAAGCCACATGTGTCCCATCAATGGAGCCAATTACATGCGGCATCCTCCCCAGGGCATAAAAGTCACTCTTCACGTCAGTGAGTCGTCGCAGTCTAGGGAAATAGATGTACCGGTTCAGGAAGAGCAACATTGCCGCCAAAACATCGCGGAGCACACGGCTGAACATGGTCTGTGACATCCCACCAGCAGTCGCCACAGTATGTTGGAAGGTACCAGTGGCAAAGAAGTGTAGGGCTGCCATCACCTTCACCTTGGGGGTCAGCGCTGTAGGATACGGCCGGCCAGGCTGCAAATGTGGGGACAACTGCACTGCCAAATCCTCAATCAGCTGCCTGGTGAAGCGGTACCGTCGGATGCTGTCCCGTTCCACCATCGTTGCCAGGTCTGGGAATGGCCGATGGACAGCAGGAGCCCTGCAGTGCAGAGGAGAAGTAAGCAAGATTGTCAGTCACCCCACATATGCGGCATTGAACACACTCAAGATCCCAACATACATCATTATGAGGCACAACTACATGAAGTGTGCAGTACCGGAAGGACATGTATGGTACATACATGGCCAACATCTGTCAACACGGTCCAACAGGTGGCATCAATTAGTCCCAGGTTGGCCCATTGGATATCATGAGGCCGTGTCACAGTTCCCATCTCCTGCTGCCGTGTCACAATAACCCCCCACAGGGACATGTGAGGACAGATGTGCCCCAGGCACCACAGCTCAACGACAGGTACATTCCCAGGGACCCTGTAATGCCACATGGACACTGGCATTACATGGAGTATCATGTATACACCACAGCAAAACAACCATGACCCCCACAGGTAGTGGCCCCACTTGCCACGGCAGGACAGACATGGACGTCTGTGACACACACGCACAACATCAGAGTCCATGCACACACAACGTGGATGTGGAGACTGTCTCCCATTGTGCACATGAAATCAGAGACATTGTAAACACCACATGCACAAAGACTGTGGAGGACCATCACTATTGTGCCACTGGGACACCCTGGCTCAAACATACCGTCCCACATGGGACTCACGGGGTATGTGACATGACATACACATACACCACTGTGAAATGTGACCATGGCACATGCACAGATATGAACAGTTGCACATCACAGTGGTCACGTACACGTAACACCCAGGATCCTGTCCCCATGAACACGTGCACAGCCTGGGGGTGGCTGCCCACAGGTGACACCCACAGGACAACATGTACACCAACATACACACAATAGGAAATGCAGCCTTACATGCCTTATGATAAAGTTTGGACAGGCTGTCGTGATGTAGGTGTGCCCCTCACTCCCTGGGAGCTATCTGTGGCTGGCATATGTCCATCTGAGACAGGCATGCTGACATATGCCAGTCACATGTACAGTGATGCGTTGAACAGCAATGGACCGATCGGTGCCTCCGGCCGGCCCATTGCTTTCAATGTGTGCGGGTACGCGTTGTACCCCTGTGCGCGTTGAACTGCAATGGACCGATCGGTGCCTCCGGCCGGCCCATTGCTTTCAATGTGTGCGGGTACGCGTTGTACCCCTGTGCGCGTTGAACTGCAATGGACCGATCGGTGCCTCCGGCCGGCCCATTGCTTTCAATGTGTGCGGGTACGCGTTGTACCCCTGTGCGCGTTGAACAGCAATGGACCGATCGGTGCCTCCGGCCGGCCCATTGCTTTCAATGTGTGCGGGTACGCGTTGTACCCCTGTGCGCGTTGAACTGCAATGGACCGATCGGTGCCTCCGGCCGGCCCATTGCTTTCAATGTGTGCGGGTACGCGTTGTACCCCTGTGCGCGTTGAACAGCAATGGACCGATCGGTGCCTCCGGCCGGCCCATTGCTTTCAATGTGTGCGGGTACGCGTTGTACCCCTGTGCGCGTTGAACAGCAATGGACCGATCGGTGCCTCCGGCCGGCCCATTGCTTTCAATGTGTGCGGGTACGCGTTGTACCCCTGTGCGCGTTGAACTGCAATGGACCGATCGGTGCCTCCGGCCGGCCCATTGCTTTCAATGTGTGCGGGTACGCGTTGTACCCCTGTGCGCGTTGAACAGCAATGGACCGATCGGTGCCTCCGGCCGGCCCATTGCTTTCAATGTGTGCGGGTACGCGTTGTACCCCTGTGCGCGTTGAACAGCAATGGACCGATCGGTGCCTCCGGCCGGCCCATTGCTTTCAATGTGTGCGGGTACGCGTTGTACCCCTGTGCGCGTTGAACTGCAATGGACCGATCGGTGCCTCCGGCCGGCCCATTGCTTTCAATGTGTGCGGGTACGCGTTGTACCCCTGTGCGCGTTGAACAGCAATGGACCGATCGGTGCCTCCGGCCGGCCCATTGCTTTCAATGTGTGCGGGTACGCGTTGTACCCCTGTGCGCGTTGTACCGCAATGGACCGATCGGTGCGCACCCATTGACAATGGGCTTGCCTGGCAACGGACGCGTTTTCGAATTTCGAACGAGTCGGTTGCTGGAAAATCAGTTGGTCACCCACAACAATGTTGCAAAATCATGTATGTCATGAAGTTGAAGATTTGAAGGATGCTGTGGGCGTGTTTTGGTGCTGCTATTCCATGGATTGGCCAGATTCAGAAGATGCAAACGACTTGGACCTATCACTTTGGACACAAGGGACAGTATCTGCCTCTCCAGCACATATATATTGCTGGCTGTTCCCCTGAGAGCCCACTTGCCTGCACTACATGCTCCAAGACGACATCTGCCACTGCACTGCTGCTGTCTCTGCCCCTCTGGACCCTGCAATGGCACGTACTGTGGAGAGAGCCCCAGCCTTCAGCCTTGAAGAGAACCAGGCCCTGCTGGACAGCCTACTTCCACAGTACAGCAAGCTGTATGGGACACCAGGGGAGCAGGTGAGTGTTCTGTGCACTGCCTTTCTGAATGTGCATTTTGTCTGACTAGCAAGGCTGAGAGTCTGCACGCCACTGGCTAGCAGGCTCACTGAGTAGTTGTCACCCCCCATAGTGTGTAGTGACTTGCACTGGACAGGTATGGTGCAGTGACAGTGCATTTGAACATGGTTTTACTTCCCATGCAATGATACCATGTAGTGACGTCTGGCAAACTGTCCATGGTCAGCTTTGCACTGCCTGTGTACATCATGTGCCCCTGTGATTGAGACATGTATATACAACTGTGTCATGCACGGATATGTTGCATGTGTGGTAATGGCCTTTTCACTTTGTCATCCTGACAGGTTAATGCCCATCGGAAGCAGGAAATCTGGAAGGACATCGTCCGGGCTGTCCGGTCCGTGGGGGTCTACAAGCGCCGGATCCGCAACTGCCAGAAGAGGTGGCAGGACCTTCGGGGCTGGACCCGGAGGATTGCACGGGTCCAGCTGAAGCTGTCGCCTCCTCGCAGGAGGGGCGGAACACGGACCCTGACCCCCCACATGCTCCAGATCCTGGCGGTGGTCTTTCCAGACCTGGATGGGCAGCTGAAGGCCAGACAGCAGCAAGGAGGGGTGAGTCAAAGACTGCACTGTGAACTCTGTATTACATGCTTTGTGCCCTCCTCTGGCCTGGTTCAACTGCCACAGTGCAGCAGTCATGTTGTCCAGGAGCCATGTCCCTCTATTGTGCACTGCCCACTGCTCATCTGATACCCAGGTGTGGCCCTTACAGTCAGGGAATTGTGTCACTTGGGACTGTGTCCTTGCAGTTTGCTTCACTAAAGGTGGGGGACAGCATCTGTTTCCCTAACTCTGTTGTGGGCATCATGGGTGGGTCCATTGTTCACACAACGCCTGGGTTTGGACATGTGATCTGCGTGTTGCTTTGATATGCGGTCCACTTGCTGAGCTGAGCCACCACATGTGCCTGGGGTATGTGGCACACGCCCATGCAGCGGGTGGGAACAATGTTTGTGCCCCAGGAGTGTGCAGATTACGTGTGTCACACATACATAGCCAGCTATCCACTGTCCAGGGCACATCCCTCATTCATGTGGAGCAGGACAGTCATGCCTACTCCAGGCCATGCAATGCACTCTGTACTCCCACTCCCGTGTATCAGCTGACACATTGTGCACAGTGATTTGACCCCTCCGGTGTCTGCCTCTGTGTCAGTGTGCTGTGGATTAGTTGCCAGGACTGCTGGGGTGTTTCTTGGTAGGGGCTCAGCATGCCCCTGGAGATGTGACCATAGGAGACGATACTTGTGTGTCACATAGGTGTTTGATCAGCTGCCCGTGCAGACTGGGGTATGCGAATGTGATGTTCAGGCAGCTGTTCCCCATTCACAGCAAATTGTGAGGGGCTCAGGTTCAGAGGGTAGTGTCACAGGTCTCCCATATGTCCAATAGGTGTGACCTGGACAGATGAGGGTTGAGATGATGTGTTGTGTGGGGGATGTACATGTGCACTTGTGCAGCTCCAGGACTTGCATTCCCCATGACCTACTATTGTGACACAGTGCATAGTGTTGTTGTCTGGCTGCCAAGTCATACATCACTGAGACAGTGATGTATGACTTAACAGTCATGCCTCTGCCATGGCATGTGTCAACTTATTTGTGGTCCTGCAGGGGAGTGACATGTGCTACATGCACACCATAGTGGCGCTGGCTATCAGGACATGGGTGCATCATGGTGTCTGTCGCTGGTATGCATCACATGCATTTCCTATTTGACTCTGGGCATCCCTTTCATCCGGAAACCTGTACTCACTCAGTGGCAAGAGCTGTGATGTGTCCACACCGTGTCCTCTGCACTGTCCAACTACTGTGTACTTGGTGCATGTGTCCACACTGGGGTGTTGCAATCCAACAGACACCAGACAGATGGGTGCAAGGCCATGTGGGATGTGAGTGCCATGCTTGGCATCAGACTGACAATTGGCTTCTCCTGTTCAGTTAGGGCACTTTTAGCAATGTACAACTAATGATGCCAGGGCTTGCTCTGTGATGTGCTGTGCTCACAGTGGTGTGTGCGTTTGGTGCAGGTGACTGATGTCTGTCTGTTTCCCCATTGTTTGCAGATACATCCACGGCCACGGAAGGGGACAGCTCCACGGACCAGGAGGAGCCAGAGAGCCAGACTGGGTCAGCAGCCGAGGAGTGGTCGGAGGGACCCAGTGGCACGGAGGGCGAGGGGAGCCACACCGAGGAATCCTCAGCACCATCCACCTCAGCTGAGGACCAGAGCAACTCGGAGGATGACTCCCTTGTGGAGGCGGGTGTCAGCAGCCACCACACCCCAGCTAGTGTTGCTGTCCCCGCCACCACCAGCACCACCACCGCCCTCCCATCGGCTCCCATTCCCAAGGTCCGTGGAGGCTCCCATGTTCGGGAGCGTGTCTCCTTTGGCCCAGGCACCGCACCCCCTGCCCCTGTGTCCCCTGCTGCCCTGAGTGAGGAGTCTGTGTACCTCCTTCGCCAGCTCCATGTAGGGCAGACAGCCATGCTGAGTGTCCTCCATGCGCACACCGCACTGTTGACTCAGCTGGTGTCGTTCATGGAGGGCATCTCATCGGGCATGTCTGACCTACAGAGGGGCAACAGGTCCATGGACTCCTCCCTGACGGCAGCAGTGTCCCTCCTCAGACAGTCCCTCACCCCTCCTGCCTCTGCTCCATCCACACTCCCCAGCACCTTGCCCGTCCCAAGCACACACACACCGGCACAGGCACACACCAGCACACACACATCCAGCACACAGACACACACGCCACAAACTAAACGCACACGCACGCACAGTCAGGGGACTGAAACCAGACTCACAGGGGATGGGGCCCTGGTACACACACACGCATCCACGGGCACTGCACAGTCCTCAGTTGCCTCTCCCTCCAAAGCACCCTCCCTTGCCTCACCTGCAACCCCAAAGACCCAGCGCCTCTTCCTCAGTGACCTCGGCCTCTTCCCCTCCGATCCAGCTGCCCCAGCATCCAGGGGGAAGAGGAAGCCCCCCACACGGAGCAGAGTGCCCCTCGCCCCCGGACACCCTCCCCCAGGCGCAGACAGACTGAGGCCCCCACCCGCAAGTCCCCCGGAGTGGTAAGAGCAAGACCCCGCCGCCGCCCTGCAGCTCAAGCACCAGGTCACCTTCCTCCATCCCTCAGGCCCCCACTCCACAGGTGCCCCCGCCACACCCTGCCCCAGGTTCCCCCACCCACAGATATACCATCCCCAAGAGGCTCCGGCCTTCTCCCCCTGCCACTTGCTCTCCCGGCACCACACCCCCCGCTGCGCTTGTCTGTGCCACTGATGTGGTGAGGGTGTCCTCCCCCTCTGTCCAGCCCACCTTGCCTGTTCCCCATTCTCCTCCCCTGGTGGTAGGCACTGCAGTGGAGTCCACTACCACCCTGTCTGACTTGGGCACTGCAGTGGCGGACCTGTCCACTCCATCTGCAGGGTCCACTGCAGTCGTGCCGGCACCCACAACATCTGAGCCATGCCCCCAGTTGTGCCGGCACACACCATGTCAGACACCTCCACTGCAGTTGTCAGTGGCTCTCCAGCACCCACCACCCCTTCCCTGCTTCCTCCTGGTGAGCCCTGATCCTGTCCCTGCGGTGCCTGGCCTACCCCCCGGTTGCCCCTCCTAGTGGATTGTCCCTGGTTTTGTGCAGGCATGTGTAGGGTGGCATCTGCCACTGTCACCCACTTGTGACTTTGTTGATGGACTGGCCATTGGCCTTTGTTTATGTTCTACCGGACTTCTACTTTTAATGCCACATATGCTGAATAAAGCAACTTTCTGTTCTCTAGTGCTTTTGCTTCTGATGTACATGATGTTGATGATGCTAACAATGCCCTTGCTGCAGTGATGGTGATATTTGGTCTCATGATAATGAAGTGTTACTGTGCAGGAACCCATGTGGTCCAGGGGTTATGTGTCCTATCCTGTGGTGTATCCATGTCATCCATAGCAGCATCTGAGGGTGTCATGTGTTCAGTATTTGGCAATGAGATTTCCTACTTAGATTGGCAACTTCACATCTGTGGCTTCCACCCCTGCACATCTGTTGTGCCTGCCATTGTTCTATTCGTCTACTTCCCTGACCGTGTGGCCATCTCCAGTGAACATGCAGGTTTGGGCATCAATGGGGAAGGACTCATCTGTGTTGTCAGTGCAACATTGCTATACAAGTGTGTTGGATCTGTGCTGATGATTCCGTTGGCACTTCCATGACCAGGCTGATGGGACGGGAGCCCTCATTTGTTGCTAATTGTTGATTGTGTGTCCCATTGCTGCCATGGTATGGTATCTGTTCGCCTCACATCTGCAGTCTCCACAGGGTATCTGCATGTGTGTGCCCATTGGTGCAAATATGTGGGTCTGCATTCGGATGGTCACTTCTGTCATTGTGTCATTGATGATTGTTGACGGTGTCAGCCCCCATGGGTGTTGTTTGTCTGCACATGGCCAAAGTTATGTCTTATTTGCACTGCAGGATTTGGCTCCCCCAATTTATGTTGCAATGGGACACATACACTACTTTGCCACTGATGTGTTTGTTGTTCTGTGACCAGGAATCATCCATGCAGTTTGGCAGTTGCACCTCTTACTTTGTCAACACTTGCCTTTTGGTCACTGTGATGATGGGGGTTTGGACCCCATTGCCACAATGTTCAAAATGTGCTGCAGCTATGGACCCCACACTTGCCTTTTGGTCACTGTGATGATGGGGGTTTGGACCCCATTGCCACAATGGTCATGGCCTGCTTGCGTTGTGTGTGCCACACACATATTTGTGTGGCACATGTGCTAGGGGTCACATTGTATGTTAGAAGTCATGTTCGGTGTTGTAGGCATTTGACACAGTCTACACACGCTTGTCATGGTGTTGGGGGATGTCTTCTTCTTGCATTCCCTAGGTTGTGGTGTGCTGGTTGTGTCATGCATTGTCCATCCTATGGGTGGGGGTGGTAGTGGTGGTAGGCATCCTGCCCCCTGGGTGAGGGTGGTAGTAGTGGTGGGCATCCTGCCCCCTGGCTGAGGGTGGTAGTAGTGGTAGGCATCCTGCCCCCTGGCTGAGGGTGGTAGTAGTGGTAGGCATCCTGCCCCCCTGGGTGAGGGTGGTACTAGTGGTAGGCATCCTGCCCCCTGGGTGAGGGTGGTAGTAGTGGTGGGCATCCTGCCCCCCTGGGTGAGGGTGGTAGTAGTGGTAGGCATCCTGCCCCCCTGGGTGAGGGTGGTAGTAGTGGTAAGCATCCTGCCCCCCTGGCTAAGGGTGGTAGTAGTGGTAGGCATCCTGCCCCCTGGGTGAGGGTGGTAGTAGTGGTGGGCATCCTGCCCCCTGGCTAAGGGTGGTAGTAGTGGTAGGCATCCTGCCCCCTGGCTGAGGGTGGTAGTAGTGGTAGGCATCCTGCCCCCTGGCTAAGGGTGGTAGTAGTGGTAAGCATCCTGCCCCCTGGCTAAGGGTGGTAGTAGTGGTAGGCATCCTGCCCCCCTGGGTGAGGGTGGTAGTAGTGGTGGGCATCCTGCCCCCTGGGTGAGGGTGGTAGTAGTGGTGGGCATCCTGCCCCCTGGCTAAGGGTGGTAGTAGTGGTAGGCATCCTGCCCCCTGGCTAAGGGTGGTAGTAGTGGTAGGCATCCTGCCCCCCTGGGTGAGGGTGGTAGTAGTGGTAAGCATCCTGCCCCCTGGGTGAGGGTGGTAGTAGTGGTAGGCATCCTGCCCCCTGGGTGAGGGTGGTAGTAGTGGTAGGCATCCTGCCCCCTGGGTGAGGGTGGTAGTAGTGGTAGGCATCCTGCCCCCCTGGCTAGAGTGGTAGTAGTGGTAGGCATCCTGCCCCCTGGGTGAGGGTGGTAGTAGTGGTAGGCATCCTGCCCCCCTGGGTGAGGGTGGTAGTAGTGGTAGGCATCCTGCCCCCCTGGGTGAGGGTGGTAGTAGTGGTAGGCATCCTGCCCCCTGGCTAAGGGTGGTAGTAGTGGTAGGCATCCTGCCCCCCTGGGTGAGGGTGGTAGTAGTGGTGGGCATCCTGCCCCCCTGGCTGAGGGTGGTAGTAGTGGTAAGCATCCTGCCCCCTGGCTAAGGGTGGTAGTAGTGGTAGGCATCCTGCCCCCCTGGCTGAGGGTGGTAGTAGTGGTGGGCATCCTGCCCCCCTGGCTAAGGGTGGTAGTAGTGGTAGGCATCCTGCCCCCCTGGGTGAGGGTGGTAGTAGTGGTGGGCATCCTGCCCCCTGGGTGAGGGTGGTAGTAGTGGTGGGCATCCTGCCCCCCTGGGTGAGGGTGGTAGTAGTGGTAAGCATCCTGCCCCCTGGCTAAGGGTGGTAGTAGTGGTAGGCATCCTGCCCCCCTGGGTGAGGGTGGTAGTAGTGGTGGGCATCCTGCCCCCTGGCTAAGGGTGGTAGTAGTGGTAGGCATCCTGCCCCCCTGGGTGAGGGTGGTAGTGGTGGTAGGCATCATGCCACCCCTGGGTAGGGGTGGTGGTGCGCATTCAGGCCCCTGTGTGCATATGTGGCATTGGTGATGGGCATCCCGCCCCTAAGGTGCTGCTGTTGCTGGTGTAAGTATATTCTGCATCCCTGTGTGTGTGTGTGATGTGTCGTGTACGTGTAGTATGTGTTTTGTGGTTGGTGTCTGGCTTACCTTCTGCGCCGTACGCGTCCATGCCTGTTCCGGTAGTAAATGTAGAATATTGGTATGATCGGGACGAAGGGATTCATGGTTGGTTCGTGTCGTTCGTCCTTCTCGTTGCTTCGCGTCGTCCTCGCTTGCTTCGCGTCGTCCTCGTCGATTCGCCTCGTCCTCGCCGCTTCGCGTCGTCCTCGTCGCTGCCGTGTTCGTCTCGGAGCCGTGGATCGTGTTGTGGCGCGAATCGGAGCTTATGTGCGCCTCTCCCGGATGCTTTGACGTGCCGTGCGTAGCGACGGGTTCGGCGCGTACGGAAAGCGCATCGTACTTGTCCGGCCGGACGGGGCTGCATTTTTCCTTCCGTGCGACTCGATTCGGCGTTTCCGGATTCGCCTCGGTCGGAGAACAGGATCTGGTTTGGGTGAGTACGGCTCGGCCGGATTCTTTGCTGTTGTGCGCATCGTACTTGCTCGTTCGGTGTGCTGTACGGATCGGTCGGGAAACAGGCTTTCGCATGGCTTTTTTCCCGACCGAATGGTATTGGGTGCGCCTCCGACCAAGATCGGAATCGGCCCCTTGGTGTATTTTCTAAACTGTTCAGGCTTTGTGCAATGCAAAGCTTATTAAGTTCTTTAAAAAAAATAAAAAATAAGCTGGCCTCAGTTCGGAGAACTCCCTCTCTCACACCTCGTAACCTCAGGTGGTGGATGTTCAGCCTTCACACTCAAAATGTATTTGTTGGAGGATGAGCTTAGAGCATATCCATCAAGAACATTTTGGGAAATGAGTGGCTAACAGTGTGTTTGAAACATTTTATGGATGCAACAATGGTGAAAACTAAATAGAAGTTAAATGTCATTTTACAGGGGACATGAATTAAAGTTGTGACAAATGATTGATAGTTCAATTACATTTCACCAAAAGCACCAGTCAAAACTGCATGGACTACAAACAGGCTCCGCCATTGGCATACATCCCTTACAGTTACAGGCAGGCTCTGTGAAAGGTGTTTGTTAGACATCGACCAGCAAGACATATATGCATGTATAGTATGAGCCCGGGATGGGTCTATTAAAGGCCTGATGCCTGGCTGAGGACCATAGTTCTTAAGTTAAAGGATCCATAGATGGACAGGCATTCACACTGCCTCTAATGATCTGCAGGTTGGTTTCATAGTTTGCATCTAGGATTCTGCTTTGTGATAACATCTCTGTATGATGCTGCTTGCATGGTACTTTACATTTGGATGCTACGGAGTCCTACACTTCCGAAGTATGAACATTCTCTACTCTTTCACATGCAGTAGGCTCCTTGCATAGGACTCTCAAGGTAGCACCTACTATATGGCTAACATTGCTTGCACGAGCTTGCACTTTTCTGAGTAGTGAAGGTAGAAAGCATGGAAGCCTGCCATGTGTACTAGAAATTTACGTTTACAAGGATTGTTCAGTATTACTACAGGTGCAGATAAAAATCAAGCTTCATGTTATGACACAGTTAAGATACTGCCATATTTAAAGGTACACTAGAAAGCCAAATCACCTCCTTAATAGAACTTAGACTTCTCAGCAGGCAGGTTGTACTTTCCAGCAACTATTCCAGCAAATGTAGACATGGCTTTTATGCATTTAAAGAAAAAGCGTCAGCACTTCTCACCAAGAGCATATAGTAGCAAATACCATAGGGCTGCCATTGTTAAGCAATTTGCAAAAAGCAATGAAGATCAAATAACAATGGTTAGATCTTATTAGGAATTTAAAGACCACTATGCTAGGTGACTATTTGATATTACACTTAAATTGTTTAAAAAAAAAATAAAGTGCAAAATTGTGCTTTGAAAACACATTGGGCCAGGAGTATTGGTCAAAACATGTTAAACTATAAATTCTACCTCAAATCCCCAATCACCATTTGTGTATGTGTACCTAGCTCTCGTTCTGCTACTTTAAGCTCTATCTCACATTCTTTGTTCTCTTCCAACCTCTTGCATCTCTGCCTCTCTCAACCTCTCCCACACTATCCCTTTCTGTTTGATGCTGCATCTATCATCCCATTCCAGTCTCTTCTGCTCTCATTTGCTTTTTCTATTTATGCTCTTTTCCTCCCCTCAATTCTCCCTCCTTTTGTAGAACCTCTTCACTCTATCTTCTCTTCTATCTTCTTTGTACTTCTCAATATTTTATCTCCATATACCATGTATGCCAACTGAAACTTTCTCTTAGCTATACATCGCCATTAGCAGCACCTGCCACCTTTCTTTGACCACTGTGCTTTTGTCTGTTTCCCATACCCAAAAGCCTACCATCCTGGGGGCCTCCTAGAACTGCAGAAGTCCCCAACGATCAAACACCATAGAAATTAGTGCAATGTGGCCATCATATCCCTACAACTTGTTGTAAATTCTTGTTCGAAAAGACATCAGGCTGTATGGATTTCATGGGTTTTAACTGATTCAGGGCAGACTGGAACCTGTTGACCTCCACCGCACTACTAGCACAGTGGGTGGACTTTAATGAATCATACAAAATCATAGTAGGCATGCAAGGGAAATGCTTCTCGAGCCCCAAGTTAGATTTTTTATTTTTCTGTGTTGCACAACATGCTGTACGCACTGATGTTACACAGCGAAACAAAAGTGAAAGCAGACTGCACTAATGAAATCAGCGGGGACCAATAAGTGTCCTACCACACAGTGTTCCTACACTCCTCCCGATAACAATAGTAACCCACTTGCGCTACTGAGCTATTGCCCATGAAATGAAAGGCTCCTTAAGACACAAAGAAAGTTCAGGATTTTTCCTTGCAAATTGATCAAATATGGCAATGTGGGTAGCTGTGGTATTTAGGCCAGGGCTGTGGCGCCACCCAGGGAAACCTGTCAGGCACAGACATTTCAGAAAACAAGATATTAAGGCTAGTCTGGGATGGTGTAGACTGCATGGATCCCAATACCTTTTCTTACCCAGATGCCCTACAAACACCAAACTTTGATTATTCACATATTTTCCTCACATTTCTCTGAAAACAAATTCCAGAACCTGTGAGTATCCATAAAATTCCTACCACCCAGAATTTCCACACTTCTGCCAATAAAAACTGTACCCCATGTTAACCAAATATTATGCATTTAGTTCATTAATTACAAAGGACCTATAACAGCAATTTGTGTGCCATGACCATAAATTAGATAAAGATAAAGCAGAACTCCAAAGGAGTCAATACATTTCAAAAAGCATATTCATACTACTCCGATCTTGAATTACAATACACAAAAAACAGAAAATGTTAATTGATTTTGTACAGAAATGCCTAGAGATCACAAATATAACACAAATGCTTTCGACCTCAGATTCCATGATTATGATTTCCACAATATTTGGTTAAAGAAGATGATACCCCATCATGTTGACCCTGGCGAGGTTATCTAAATATTAAACCATTTTTGACAGATAGTCTGTTATAGCAGCTCTTTATGGCATAGCAGACTCTATTGGGTCATTTAAGATTCACACTACTGCTAGTTGGGGTACTTTCAGCCCTCTGCAGCAGGCATATTAACTTAGCAAACTCTCAGGCTCCTGCACCAAAAGAACGATTTGTAGAGCAGATACATTACCTCGTCAGGCTATATTTCACAACAGGCCAGTGCAGGCTGGAGCATTGCCAGTGAAATGTAAGTCGTACCTAACTTGTGATAACTCTACCCTTGCACAATAGGCTAATGAAAGCACCATGCCATATTGTAATCTGGAGTTTCCTGATTGGACATTGCTTCTGAATGACTGGGTAGGTTTAGGCAATGACAACCATTTATGTATCAGGAATAGGAAATGTCATAAAAGTTTCTGACTTAAGGACATCATGACTCAATGTCCTGTACAATCTTTACACATGGTAAATTCTTGTTTGCCATACCATACGTGAGAGGTGAGAAGGAATATCAGCTAATGCCCATTGAATTCTTGGCCATCTCAGCTGTGACAGTAAACTAGTGTTGATACCACATTTCCTATCAGCTCCTCACATACAGCACTGTTGTGTCCCACAAGGGTACATCATATCCCCTCTATTATTCAACATCTTCCTAAACTCCCTACTAAACCTTACTAAATCATTCAACCTCATTTGTTATATCCAAATCATTTTTTTAAATGGATGGTCTAGTAGACCTCTAGAATTGAAAACTTGATGACTGCCAAAAACACATGGATGATGAATAACCATCTAAAGCTCATTACTACAAACACATAGATTATTGCCTATCGACAATGGCAAAAATACCAACCTACTGCCATATGGCCTAAGGAACATGAGGCCCCTCCAACAATATCAAGAGAAGTCAGAAACCTTGGGGTAACAATAGATTCAGACCTATATTTTGATACCAGATGTCAATAGCGTAAAACAAAGTGCCTTCTACACAATTAAAACATTATGTTGCATCCTCCCATACCTTGGATACCAACAGAAACTACAAACCATCCTCATACTCGTAATCTCTATGCTTGATGCCAACAGCCTATACCT
This sequence comes from Calotriton arnoldi, assembly GCA_963921515.1. Taxonomy (NCBI): domain Eukaryota; kingdom Metazoa; phylum Chordata; class Amphibia; order Caudata; family Salamandridae; genus Calotriton; species Calotriton arnoldi. Next base: position 1,217,546 of record CAWUFW010004407.1, on the reverse strand, counting down.
TGCCATACCCGCATTCATCATATGAAAAATACAACTCATCCAAAATGCTGCTGCAAGACTTCTTCCCTGCCTTCAGAGAAGAGAACACATGACTCCAGTATTGCAGTCAGTTTACTGGTTACTCAGAGCAAGAAGGGCAATGTTAAAGGCTGTTAGAAATCGGGTCTCTGGTTTGCAGCGCATGCACCCTGTAAAAGTAGGAACCACAATCCTAGTCAGGGTAAGTCAGATATGCACTTTAAATTAACCTGTGCTCACCCTCTAGTAGCTTGGCACAGAGCAGTCAGGCTTAACTTAAGAGGCAATGTGCTAAGTATCTGTATGATACAACAACAGTAAAACAATGAAAGCACCATAAAAAAAACTCCTCACAGGTTTAGAAAAATAAAGTATGATTTTATAAATAAAACAAGACCAAAAGAACAAAAATCCAATAAGTAGAAGTCAAGATATGAATTTCTAAAGATTAAATGCAAAAGTAGAGCTTAGAAGCAAATAGCGCTTTAAGAGTTAATGAATTGCGCTGGACCGGGCCAAAGTCAAGAGTTCAGGCTGCCCATAATGGAGCATAGGCTGGCTACAGGACCCATGCAAGGCCAGCTTAGCAAACAATGGTCACTAACCATTGGTCACAAACACAAAACGTGGGATGTGTCAATGTCAGTCCTGCAGTCGGGGAGATGCATTGGTTTTCTCCACGCATTGATGGCGATGCTCTGGTTTCTGAAGACAAAGCATCGGTTCTGCGATGAATTAATTCCAAAGTCCGTTGCCAATGGGCCGCGTTTCTCCACTCTGACTAAAGGATGAGTCGGTCATCCTTCAGCAGTGGCATCGATGCGGTGGTCTCTGCGGTGGTTCTGATAACGCTGCTCGGGCCCCAAGTTCGATGCGTCAATTCTGTTCCTGCTTCAATGGCGATGCATCCATTCTGCTTGTCACAGCAGATGATCTATCGGTTTCACTGGCGCAAGCAGCTGGAGTCACTTCCAATGACCAAGGCACAGGAGCAGGGTTAAAAACGTTAATGTCCTTGAGACTTTGAGAACAGGAGTCTAGTCAGCTAGCCCTTGGAGACACCCTGGGACAGTCAGGAGAGAGCAATCAGGCAGCAGAAAGCACAGCAAGGCAGCAGTCTTCCAGAGCAACAGTCCAGCAAGCAGCAATCCTCAGCACAGCAGTCCTTCTTCTTGTCATAGTAGTTTCGGGTCCAGAAGTGTTCTGAGTTGGTAAGGTCAGAGATCCAGTACTTATACCCAGTTGTGCCTTTGAAGTAGGGGTGACTTCAAAGAAGAGTCTTTGAAGTGCAAACAGGCCCCTTCATCCTGCATAGTTCTAAACTCACTATTGGGGGTTATGCAGATCTTTGTATGTGGTCAGAGCACAGCCTATTCAGGGCTAAGTGTGAGGTTGTACCCAGCCCATCCCTCCCTTCCTCCTAGGAAGATGCATGAAGCCACACCCAGCCTTTCTCATTTGTGAGACTGTTTAGAGCGAATACACAAAGTAAACTATCACCCAGTCCAGCCAGTGATCAGAGACAGGCAGCAGACACCAAAGTGCTAAGAGCAGGAAAATGTCCAACTTCCTAAAAGTAGCATTTTCAGAAGGGTACCAACAAATCCACTTTCATCATTAAAGAGGATGTGTCATTACCATTTCAGTGGTACTAAACATGATATCTCTACCTTCTCTCAATTAGGAATGACTGCTTATTAAGTGGAATAAGGAATTCCCAATGTTAAACTATAAGAGGTGTACGCCTCGGAAAAGTGAAAAATGAGTTTAGTACATGTCCTTCCTTTTAGTTACAAAGTGTATATTTTCTATTGAGGCTTTTGCTGCGGGTTCCAGCACGAGCTTCAATAGAAAATATACACTTTTAAAACATCCCACACACAGTGCAGGGATGTTTAGGGGGCACAGGTGCCCCCCAGGCCTTATAGCGGAGGTGGCAGAGGGACGGGGGCCCTGCTAGGGGCCCCCAAAGTCAATTTCCAACAACCTTTCCATGTCGGAAAGGCAGACATGGAAAGGCTGTGGGAAACAAACGTCATAATCCCGACGGTGGTGCCTGAGCAGGCACCACCACCATTTGGGGATTATTAGTCCTTCCGACTGGCTCCTTGAGCCGGTTGGAAGCACAGTGGAATTCCCCGTTGGTTTCCCTCAGACTGCCGGTATTGTAATATGGCGGTCGGAAGGAAACCATCGATGTCGGGCAGAAATCCTCTGACTATCTGTCGGATGGCTTTCCGCCTGACATCGTAATCGGGTCCAAGGTAGGTTACTATAGCAATTTCTAGCACCAGGATGACCCATGGGCAGGTTGGGGTACATCGAGCGGGGTTTTGTTTTTGGGTAACTATGCATTTCATTGACCTCCTGCCAGAAAAGTTTAACATTGTTCACACCACATCTGCTCACCAAGTCTGAGATCTGTTAATGATGGAAATAGATTATGGCACAACAGATATCACAGTTGAGAGAAAGAGGATTAGGGAAGCAATCTGTGGATGGGTAGGAGGGATTAAAGAAGAATTGAAAGAAAGAGGACAGATGTCATTCAGTCTCTCTCATGGGAGTAGCATATCTGTCATGGAAGGAAGGAAAGAGTTAACACAATTCAAGCATTCTTTTTTGATAGAGTTGTGCCACTCTTTTCCCATGGAAGAAGATAGCCCAAGATCAGTCCCCATACTGTTTGCTGTAGACCAGATGTGCAGATTTTATGAGACAGACATGTTGAACAATGAATGGGAAGAAAAATAAATTACCATTGAGAGTGACATACTGAGGAATACCTGCTAATATGTATTTATCTAAAGAGCAACACTACTCTTCAGGGCACATAGAAGATTGTGCGCAAAATGAGCATCAAGATATTAGAAACTACAGTTTAGTTAATACTCTCATGTGCTCCACAGTAATCTTTTAGCATTCTTCAATTTTTCAAAGTCAAGTTTTGCCAACCCTGTGCAGTATCTTTGTTTCTCAATTAGCAATGAAGCCACACACATAAGCAGTGCATTCCTCTCAGTCATCAATGACTGCTGAGCACGGAAAATGAAGATTAGACAGGGTGGCATCTAATTCTTTCAGGACAGGACAGTATCCACTGCAGATACTGTTTTTCATTATAAAGTCTTTGAATGAATTTAAGATTAAATTCGTTGTCTTTTTCACCAGGCTACTATAACAGCGTCCTTGATAATCTGTCTGTACTTTGCACACTGAACACACTAGTTAATTTTTAATTGACATCTCTTGTTATTTTTATTTTTTGCAGCAGACATTGTGTTGTTACTTTCCAGTCCTGCATGTACAGTTCATAATCATATTAAGGGGCTTCTCTGAAGGCTCAGCCATCACACTTGTGATCTCTGAAAAATCCTGCTCTTATATTGTTGTGTCTTTGAGAGCTTCATCATTTTTATCAATGAAATACTTGTTCATTATTTTTTGAGAAGCCAGGCTAGTACTTCTCACCATCCAATTTCTCTAGCAGCACTGAAAACCCACTCAGATTTGATGCTGCTACAGTACATCCTAGATATTTCATTACCAGCTTGCTCATTTGTGTCCACTGTTCCTTTTAACCATGCCAAAAGACCATGGGGCATATTTACAAGCCCCTATCGCCACCACTACGCACTTTACTCAATGTTGTGGTGGCTATAGGGGCTTCGCCTTATTCACAAGGTGCGTTAAGCCACATAACGTGGCTTAACACTGCCTTGTGAATATGGCACCCTTTCACGCTATACTTAGTGTGAAAGGGGCGGGCAATGGATGTTGTGGTGGGCGTTCCACCAAAACACCCATTGATTTTGATGCTGCCCCATATTTACAAGAATGGCATAAATATGGGGCAGTGCCAAAATTAAGACTAGAGAAACCTGGTCTTACCCAGAAGCAGTGAGTAGAAATGTTGAGTTTCTCCTTGTTTTTGCTGTTTTCATCTGTGCTGGGTTGTGCAGCACACATAGAAACAGCAAAACACCATTGATTGTTTATGTGCAGCATTGATTGTTTATGTGCAGGAAAGTGTCCTTTCTTGCACATAAACAATCATTAAAAAAATGACATTTTGCAACTTCTATGTGCACTGCATTACGCAGCACACATAGATGTTTCAAAACACCATTTAAGATTGTTTATGTGCAGGAAGGGACACCTTCCTGCACATAAACAATCATTCCCCTCAACGCAGGCACGCACCCTTGCACTTTGGTGAAAGGGTGCCTGCGTTGGCGCTAGTCAGCTAAATTAGCACCAGCGCAGGGGGAAACGAAAGGCTGCACCGTATTCTTGTAAATACGGTGCAGCCCTGCATTTCTGAAGTGGCGTAGCACGGCGTTAAGCCATGAAGGTTAACGCCACGCTCCGTCACTTCATTGTAAATATGTCCTCATGAGTCTTGAACTAATGAGGATCTTGTCTGCTCCTCATAGTACTCGTCTAATATGTGATCTATTGCCATAGTTGACATTTTCACCCTGTGAGCTTGCTTCTTCAGTGCACTTTATGCAAGGGCTGGAACTCCTAAAAACCAACACAGCACAGAGGATGTTTCTAGTGATGCTGATAATGTGTGTGTTTCTTATTTTAGTGGAAATTTTTATTTGGAGGAATGATTATTTAACCCATGGTGGGTGACATGCTACTGCGACATGCTACTGAAGCCACAACTGTGCGCAATGCTCTGCAGAGGTTGGTGGGAAGCACTTCAGTTCTTCTTTTCCCTAGAATTCAGTCTTTCATCTTCAAGTTTAGACTCCTTAATGATCCCACCCTTAGAAATGGAGACATCTATGATGGAAAAGGGAATGAAAGTAGACAGCCCATGTTTGTATTGTGGCTCCAGTTTTGTGACACCGATGTAGTCTTTGGAGGGTATGATTTCTTATTGCAGCTTGGTGTTTGTATCCAGATGAATGATTAAACTTTGGACCAATACAGCTGCTTCAATATTAATAGTGGTAAATGCTTTTTCCACCTTATGCTGGAGAGCTTAAGGAAGTGAAGCAATGAGATGGCTTGGCTCATGGTAGAATCGTCCTTGTGGAATTCCGATAACAAGTCTCAAAATGAGTTAGCAGTGTGATCAGGAACTTTATCAGCCCCATTTGTCAACATCCATTGACATGGCTTTGGCCATGTCAAAATGGTTCTTTCGTTTTTAGCACATATTAATTGATAGACTTGCACCACTCAAACAGGCGTTATGCATGCATAAGGTGGCATTCCAAAGGGTCAGACCCTCCTGTATTAAGCTTTTACAGGGATTCTGTTAGCTCACTGAATTAACCTCACGCTCCTGTGTGGCTTTAAAGGAATGTATAGAATGTGTGCACATCCTAAAACAGATGACATATGTGTTGTGAACTTCTTCTACCTTTTTGACCAAGTCCTGCACAATAAGATTGACGCAATGGCTTTGACAATGTCACTGCAATTATCAGTGGCATCAAATCTAATCCTGATTTTCAAGCTATTCATAGGCTTTGGTACTTAATTATTTCAGGTTGTTGGCAACTATATGTGCTGCATTCAACAGCTGCAATGTTCTCATGAAGAACAAATCATTGGCTGCATGCCAACAAATACCTTGAAAAGCATCAGTGTTGTTGTCATAGAATGAGAGCCTTCTCTTAAATCCCAGCATTTAGTGATGCACATGTAGGGGCTAATTCATAAAAACATTTGTGAGTATAGGAAGTAGTACTACAGGAATACTCCTTTGCATATTCTTACATGCTTTTGTGAGTTAACCCTCAAACGTATAAATCTTTATTAGTAAAAGTGCAAAGAAGACACCAGCCTATCGATTTGTACTAATTGTATATGGATATCCACGGAATATTTCCATTTTAGTCCCATTTCAGAGGATTTTGGGGATAATTCACAAAGACAGGAATATATAAAACGGAACTACAGGAGTACTCCTTTGTGAACTCTTAAATGCCTTTGTGATTAGGCCCCGGTGCACAAGTCTGTAGTGTGATATATGGACTGCACAGTGCCCCCCTCCATTGTGTCGGCAACAGGGCCGGACTGGCTACCGGGCGTTTTTTGCTGGGGAGGCAGAGTGGGGCCCAGGTTCACTGCGGAGGGGCCAATTTTGTTGCTGGGGAACTGCAGGCGCTTCTAAATAAACAATGCAAAACAAATAGCTTTAAAGCCTACTTTTTAAAACATTTGTTTTGCATTGTTTATTAAGGAAAGCCCGGTAGCCAGTCCAGCCCTGGTCGGCAACCAATCAGAGCACTTCATGGTGCAGCTGGGGCATAGCAACAGTTGAGAAATAGTTCCTGCTTGGAACCTCCCATTTTGGACATTGAGTCTCCACAAAGTCTAAAAACCGAAAACTGGAGAGGAGATCAAGCGCCAACATTTTATCTAGTTTTCCAGTGTATAAAGGTACATGATTGTGGGTTGGGTGGCGAGATGCATACTTGCTAAACATAGCCATGATAGTGAATTTTTGATGTTCCCTGTCCTAGTGACTTCCTTGGGGGTTGGCTGCTTGCATGATTAAGTGTGACTGCAACATTCTCCTTTCCCTTGTGCCAAGCAGAGGTGACTGCTGGTGCTAAATACATACTTTGAGCGGCAGGGCTCTATATCCTCCTGGTGACAACTTCTTTGTCATCATCATTATCTTCTATTAGGTTGGGTTCATCTTTCACGGAAACATCCATCTTTCTTAGGTAATGTTCTCATATGAATGGATGCTTCTTTTTCATATGTGCCAGTACAGATCTAGTACCAAAATATCCTCATTTCTCCACACAGCAGACTGCTTTGCTGTAAATTGCAATCTGCTCTTCATTAAGTCTAACTATAAAGAAGTTCCAAACTGCGAAAGAGAGCTTCCTTACGGTATCAAACCCAGAAGAACTTTTGGTGAAGCTAAACTGTATTTACTTTTGCTTACGAAGGCTTTTGAGTGGTTTAACAGTGGGGGTAATTGCTGCTGTGTTTGGGAATTTTGTAAAGATGGAGCCAGGTGGTAGTGGTACAGGGGCAGGTTGAATAGAGCTGAGTTATATTTCCTCAGTGCCACCCGCAGCACTAGCAATGAGTGGGTCATCTTCCTTCAAACCAAGTGTGCTTTCTGGAACATTCCCTTTTCCTTGTCTCACATGCCATCTTCATCTGGAGGAAGGACTTTGAGAAGAAGGGGGAGTTGCCCTTCTTTTTCTTGGAGGAGGAACAGCTGACGATGAATATGTTAGAGAAGCGGGTACAACACCATAAAGTGCACAATGCAACATCCCGCTGTGTAGGAAGCACAATTTCTTGCTGTGCTGCAAGCCCAGCTTCCAGCTTCCTGCTTTGTTCCTACCTCAGGAGGCTCAGGTTTAATAGACTATTGTTTCTGTTCTGTTTTCTTGAATGATTCTGTTTGCTGTAACAATTCAATTTTTGACTCACTTGATCTCAGTCATGACTATATCACTGCAGCACTGAGAGACATCTGCTTTGGTTTCAGTAGTTTTGGTAAGATTGATCCAGAGATGATCCCAGTGCCTTACTGCCAAGAAGAGAGTGTTTCAGGTACACCACATTGCAGACCTTGGTGGAAAAAGGAAGGTATTTTAATTCCAATGCTCTTATCAGTGGAGACTGACCTCTACAGGCCCCTTTCTTGGCAGGAAACTGTTTCTATGATGCTTTCTTCTTGACCTCTTTTTAGTTAGCATTCAGTATAGAGGTCCCTGATCTCAGTGTCTAATTCACTGTCTCGTCTTATTAAAAAAGAAAGAAGAGTTGGCTATTCTGGTGAATGAAATACAACTCAACATAACATATACCAATAAAACCCATCTGTAAATTACTTGTTACACTGGCCCTAGATATTATTAGAAAAACATTTTTATAAAATACCAATGCTAAAGACGGCTTTGATTCTTGTTGTTTATGCAATTAGTCTGACATAACACCACTACAACACCCATAGGGCCATATTCTCAAGGAAGTGGCGGAGAGAGGCGTTAGCCTTCTGGGCTTAACGCCTCTCTCCGCCACTTCGGAAACGCGAGGCTACACCCTATTCTCAAGGATATGGTGCAGCCTCACGTTTCCCCCTGCGATGGCGCTAAGTTTCACAACTTAGCGCCAAAGCTGTCACCCTTGCACCAAAGTGCAAGGGTGTCTGCAAGCAGGGAGGTTTGCTTATGTACAGGAAGGTGCCCCTTCTTGCACATAAACAAACCTTAAATGCCAGTTTGTAACTTACATGTGTGCTGCTTCATGCAGCACACATGTAAGTTACAAAACGGCATTTAAAAAAAAGGTTTGTTCATGTACAGGAAGGGACACCTTCCTGTACATGAACAAACCATGGCATTTTGCTTTTTCCATGTGTGCTGCACAAGGCAGCACACATGGAAAAAGCAGAAACGAAGAGAAATAAAGCATTTCTCCTCGTTTCGCCACTTTAAGACCAGATTTTTCCTGGTCTTAAGTTTGGCGCTACGTCCTATTTACGCTGCCCTTGTGAATAGGAGGTAGCATCAAACTCAATGGGTGTTGCGGTGGAACGCCCACTGCAACACCCACTGCACGCCCCCTTCATGCTAAAAACAGCGTGAAGGGGGCTCTATTCACAAGGCAGCGTTAAGCCGCGTTAAGCCACTTAACGTGGCTTAACGCAGCCTTGTGAATAGGGCTAAGCCCCTATCGCCACAACAACGTCACTGAAAGTGACGTTGTGGTGGCGATGGGGGCTTGAGAATATGCCCCATAGAGTCCTATGTCAAAGAGAAAGAGAAAATACAGTCTGGTGTCCTCCCAGAGTTCACGGGACCCCTATGAACACTAAGGGGAGGCTGACAACAATTGATTAAATTAATTTAAAACTATAATGATGGCCCTGCAGGCCCAATCACTAGGGCAAAAAATTCCAAACAAAGGGGGTCATTACGATGGCGGTCGGAAAAGCAACCCGACCGCCATGGTAGCGGAAACTCACCGCCCGCCGCTACCGCGGGAAAACCGACGGCTAGATTAGGATCCACGGCGGTAAAAATCCAACCGCGGCGGAAAGGAGACCCGAGAAACCGCCCGTCGCATGCGGAGAAGGGCGAAACCCATCCGCGGCGTTCGGATTCGCGGCGGAAACAGCCCAAACCACCGCAACCACAGCGGAGACACCGCCATGGAAATTATGATATCCCCGACATGACCGCGGTGCAGAGCGTTGTTTCCGACCGCCGCGCTCGACAATAGTGAGGAATGAGAGAGCCCGCGGAAGCGCCGTAGCATAGCCACTGCTGCCTACGCTCCGTGAAAAAAATGGCAGTCGAAAAAAATACACACAACATGCCCACAAAGTGCACCAAGCAAACAAGTCATGCACCCAAAAACACCTAACACAGCCCAAAGACACACTCCCATGGTAAACTCAAAAACTACAAATCCCAGGACGACACACACACCACACCTGCAACCAATACCCCATCCTGACACACCCACATAGCCCAGTATAAATCCAGCCCCCTACCAGACCACAATCCTTTTCAAAACTCCAGAACTGAAGGGACATACACCACAGCTGACAGGAGAGGCAAATCTGCACAACACACACACACATCACCACCACCACCACGACTTCTACACCTGCACCTCTAACCCCTTTGCACATCACACACCATACACATCACCACCACCACCACCACTTCAACACTTGCACCTCAAACACCCTGGCACATCACACACCATGTCACCACAGAAAATGCCCAAATTCACTGAGAGTGAGTTGAGGGTCCTGGTAGATGAGATAATCAGGGTAGAACCCCAATTGTTTGGTAACCTGGTACAACCGACACCAGTAGCCACAAGAACGCTAATGTGGAGAAGGATAGTAGATAAGGTAAATGCAGTAGGGACCGTGCCACACAATAGAAATGAAATTGTGAAGCGCTGGCACGATCTGAAGGCAGTGGTCAAGAAGAAGAGAGCCAAGAACCATGAGCTGGCTCACAGGACAGGCAGTGGCCCTCCCGTTCCACTCAAAACATTCACCGAATGGGAGGAGAAGGTGCTTGGCATACTGCATCCAGAGAGTCTCACAGGAATACCCGGGGGAGTGGAGGCTGGTAAGTACAAACAAATGCCTAACATCACACTGATATGTACTGTCTTGCACCACTACTAAGCTATACCTCCTAGGTACAAATGCAGTCATGTGCACCACACTCTCACCAACACATCTCTCCCACATTAATCCAACAGTCCCTCAGGTTCACCTCAAAGGTAGCTACAAACATCACCATGGGTACATGTTTACATGCTGCCAGCACTACAACTCCCACCAGGCCCCCTTGTCCTACAACTGCGCAAGATGGAGCCCTGACCCCCCCATGTGGCAGCCATTGCATTGCTCACCTTAACCTAACAGGTAGGTAGCCATCCTCACAGGGAGGTGTGTGGGTGGTTTGGAAGTCTGCACTACAACTCCCACCAGGCCCCCTTGTCCAACAGCTGCGCAAGATGGAGCCCTGACCCCCCCATGTGGCTGCCATTGCATTGCTCACCTTAACCTAACAGGTAGGTAGCCATCCTCACAGGGAGGTGTGTGGGTGGCTTGGAAGTCTGCACTACAACTCCCACCAGGTCCCCTTGTCCAACAGCTGTGCAAGATGGAGCCCTGACCCCCCCACCATGTGGCAGCCATTGTATTGCTCACCTTAACCTAACAGGTAGGTAGCCATCCTCACAGGGAGGTGTGTGGGTGGTTTGGAAGTCTGCACTACAACTCCCACCAGGCCCCCTTGTCCAACAGCTGCGCAAGATGGAGCCCTGACCCCCCCCATGTGACAGCCATTGCATTGCTCACCTTAACCTAACAGGTAGATAGCCATCCTCACAGGGAGGTGTGTGGGTGGCTCGGAAGTCTGCACTACAACTCCCACCAGGCCCCCTTGTCCAACAGCTGCGCAAGATGGAGCCCTGACCCCCCCATGTGGCAGCCATTGCATTGCTCACCTTAACCTAACAGGTAGGTAGCCATCCTCACAGGGAGGTGTGTGGGTGGTTTGGAAGTCTGCACTACAACTCCCACCAGGCCCACTTGTCCAACAGCTGCGCAAGATGGAGCCCTGACCCCCCCATGTGGCAGCCATTGCATTGCTCACCTTAACCTAACAGGTAGGTAGCCATCCTCACAGGGAGGTGTGTGGGTGGCTTGGAAGTCTGCACTACAACTCCCACCAGGCCCCCTTGTCCTACAGCTGTGCAAGATGGAGCACTCCCCACAATCACAACCATGTGGCAGATATTGAATGTGACTCATCAAACTTACTGGTAGGTAACCATTTCAACTGGGAGTGGTGTGTGTAATTGGTGACACTGCAGTACAACCCACAACAGGCCCACTTCTTCAACAGATCAGCATGATGGAGCACTTGTCCCAATCATAGGCATGTGATGTTTGTTCCCCCGCACATCACACCATACCACTTTGTCCACAGTCACCTACACAAATCATGCTAAACAGTCGTATTGTACTCAGCATGCACAAGTCTCAGTGCAAAAATCACCCACATTGTGTCTACTGTGCCAGGCATCACACACTGCAACACTAACACCGATCATGCTTCCCTGCAGCAGTGTCTGGCAGGTTGGTTGTCAATGTGCTAATCACCCATGTCATACCACAGTGTTGCAATGTAAACAGTGGAAGTACAGATTACCAAAAACCTCCACTGGACCTGGGACTCACACTGCTAAACTATGCACATCCCAACTGTCTTGCAACAGACCCAGCTGCCACAGTGCTGCACTGAATTGCATAACAAGAGTACTTTGTCTGACTAAAATGCACAAATGTGTCTGCTTGGGACCAGCAATGTGTGTATGCATTGACAATGGTCACATCTCACACTGTCTGTCTGAACAGTGCTGGTATAGTCTGGCCCCAAAAGCACACATTGTCTGCACATGGCTGACTGTATCTTACACACATATCACTGTTGATGACAACATGTAAGTGTATGGATGCCCCGGAACAACTGCATCACCAGTACTTTGCTCATGTTCTCAGGTCCACAAATACCATGAAACCATGATAGTGTGGAAATGTTTGCTGGGTGAGATGTTCAACCTGCTGTATGTCACCACAGTGATAGGAGCCTATACCCCATGCCCTATTGTGCCTTCAAATGTTGGGGGAGTGGACCCCACACCCAGATAGTTGGGACAACAGTGATGGGGGCTATACCCCATGCCCTAATGTGGCTGCAAATGTTGGGGGAGTGAACCCCACACCCAGATACTTGGGACAACATTGATGGGGGGGATATACCCCAGGCCCTATTTTGCCTGCAAATGTTGGGGGAGTGAACCCCACACCCAGATAGTTGGGACAACAGTGATGGTGGGGCCACACCCCATGCCCTAATGTGATGTGAAAAGTGTGGGTACTGAAACCCACACACACCTTCTGCTCACCACAGGCACGTTCCTCCCAAGAATGACTCTTAAGTCACATAGCCATGTCATTGCTCACCTTCACCTCAACCGGTAGGTAGCCATCTTCACATGGAGACAGTGTTGTGGGGTTGGCAAATTGTCCCACAAATCCCACCATGCATGCTGTCCCACCCTTGAGTAGGATGGGCCACTCCACCCCCCAATCAGAATCATGTGGCAGGCATTGTATGCTACCCACTCAACTAACAGGTAGCTAACCGCATCTCACAGGTCGGGGTGTGTGGGGGTGGGAAGCTTGCACAACAACTCACACAAGCCCACATGAGCTCCAGCCCCCAAGACTGATTACACCCTCGCACTAAGATGCATGTGTCAGTCATTGCACTGTCCACTTCCAAATCACTGGTAGGTAGACATATCATGCTGACTTGTCCCACACTGGACCAAGATGGAAGCCTTCCTCACACACACACAGAGAGGTCTCACAAATACAAGCAAAAAACAGCAAACAGAACATATCACCGGCCACTACATGCAGCCAGATATGCTTCACGACAAGCATAGTGGCATAGGACACCAGGCCTCACATTGCACAACTGCACACCCAGATAGCATTGGCCACTATAGTGTGCACACACCTAAGCAAATGAAACCATGACAGCAACCAAAGTGTGACATTCAGATCCACATGTAGATGTAACTCAGTGCACAACCCTGCACACCACTGCATGCCATCTGAAAATGGCAGGGGTCCAGACCAGCAATGACCAAATGATAGCAAAGAAAGCATGGCTGGAAGTGCAAATACAGATATGTACACCACATGCCAAAGGTATGGATGCAACTACAATGTTCACCCAATGTGCAGAGTAAACGGCTGCAAGGGCACAACAAGTGACATACATGCGTAACTGGATCACATATGATTTAACACTCACTAGATGCCAACATGAACCTGTCAATGTAAAATATGTAAATTGTGCATGTCATGTCTTGCCAACTCCCAATATGGACAAGTAATGCATGTACCTCAACAGCTTGTAATGCATCACTGGATGTCGGTAACTGCAAATTAGATCAGTGAACAACTGCTGGATGTACAAACAGTTGATGTAACAGTGCGAACAGAAACTTTGCTGGTTGCAACACAATGACCATTTCTCATCTGACCCACAGGTGACCAAGAACTCACTGCAGAGGACGACACCACCAACCTGCAGAGCCAGTCCCCCACCCCGGAACAGAGACTACTGGATGAAGACTCCCTGGATTCCTTGGATGAGGAGCCCCAAACAAGCACATCTGGTGTGGCAGGCCGCAACCAGTCCCAGGCACCCATTGTCCCCACAACCACATCTGCTGCAACCCATGACCTTCCCCAGACAGCTGTTGTCACGGCCTGTGTGTCAATCACTACCACCACCACCACCCCCACCCCCACCACAGCTGCCCGCAACACCCTCCCTGCCCCAGGTGATGAGCACCCCACGACATCTACTGAGGAGGCCAGGGAAAGGATGCAGCGGAGCAATGTGGGGAGCCAACAGGTCCGTGGCAGCAGTGTAGGTGGGAGGGGCAGGGTCATGCAGAGGGGAACTGAGCCTGGGATGGAAGCCCTGTCCCACATCAACAGAGTCCTTGGGGCATACGAACAGGCCCAGGGACGAATGGGCCGGTCTGAGGAAGATTCTCAGGAGCTCCTCCTGCTGATGAGGTCCATGGACACCTGCATGGGACAAATCGTGGACCTCTTGGGGCAGCTAGTGGCGGTTCGGAGGGACAGGCCAGCGCAACATTCAACACCTCCGCCTCCCCCTGATGGGCAGCAGGATGACAGTTCATCATCCTCCCCTGCGTCCACAGAGGGGGGTGAGTCCTCAGACACCACTGCCCCTGCAGCACAGGCCCCTCCAGTCAAGCGCAAAAGGGGCCATCCAAGGAAAGGCCAGGAGGCATTACGTGCCAAAGCACCTGCCAAAGGCAAGTCCCGGAGCCAGCCATGATGGCAGACTACTGCACCACTGCATTTACCTTTTGGACTATCCTTCCCCACACTGCCATGTGAATGGCATCTGTCTGTTGGACTGGGTCTCCACATCACTGTGGTGACTACTCAGTTATCTCATCTACCATGACCGTCAACTCATGTCTTCAAATTTCCCCCATGTACATTTTCTCGACCCTCACATGTCACAATTGTAAATAAATACACCTTACACACATGTTGTTGTGTCTGCTCCGTCTTTAATACAGGATGTGCAACCTTCACCGTGATGTAAATGTTCCAGGGAAATGGAATGTAGGTAGGCAAGGAGAGGCTGAAGGGACCTAGGAAAAACATTAGAACAAGAGTCACTTGTTTTGGTGTGGCATCACACACATCACACAACACTTGTCAACAAGGTACTCCAATATTCACACATTACACAGAGCAACAGTCGCCATAGAGACATCCTGTATCTGTGTCAAACTACCCTATCCCACAAACATTGCCAACCAGATAGAGTGAACACAAGGCTGCAGTCACCAAGCTCACATACACCCTCACAGCAACTGCAACACCATCAGACCATGTGTCCCTCCTGCATCGTCACTCACCTTCAAGTGATGTAGCGGTTGATGAGCTGTTGACGCATGTCGACACCTTCCTCCTCTCCACTGTCCTCGTTACTGGACCCGGGTTGGTTTCCAGGCGGGGGCCTTGGCTGCTCATCATCATCCAGGATCAGGGGTATTGCCTTGCGAATGGCCAGGTTGTGGAGCATGCAGCATGCCACGACTATCTGACACACCTTCCTTGGCGAGTACATCAGGGCACCTCCGGTACGGTCCAGGCAGCGAAATCGTGACTTTAGGAGACCAAATGTACGCTCTATTACACGCCGTGTCCTCCCATGGGCATCATTATATCGCACAGCAGCTGCTGTCACAGGATTCCGCAGTGGGCTCAGCAACCACGGACGGTTAGGATATGCAGAGTCACCTGGGTGTGAGAAACACAGATTAACCTTGATGTTCCACAATGCCACAGGACAGCATGTCACACACACACCACGCTACTCCACTATGCATACTCACCCACAAGCCATGCACGCTCAGGAAGCAGATTGGCCATCAGCTGCGGGACGATGCTGCTGCGCATGATGTGCGAATCATGGGCTGACCCGGGATACTTGGCACACACGTGGGAGATGATCATGTTCGCCTGGCACACCACCTGAACATTTACCGAGTGGTAATGCTTCCAATTTCTGTAAACTTGCTCACGTGCCTGTGGTGGCACAAGCCCAACATGTGTGCAATCAATGGCACCAACAACATGGGGGATGTGTCCAAGGGCATAAAAATCTCCCTTCACAGCCACCAACTCTGGCCCCCTGGGGAATTGAATGTATCTGTCCTTGTAGTTCATCATAGCTGACACTACATCCCTCAGCACCATGCTGAACATCGGTTGTGACATCCCACCTGCGCTTGCTACCTTGTGCTGGAATGAGTCTGTCGCAAAGAAATGCAGGCACGCCATCACCTTTGAAGTGGCAGTGAAAGCTGTTGGATATGTGCGACGTGGCTGCAGGTGGGGCTCCAACATGGCACATAGGTTTTGTAGGGAAACTCTATCCAGCCTGAATTTGCGGATGATCTCTTCATTCTCCATGTCAGCCAGCACTGTGAATGGACGATGGATATTGGGCCTCCTCCTAGGTCAGATGAAAGTGCACATATGTCAATGAAACACACCATGAGATGTACAGGACATTTCACATTTCTACAGACACATTGCCAAATGTTACAGACTGCACCATCAACCAACAGAGCACTGCACAAGTCGGTACACATCAGGCACACTACTCGTACACTTGTCCCCTTACCCGCAGCAATGATCTGTGCACACCTCCTGCTCATTGGCATGCACAGTGGGATATGGAACCACATGTGTGCGCACACCTGTGAGTATTACCCCCAGCATATGTGTCAAACTACAATACTACCCTAGCACACTGTGCTGCTGTCCACGAATCACCTCCCAACACAGGTTGCACATGGCACACATCAAGTACACACTGACCACAGGCTGAGCGTGGTGAACACGTGTGTGCATGTGCAGTAGACAATGTGACAGTCAATGATGCCCCTAGTTCACACAATGAGACAGCATTGTGCGTTACATTGCACCTACACACATTGACCATTATCTACATATGCTATGCAACACAAAAACTGTACAGTCTACATGCCCTTACACATCACATGTGACATGTGCGTGTGTATGTGTCAATGCAATTCATCACATACACATATATGGCATGTGTAGGTGACATGGAGTTAAATGTCCCATTCATAATGTTGGCCTCATGAGGGTCCTTCAATGTTGGAGACACTGGGCACTGTTCATGTTGGGCTATGGATAGAGCTGGATGACTCCATATGTGCAGCAAACCTGCTCCGCGAGTCCACTGACGGTCACTACAGGCACTGTATGGCACCCATCTGGCGGTGCCTACCGCCTGGCCCCTGCGGACTGTCACCGCCAATACCCCAGACACGATCGCGGTAATCTCAGCCATATCTACATGTGTAAATGGCAGTTGGCATGCACCGCTACCCATCTCACGGTCACTACAGTTACTGTATGGTACCCATCTGGCGGTGCCTACCACCTGGCCCCTGCGGACTGTCACTGCCAATACCCCAGACACGATCGCGGTAGTCTCAGCCATATCTACATGTGTAAATGGCGGTTGGCATGCACCGCTACCCATCTCACGGTCACTACAGGCACTGTATGGCACCCATCTGGCGGTGCCTACTGCCTGGCCCCTGTGGACTGTCACCGCCAATACCCCAGACACGATCGCGGTAATCTCAGCCATATCTACATGTGTAAATGGCGGTTGGCATGCACCGCTACCCATCTCACGGTCACTACAGGCACTGCATTGCACCCATCTGGTGGTGCCTACCGCCTGGCCCCTGCAGACTGTCACCGCCAATACCCCAGACACAATCGCGGTAGTCTCAGCCATATCTACATGTGTAAATGGCGGTTGGCATGCACCGCTACCCAGCTCACGGTCACTACAGGCACTGTATGGCACCCATAT